>CM077116.1:307771463-308283533 GCA_039619475.1 Icerya purchasi
TTTACTGAAATGGGACAGTTTTTTGTATTCCACTCTAGATTAATGTTTCCAGTCGTGAACCGCGACTCCCGGATCTTCGGATATTGAATTAGAAATACTGAGAGGCGTAATTCAAAACAAATACAATCACTTTTGGAGTTTACAAATTTTAATGTGAAGATATCGGTTCCCAGAAAAGAATATTCATTGAGACGGTTGAGTCTTCATCTTTTAACTGAACATTTGCATTTTGCCATTTTTATGACATGTTTAAGGAAAGATTATCGCGATTCGCTCGCTTATAACATAGTAAAGTTTCATGATAATTATTCAGTCAAATAAAGAGGAGGTAGTATGCAGTTAAAACCAAACATATAAATATATTAATAATTGAAAAAGTATATATTTTTATAACAGTTACGTATTTAATAAAGTTGAGATTTACTTAAGGCACTAGACTGAGATAAGTATTTTTTTAATAAAAAAAAAAAAAAAAAATGAAACCATAAAAAGGATCTGGGTAGAATACGGCGTATCTTCCGAATGCTCGATTGTGAATTTTGAATGTTGATAAAAAAAAAAAAAAGATTAACAGACTGTTTACACTGCTTGCGAGCGACGTTACTTGTAATACATTCTAATCTTTGATTAAAGATTTATCGATAAAGAATGCGTAATATAGGCCTTTAATTATTTGTAAACTTCGGAATTTGTGGAATAGTAACTTTTCATCATTGTAACATAGCCTACCGACGTTCCGCACGAAATATTTGAATGGAACTTAATTGGGTGTAATTTGCATCGTATTCATGTACTACTTAATACGCACCAGCTTTCGATTCCATTGTCCAGATGTAGGTGGAACATTTTGTCGAATGGCTCTCATTCGATGTCGAACAATGTAAAGCTTATTTAAACGTTTATGCATAATTTTTGGAGACGTTGAACGGTAATGTATCAGACAGATTTCCTGCTGCTCATCGCTCTCCGCTTTGAACAATATTCGAATTTGAATTTTTTCCCCTAATAACTGCGATTTCCCCTTTACCTGTACTAATAAATAAAACATATTTAAATTCGGTATAAAACTTATACCTCAGTTAGAATCTAAAGTACTCCCCGCAAAAAAAAAAAAAAAAAAAATTAAAATAAACAATAAAAATCATATTTTAGCCGTTACTTATCTGATTTGAAATTTTTCTTTTAAAATAAAAAAAATGTATACAGTTAAGGACGACGAACTTTTCGTTATCTATTTATAATAAGCAAAATCGCAAAAAAGCTAGATAAAAGTAGTTTTTTTTTAGGAATGACAATGGAATACTTATGTACATACACATATACACATATATATATGTATTTTTTTTTAAACCTATGCCAGTTTACTACTAAATGCAGATATTCTAGTAAAATAAGTTAGCCTAATCTCCCATGCTCGTCAGGCAAATTGGGAAATGCATTTTATACCTACTGCCAGGTTTTTTTTTATTATTATTTTGTAATAATTTCTTGTCGTCGCCTGAGATCAAACTCAAGACCTTCGTGGCGGAAGTCAAGGGCTCTAGCAACTAGGCTATCGCGGCGACCTATTATTAAAAAATTCAGTAACAAAATCTATCATTTTTGCCTTTTTTAATTTTGCTGAAAATGACACAACGAACTGAAATTAACTTTTTTGTATGAATGATATACTACCATCTGAGATTCCAAAGGTCTCTCCACAGCGAACTCCGATGGCTCAAGTTTATATATTGTATATTGCAATGCGTACATTACATTTATATATATATATATATATACATATATAAAGAAATAAAAATCGAAATAAAATAAAATTAGGGAACGTTATGAGACCGAGTATGGCGTACATGGGAACCAATTACTAACCAGGAGTTGATGAACTGTGACCATCGATTATTGCTTGTGAGGGATGCGCGCAGTGATCGGTAGGCGAATGAAACGACTTGTACATCGGTAATGTAGGAGAAGACATGGGACGGAAAAAGCAAATTGAAAAATATAGTATATGAGAAGAGCAATATTGTCAAATCGTCGAAGAGTATTTACTAAATTTCGGTAACAGTATCTGGTGTCAGGATATCCGATATGATCCAGCGTCGTCTTAGTGATCAGATAAAGTCGAATTTGTTATTTGTAAATTCCGTGTAAATTAAAGTAAATAAATCCGATTACCGCACCTTCTCGCCGCTTTCATCATCCAGTCAGGAATAGTACATCCGCCCGCCTACAAGGAATTCCGATCAATTCAGCTGCAGTAGACTAATGCCTATCAACTATATTTATATAAATTTTAAATTCGTTTGTATTTTATATGTTTATAGAAACTATTTTTTCGAACTCGACTTATACCGATGTATTTTTGTACCATTTTCCGTTAATACAAATTATAAAAAATGTTAGATGTTTACAACAGATTTAAGATTGCGGTGGCATCGTTAAGGACTTAATCGTAAACAACTAAATTGGTAGCCCTAGTGGAGATGGTAAACTAAATACGTAAAAACCAAATAGTATCATTTCAATTTTTATGTATATATATATATATATATATATATATATATGTATGTGTGTATGTGTTAGAGAGGGGGTGTTTAGACGCCATGATATGAAAATGAAATATAACTTATGTGAAATACGGAAGTATTATTTCCGTTTGACAACTAAATTTTACTCGTTCATAATATTAAGCAGATGGTACACTTACGTTGGCTTACATAATTAAGTCATTTTGTTTTCTTTTGTTTTACCGGTCCAAAATATAATAAGTATTGTGTTTTTAAAAATATCTCGCTCCGTTTGATGAACAAAATAAGACGAAATACTGTACGATTTCGGACATGAAACGAGAGGCATGAGGACCACCTAGAGCGATCCGTAGTATGCCAGTATACATCGTTATTTATACTATGAATCGGAAAGAGATCAAACTGTTCCCGATTTCACTGCAGCAGATATAAATTTCGATAAAACAAATGAATATTTAAAGACAGCGTAATTTCCGAATTACCGAAAGAAGACGACAACAAAAGGACGAAAATAAATGATTTAGCCGGAAAATCGTTGAAGCGGTCAAAGAGACGTATCGGAAACATCATTAGCAATTATGAAATAATACGGAGCAGATGGATTATTCAGAGCGGTAAGGTTTTTTCATTTCCGGAACTGCGTATAACTAACTGAAGTAAACTAAAAGCGACGGTGTCGACATGTGCCTAGATGAGCTGAAGCAACGTTGGTCATCAGTAGGTGTGGAGGAATAATAAAGGATTGTGCTAGGACGCAAGATGAAAAAGCCAAAAACGGCCGTGCCGCTTAACGGTGGTCTTTGATTAATAACAGCGGTAACTAAGATGATCGGACGAGAGGTGGGAACGTATCTGAAACGATTAATGTTACAAAGCGTAACATAGACTGGACTTGGTAGCGGCCTCTGGAATGGTCACGATCAGAAACCGGTTATTTAGGATGATACGACGGGGTGACCATTGTCCAGTAACGTTTGTTCCAGAATGAAAGAAGCTGTAATATAATGTTCGCTTATCGGTGTAATCTGCGTTACTATTAGAGCGACTTCGAAGAAGACTTCATGAACAAATTTTTCCCAGAACAAAATTCATAATTTGCCGTAGAATGACGAGAATTAATTTCTAATTTATTTCCGACGCTGTACCGGTTTGTATGTTTATCTTCTAAAATAGGAGGTGGGTGGGGGGCACTTTTGAAACGCGTTAAATTCTCTTTAATCCTCGAACTGATTCACGATTAATGCGTGAATTAAAATACAATCTCTAAATAAGAATAGGAAACGGTAAGACTAAACACGTGGAAGAGTTAATTTCGATTCTGTTCTGTCATTAGACACGTTGATATAGAGTTAAGTAACGGTTGATGCGAAGTATAGATGTGATACGTGTGAGTTTACGAAGCGGTTATTAGTCTAAAGAAAATTATTCCGTACGGCCGCTGCAGTAATCTTACTTCTGGTCAGAGATTGAAAGTAAATTGTGAAAAAAATACTACGCGGAAAGATGCTCATATGTTATTAAGTTTTAATTCAAACCGATAAACAAACAGAAGAAGAAAATTAAAGAAACACCAACTTGTCTCACAGTAACGAACTTCATATGTTTCTGTTTGTGTTGATTTATTAATTTGATTTGATAATAGAAATGGATAATAACATTGACACTATTTCAAGTTATAAAGTTATGGTAATGAAGTTTTTAACATGTTTTGCAAATTGATTAATTCACGATGTGGTGATTATGCAATAGTCTCTTTAATGTAACTTTCTAGAATAGTAACTATATGAAATTTCTTTACGATACCTAAGAGACAATTGACTGCAGTACTAACAATTTTTTTTAAATAAAATGAAGCGATAAAGCGGGAAAAAATAAAAAAAAAAAAAAAATTTACCTAGCGTCTAATGTCGAATTCGGAAGATTATTATTGATTAAATAAAGAAAAAGGTATATGAAATGAGTAAGTACATAACACCGAAATAATGAGGGAAAACATATAGCCGTTTCCAAAAAAGAACACTGCTAACCAGAAGGAAGAATAACTTCAGAAATTTCTGACACTTCTCATTCGATTCACTCTACGATATATTATCGAATGTGTGTAATTCCAATTAACAATTTCGGAAATAGTTTAAATGAATATGAGTTTTTTCTCCTATTGGTATGAGGAAGAAACGAATTTTTGGGATTTAAAAGTTATGTTAACCTTGTATTGTATCCTTATATTTAAGCAAAAATGTAAAAGATTTTGAATAATCACTTGGAATAGAATCTAACTTAAAAAAAAAAAGATACGGTTGTATATATATATATATACATATATACAGGGCCGGATTATAGTCAAATGCCGCTGTGGGCTCAGTAATTTCTGCTGCCTTAGAATAATTTATAAATTAAGTAAAAATAATACAAATTAATAAGAAATGCTGTGTTACAAGTTACATCTCTCGTACAAAATATTATATTATTCTAAGAACTGATGCCGTAAATATGAAATAATATTTTGTAAATTTTAAATATTTTTCCAAATAAAAAATGTTCAATCTCATGCAAATTTGCCGCCCCACGAATTTTGCCGCTGTGGGCTATAGCCCATTTAAGTCCGTGGTGTAAATCCAAGACTGAATATATATATATATATATATATATATATATATTAATAACTCTGTTATTCTTAGCCTGAGGTACAATACATTTTTTGTCCCGTGATTATGTCCCGTTACTTTAATTAACAAGGGTTTAAAGCTGCGAACTTTACTTAAATCTTGAATTGTCTGTTTCATTTTTAAATTTACCTCAAAAACTATTCGGTAAAAAAGTTGTAATTGTTAAAAATGGTTTAAAAATGTTAATTGTCACTTTCTTGTAGCTTAAAGAGAAATAATACAATAAAATTCTCGCTAAGAACAATTTAACTGAAAAACATATTTGTTAAAAAGTGCGCGAGAATTGTTTAATTTTTTTTTCTTCTTTTTCTAATTCGTGAACTTGTCGCCGCCCCTGTTCCGCGCTGCGTTGTTGGTGTAGACCACATAGTTCGCCATGGAACATATTATTATTTCAATATCATTAATAAAATCATTAATAATATCACAATCATCCGAATCGATGACTGAGCGGGACTGAAAAGTAACGGACCGGATAAATTAACGAGAAAAATAAAGGAGATAAAAAGTCCAAAATCCGCATTTAAAAAGAGAAAACAAGACATTATTGTTCGGCAAACTGCGGCACTGCCGTGAAAATGGGAGAGGGAGGGGCGTTTAATAAGACAGAAAGCTGTTGTAACGCAATTTCGTTTTCATTTTTGACAGTCGATAGGGCATTTTTCACGGCTTTTGCATTTCTTTTTTTTTTTTTTTTTAAATGTCACGCGTCGAACAATTCAAACGCATATACGGCTCTGCGCGATATGTCGCCGGCTCTCTGTTCCTGGAAAAACTAACAGGAAATCGGAAGAAAATGTCTCTACCTCAGTCTGGAACGGAGTTCGTTTACCTCGCGTGACCCGAACTGGAAACTGAATTTAATTTATTACCGACATACACGGCTTTAGACGGTTCATAATTTTGTTATTCGTGGCATATTGCGTGCCGAGATTATTTCGAGGAAAAATGTATCGCGATTTTTACAAAAATTAAAAACGCCACTGTCACTTTTTGCCGGTTGCGGGGAGGGGGGGAGCTGTTAAATCAGATATATCGGCGCATATGCACTAACACAGTCGCGAATTCGCTAACGTTGGAAAAAACTCGGAAACAGTTTCATCTAACAATTTCATTTTTGTATTTGAACATCAACAAGTCAGTTCAGGTGGTACCGTACAGCAGTGTGTAAGTTCACATAGCAAATGTGACTTAATAAATATTCACGAATTAGTATATACATAAACACAGAAGTTATTTTACTATATTAAATTCGCGATAATGTTTCGGAGAACAATGCTCCATAGTGATTATCGGTACAGTATCATTACTCTATCCGTGATTATGGAGCATTGTTTTCTCTAAAACATGTTTCGTGAAAATTCGTTTAAAATTATCGCGAATTTAATATAGTAAAATAACTTCTGTGTTTATGTATATACTAATTCGTGAATATTTATTAACGATTAACCGGAAGATGTTTAGAAATAACGTTTCAACAATACTTATTCGAGAGAGGCAGAGAAAGTTGTTCACCAAAGAATGACGTATTGAGCAGTATGAAATTGCTGATTTATTAAGTTGAGCTCTAAAACAGAGAGATCAAAATCAGTAAAACTGAAAATATGTGAGAGTGTAAGTATGACTGCGACTGCGATTGTAGATGCGAGTGAGCATTGACAGCAGTGGAAGAGATGTTTCTTTCTTTTTTTTTCGTCTATGAACCGTAAAAATAGAGTGTACGACTACTTTGAGCGAAATGGGAAATAAGCGAGAGGTCAGACCGATGGAAAATTGAGGCGACTGATGGTGTCCCAAAATAGAAGAGTGACGAAAGTTTAAACTCGTTTTCAGGTGTTCGCAGTACGAAATGTCGGGATAGTTCAAGGTGCCTGTAGTGCAGATAAAAATCCACTATCAGTGTTCAGCGATGATCGATGCTTACTTCTAAAGAACGAACAACGTTATCATTTGTGGGAATGTTAAAACTAGTTTTTTTTTTCTGGTCCTTTAAATTCTCTAGTTATTATTCAACTCGCCGTCACCGATCAGCTTTGTTTCCGCTGGCGCTTGTGTTGATCGGCACGCTTTAATAAATTTCTTTCTTAATGGTTTTACACGCGGGACCGTGGTGAAGATAAGAACAAAATGTGCGGAATCGAAGGTAATGGATGAAAACAAAAGAAGAAACAAGTTGTGCGAACGAGGCAGTAAAAAATGTGGCGTATATGAAAAGTGTACACCACTTCGATGAATTTAGGATTGTCGGAAAGCGAAATTTAAGAGAAAGCGTATTTACAGAGTTTAATGATTATTAAGACATTTTTACAATTAATACGCTTTGAATCGGCCCCATTTTTCAAAAATTGACGTAATCTCATATTGCAAGTAGCTCATAGTGTACAATGGTAAATATTAAAGCAAATTCGATAAATTTTTCCAACTGCAAAAATTGCCAGGA
Source organism: Icerya purchasi (assembly GCA_039619475.1). Taxonomy (NCBI): domain Eukaryota; kingdom Metazoa; phylum Arthropoda; class Insecta; order Hemiptera; family Monophlebidae; genus Icerya; species Icerya purchasi. The sequence continues at coordinate 307,779,095 of CM077116.1, forward strand.
GAACATTTAAAATAGGTGTTTTTAAGAAGGGCGCATCGCTATGCAAATCAGAATTCACAGATCACTTTTAAAATTCTTTAGCAGGTCTCGTGCGGAACCTGAACCGGTTTCTACTGATCTCATATATATATATATATATATATATATGTAATATGGCTGAATGTGTTGGAGTAAATATTTGGCGCAAAAACAAGTCCGCTGCGGTATCCTTTAGCGGGCGGCACATAAACCTGGCGCGCATACCAAACTCAACCGCGGCAGTGGCGATGCTATTGGATTACTCGTGATGATATCGATAATTCGCGTCTACTTTTTCACGGTTATCTTTCCTGTTCTTTTTTCTCACTATGTTTTACTTTTAACCGGATTCCTGCTACCTTCCGTTCTGGCGATTTACATAAATATATCGGACAATGCCGAGACGATTCGCTCTTTAGCACCACTACCGTAAACAGCTGTACGACCTTTATACTGGTTTCGATTTGCTTCAAAAAATTTTAAACCCATTCTCAATTGAGATCACTTTGCGCGTTAACATTTATGACAATCCATTTCCCTTTTATTACCGGTCACTTTCCGTCGTCCGATCGAAGTCGATGCTGGTAGAGAAGAGTGCGCGTTTCGAATCAGATGCTCATTCTTCCGACTTCACTGATTTTCGCTATGTGGCGCCGTTCAAATTCATCGACTCTACTACTCTCCTTAGCCTTCTCGTGTCGCGATTCACCAGGGAGGAGATCGTTTGCTCCGACGACATAAACATCTGTTGGACTAGCCTTTTTATTGGTCGAAAATATATGTATAATACGAACTACTTGAACTAACAGTTTACCTTTTTCAGAGGATGTCTTAGCAGGAAAATGTCTCAGAGATATCATTTAAGAGGAAGTCGATGGTGCAGAACTAGGCTTTTTCCGATGCCGTATGATTTTCTGACGAGAACGTTTTGGACCATTCCAGTATTTCTTTTTGGTACTTAATTCGATTTCCGGTTTAGCAGAAAACCATGTATGACTTGAGTTTTCTGACCAACCGTCAACAATGCAGATACATAGAAGTCGTCTGCTAAATTCTCGCTTCGTCGATATTCATACAAAAAAGTGGCTTAAATTCGATTTTGCTGAAAAGGGCCAATTTTTTCGGCCTAATTTAATCGGTTTCTGGCCTACGCCATACGACGCGCTTAATTTTACTATTTACTCCCGTAATTAGTTCACAGCTTACACGTTTTGAGAACTTCGAGATTAGAGAAATAAAGAATACAATCTTTGTACTACCCCGCGCTGTACGTGTAATATGTCACTAACGCTATCAAAACCGCGTTTTGAAATTTTAATTTACCTATATAATAAAAAAAAAAAAGAAGCGACTATTGCATATCGGTAGCAACAAAAGACGCGACGGTTTCATCGTGCTCGAATTCGACCGTGACATATTCGTATTTATTATATTTACCTTTACAAACACGTTCGATGGTAGTAAAACTAACAACAAAACAACCGATTAATGACTAATAGCGTCATAAATTCTCAAAACCGATGTCTACAATTCTATCATATTGTTTATACGCTGACCACTTTATCGTGTATACCGCTGCTTCGCAAACATCGGAATGGTATTTCTAGAGAACTGTTGACGTCGCCTTGAAAAACTAAAAGTAATAACAATTTCGAATCTTAAACGTGTAAATATTGAAATTAAATGTCCGCCCCCCCCCCGGGGGGGGGGTTGTATAAACAGCGACGGTAGAGAGAGTCAAGACCGCAGGTTAAAATAATATACCGTGAAAAATAGAATAGGGTTATCAACGACTGCAATTAACAGAAAAGATAGAACGCGATGTAAAATATAGTTTTTTGTAAGGTGTTTTAACGATTTTTCTTTTCTTTTTTTTTTTTTTTTTTTTTTTTGAATTATTAAATATAAATGCGTCTATTACCGTTTTTGCCTTTGGTATATAAATCAAAAAAAGCTCACGTTCGCCAACATCACAAACGGATGAAATCTGCAAGAAATTTTTCAAAAATTTGTCGCACATTTACGATTACTTTATCTAACCAAAATGGTTAAACTGCTTACATTTCCTTTTTTCAATAGGAAAACTTACAACACTAATTCGAAGGGTCTGCTGTACTCGTAGAATTGCTTGTGCTCGGCATACCACTCTAAAACGAGGTCCACCACCCGTGTAAGTTGCAGAAGTAGCCTAACGTAATACTGGCGATTGCTGATTGGCCACCGATTTCATGTGAAATGAGCGATAAATAATAAATTGGCTGCTATCGAATGTGTTTTGTTTTCAGGGAGTTGCTGAAATATTACTTCCTCAATCAGTTCGATGGCGAGATCTAATTAATTTGCAAGAAGCGAAATGAACTCGCATCAAATCGACTACGCGGTATGAATAAGCGTTATAGGGGTGATGCGTTTTGAATTAATTAAAAGCAAAGTAGCGTTTATTTGGCGCACCTAATTCTTAGTAAGTGCCATCGGTAAATGGGAAATTGTGAATCCAAAGATATTTAAACAGCGACAGAAAAAAAATCCGGAAAAGAAAAAATATAATTACTGCGCAGTGTAAACTCAAAAAACATATATATATATATATTTGTAATGGGCTCTAATCGAACTCAGTCAACTACAAGAAATAAGACATTGTAAACACATGGAGTTTTAGAAATTCTTATAGCAGCTGCTTGTAGAAAACTTAAAACCTTTAAGCGGGTTGCAGTGAGGTTAGAATTTGCTTCAATATCGTTGCTAGAATCAGTTGTTGAGAAGACAGTCTTTTTCTACCTGTGAAATTATCAAAACATACACCATCACGTAGTATATTCTCAGAATAGTATCTTCGTGAATTTTAACATTTTCGGCGCTTAAGACTTACTTATTGATGATTTCGAATTGTGTCATCTGTTATTTACTTACCTCAAAATTTAATACACACATTATTTCTATTGGTTAGCAAATAAAAATCAAAAAAAAAAAACATTTTTCATACAATTATATTCAATTACTATACGTTCCAGCGCGTTTGTAAGCCGACAGTTTCATGATCACCGATGATGGTAACAGTCGCGGAGGGTCGCTTGAATTCTAAATGAAATTTTTTTGACGGAAATTTATATTAAAGTGAAATTAATGAATAATTGCAGACGTATAAGTAAGAAACATTTAAAATAAATATAAATATGTTATAATTGTTTTCGAAAATAAAAGTTTTTTTTTTTTTTTTTTTTTATAGTTATTTTTCGCCTAACGTGAAATCATATAAGGCACATACCACCATCAACTCATATATGTTTATCCTGGACCTAAATTGCTCATCTTTGTATAAAAAATTTGAAAAAAACAATTAGTAAAGAGATCCCGCCATCAAATTCGGATACTGTACATATACTACGTTGGCCTCTACTAATTTTCTTCTTTTTTTTTCAATGATAATAGGCGCGATTTTAAATTTTCATACAATCGACTAAATCTTCACTTAAAATCTCCTTTCTTTTTTTTTCTAGCAGAAAATGGCATACTGCCGAAAACATCTATAACATATACATATATATATATATAAATTTTAAATGTTTATCTATAATTATATTTTATCGGCTAATCAACAGACAGGAAGTATACAGTCCGAAAGAATTATTATAGCAGTCTTGTTTTCGAAACGTGTGTGTATCCTTTAACGGAAACTTCATCTCGGAAGTTCGTATTGCCTTTCTGGCCGTTCGAATCGGTCAAAACAGTTGCATTTGTGCTAATGATATACAATAGTAATTTTTGTTCAGTTCGCCGAAACCGATTAAAAGAAAACGTTGGCTAATGTGTTAGATGCGCAAAAAACGACATTTAACAAATTCTACTAAACAGCGCGAAGTCCCGAGACGGGGAAAAAATAAATATATAAAAAACAAAAAAAAAGGAGCCAGACAGCTGAAAACCGCTGCACTAGAGGGCGCGAGTTGAAAAACGAAAAAGGAACTGGAGAGAATTCAAAAGAGAATAATAGTTTCCTTTTGCACGGTAAATTTTTCAGTTTCCAAGCTAATCTGGAAAAAATCAGTTTTAACGCTACTAAAGTCAACGACAGTCAGCAGAATGATGGTATCTAGCGAAATTAGACAACCCCGGTGTACACTTGGAGACTCTTTCGAAAGCTGAATGCAAAACAACGGTTAAATGAATGGGGATACTCGTAATAGTTGTATCAATTTCGAGCTGAGTTTTACCGGGAATAAGGCCGAAAAGCGGGATCAACAAAATTACTAATTAGGTGGAGGTGGGGTACGGTCGGCGATTAGACGGGAAGAATAGGAATTAGGAGGCGTTCGAGTAAATTCCTATATATTGGGAAAGTTGCGGACTAAGAAGAAATCGGGACGTGTCAGATAACTCTGTTCGAGATACTTTTAAGGAACGCGGACGAATTTAATTTTAACGAGGTGAATTTAAAATTAATTGGCCTTTATTAATTCGTTCGAAATATCATTTTGAACTGAGCGAACGAAGTTCTTTCTTCTATTTAAATTTAAATGTCCGGTGACGTGACTAAGTTTGAAGTCGTTTGTCCAGTCAATGACAGATCCGAATCCGGGGCTTGCGAAAATATTGCACAAGTCATCGTTACCAGGAAGACGGACAGCGGAGTTCGCAGACACGTTATAATTTGCATCGAGCTATCGTAACTTCAAACGAGGAGCAATTGTTCGTTCATTTATCATATTTACTCTCCTTCGAAAAGAATGCTTAGCGAGGAAAAATTTCCGGCCGCATGTACGAGTACAATAAGTAAGTGTGCGTTTTTAGATAAATATTTTCCCGTCCGGCCCGTTGTACTCCGCAGTCAGCCTGACATATCGTGATGTCGCTGGCGAAATAAACTGAACCATCAATTTAAGTGACAGCAAACATTTCAATCGCAAAGCAATTTCGCGGCGAAAGCCAGCCGCTACAGAATAGTCTTCAACAGATTGATCGCAAGTCCTTAACAATAGCGTTCTTTATCGAGCAGTCATAGAAATTTATCGCTAGAGGTAAATAGAAAAACTTACGGAAAAAAAGCTGTTCCTCAGCTGGTTATTCGTAATTTAGCCAAATAATATGTTCAGCTGCGTAAAAATGGAACTATCCGAATTACAGTTATCGAGCAATTTCATCGTGTTCAACTTGGTACGTTGCAAAGCTTAACACGCAGTCTCCTTGGCGCCTTACTACTAAAAGTATTTGAACACTCCCTTCACTTGGTTATAAAAAGAATTTTTTTCCCCGAGAGAGCGAATTTCAGAACTGATCACTCGCCATCGGGTTCAATTTGCTCGATAGTCGATGGTTATGGAATTCGGTTTTTACCTAACAGATCTGAATTTTCAGTTTTCGATCGAATCTTAGGTCAACCGCATGTTGAAGCCAACCCACGGCCGCGTCTTTCTACGCAAAATATATGAAACATAACACATGTCTAAAGAATAAATCAAAATTGATTACAATTAAAAAGTTTAAACAAGCCAGGCGACGCACACGAAAGCTATATTCTAGCCGACGATCCAAGGCAGCCGTGGGTTGGAATTACGAGTAGTATTTCTTCATTACTCGAATGTCCCGAGACAAGTTTCGAAGCGAATTACGGAACATGGCGAATTGTTTGCAGAAATGTTTTTGCCATCAAATTATTTCCTAGTAATCCTCGTTACTTCATGCATTTCAAAAGGAAAATATACATTCATGGGCGTCGCCAGCCTCCCTGGAGCCTTGAAACTTTTTAATCAACTGGCATTCAGGAGTATTCATAGGCGCGTAATCATGGAAAATTTGGAAAACTTATGTTTTAATTGAGATTTTATTCTTGTTTAATAAAATATTAAGCCTTTACAACTTATCAATTTCATTTTTCCTATAACTCATATTCTCTTTCTATCATCTTGCCCCCCCCCGCCCGCCCGCCGCCCTGGCGGCTGGCAACTCATCTTGCCCCTCCCTGGCTCATCGGCTGGCGACGCCCTTGTATACATTCTAGCAGTCGACATGCATCTCTCTCCGTTATTAATAATTTTTTTGTCATTTCGGTTCGTATACTGTGGATAATTTTCGATATTTCTCAAAGCGCAACCGCGAGATTTGAACCGAACTCCACCACTCCAACGAAATATCACACTGTCTAACCGACCGATGCCACACCGTCCTAGATGGTTGGAGAAATAAAATGATTTTATTATTCGTTATTGTCGTTTCGATAATCGATAAACGAGAAGATTTCATCGTAGATGTAATAGAATACGATTAAAACTCTACCTCTTAAAAAGAACCGTACTGAAACAGTATCATTTCGAAGCAAACGAAATTAATTTCTAAAAAGTATCTGCCCGTCAACTAGAATTTTATTCAAAAGAAAAACCTGTTTCATCTTCTATATCTAACACCACTTAAAATTACTAATTTAATAAAAACTTCTTAACATACAGAAAACTATACACGCACACATACATATACACTGCAAGTTCGGAACGATTCCGGAATTGCCGTTCCTTTCAGAGGAAAGTTAACGCAATATCATGTAAAAATAAAAAATCCAATAAACCGTTATATTCATCAAGTCTACCACATATTCGCATCGCTGTATCTATCGTTTTACTGATAAATTTCTTATATATGCCACGGGTTTTTTTTTTTTTTTGTTTTTTGTTTTTTTTTGGCGCGCCAATTATGTACACTAACTCAATGCAAGTCAAATTTTTGAAAGTTTGAATGTACGGTGACCGACCTACCTGAACGAAACGTCTTGACTATGTATTACGGTTTACATACCGTAACCGGGATCTCTTCATGCTCTGTTCTGAAATACAAATGCCTAAAGAAATATATTCTTAACTGATATTAAACATATATCTTTATATTAATATACGTAGAATTAATGGCAATATGATGATATATGTAACTGAAGTGTTGTAACAGAAATCTCTACGGTAAATAGTAAGTTACTTTAAAATTATCATATCACCCACTTCTAATGCATATAAATAAAATATATGTATGTATACTGAAATGCTATGTAACATTTCAATATATATACATATATATATATATAGTATATATTTTTTTTTTTCAAGAATGACGTAATCGTTATTTATTCTATAAGGATCAGAGAACACTATTATCTAAGAATGCGGAGGGTTTCCCCATGCCGAGGTGGATCGAGTTGTATGTATATAGTAATGGCACTTTTACGCTGGGGTTAATATGAAAATTTGAATTTCAAAATCTAGAGAGATGTTTAATGCAAAATGCGTATAGAACTGCAACAGAAGTAAACAAAAAAAGTGTAACGCTTGAATACAAATGAGAACGCTTAGTAAAAATTAAATCGTCACGCAATATTCATTTTAATTCCTATTTAGAAATTTAATTTCAAAAAAAAATTTTAACCGCTAAAAAACAGAAAACGTGCCGAAGAAGAATTCAAAAATGGACACGAAAAAAAACCCACGAGAGTTCGAACAGTGTCTTTCGGAGCCATCGTTTAGTTCATGAACGAGAGAAGAATATGCGAGATTTTCAAATCGCGACACGTCAGTTCTTAGCCATTATCTTCAGAAATGGTGAATGAGGATTGTACGAATTTTGAAGTAACAATGAAAAATTGAATACTCGAATGTAAATAAAATGCTGAACAAAAATGAAATCACTAGGTAGCCGATTGCGCGCAAGTTATATCAAGAGAACAGCTTAAATACCATTAAAAACGTGTTGCACGTCTACGCTTTTAGAAGAGTTCAAAATTTATACAAAACGTTTTCTTTATAATTTCATTTATGCGGTACTAAGCAATTTTAGCACCGCTCCGAGCAAATTAATTTTACTTTGGATATGGCTTATTTCGGTGTATTTGCAGTGTTTTATAATCGCCCTAAATATCTATAACGTCATATTTTTCACCGCAGCCATCCCGAACGCCGTGGGTTCACGAATACTTTATTACCATAATGCTCATTAACCGAGATGTAAAAAAATATCCACCTACTCGCCTGACGGAGTACCGCATGTGTAAACTGATTTAAATCGTATAAACATAAACATGTATACACGTAGACGGATAGATAAGGGAAACGGAGAAGGAAAACAATAAAATAAGAATAACAAAATGAGAATGGCATTATACAATTGGAGAAACAGGTTTCTGTACAAGTCAAAGCCAGAGTTGCAGTCACATTCACAGTACGTAACAATGAAACATCTTCATTCTTTATCCTCGGTGACCGGTATTCATGTACGTATTTTTATTTCTGTTTAAATACAGAAATGAGTTTTTCATATGTCCCGTACTCTATGATTAGTTTGAGCACACTAGTCCATCTGTGTTTCACCCATCTCGCAGCAGTATCCATCTATAACTGTACACCGTGTACAGCGGCAAGTCCAGTACGCGGAGCAGAACGTTCTCAACACACTCAATTATTGGCGTGCTTTAGTGTTTTGCTTCATTTCAACTGTCATTCTTTCCAACCTCTTGTTGACCTACCATGAATAATCCTAAGTCGCAGACGCACACACACACACACACACACACACACACACACACACCAATTCTCTTCAAAGCTGCAGAGAAGTGCAGTCTTCCTACAGTTTTAATTGCGCCCCCCCACTGTGTTTAAAACTTCCTTATAAGGTTCATAAAAAAGCATAGTTTATACCGAGCTCTATTTGCATGATGGATAACTTTAAAAAATATGTAATTATTAAATTTGAAAAAAGAGTGAAATTCGGAATTAACGAATTTTCACGAGACAAGCGAAATTGTTTCCAACGAATTCACAATATATGTATGCGCAATATAGCGGATGGGCAAAATGGCCTCGAAGAGAAAGAATCAAATTTCTCCCATATTCCACTTATGCCTAATTTTAATTAATCATTTTAAAAAGCAAGCTTTAATAATTATTTCTTCATAGCGTTATTATTACAACCTCTGAAATTGTTTAAATGATAAATTCAAAAAATATTTCCCGTAGAGTAGAGATCATCAAAGGCGATGTTCCGGTAACCATTTAGTGTACTTCTTACTAAACTCTATAAACATTAATATGCCACACTCATAGTAACAAGCGCATTGAAATTTTCGTGCCGAAGTATCTTTTCAGTGTAATGTTGCATTTTCCTACAACATTGCGACAGGATAGAAACATACAATAACAGATAACTGCAATCTGTGATATTCGTTGAATTTGAAGGGGGACATCTTTAGCTTCTACAAATACATATACAAATATATATAATATATGTATGTATTTGTATTTGTATAATATAAATGTTTTAGTTAGTTTATCGATATTTCAACTTATCGTTTTGTGTCATGATTGCCTTCGTCATTTTTCCATTCACCTCAAGTCTAATCTTCAACGCCTAAGTCTTCCAAAAACCTTTTCCGCCAAACTTTCGTGTAAAAATTATTGAATTGTTTAAACGAATGGAATTTTAAAAATAAATTTAACTAAAGAAACCCATATAAAACCAGCGTTTCGACGCAATACCTTACCAAAACAGAAAACCGAAAAAATCGTAATTTAGCTGAAAACGAAAACTAGAATTGAATTTGTTTTTTCGGGTTTTAAAGTTTATGCTGTTTTTCTTCTATTTTTTTTTTTGTTTTTTTTGTTTGTTTTTTTTTTTTTTTGTTTTTATGTAAAATGAGGTACTATTACCCTGGCGCTGAATTACGCTATTCTTTTAACGCAACATATCGTTTGTTATCACCACATTAATATTGAATACAATCGGACAGTGGGAACAAGAAGGGCACAAATAAATGCGGTGAAAGTGTAATTTCATTAATTTTGTTAAATCTGCAAATGCAAGGTAGGTTTAATATAGAGGACTATAGATTTAATAACTGGAAGCGTTTACTTTTTTACGGGTTTTATCAATAAGAACGAGAACGCAAAAAAGAAAAAAAAATAGCAAGATTAAACATTCATAATACGAATTATGTAGGAGTAACGAGGAAAAGAAGGGACATAAAATTGGCATCGTGAAAAATAAAAATAGACATTATTTAAATACAAATATTCAATATTTTTTAAAAAAATCCAATTTTTCCGGTAATTTTAAACAGTTTTACATATATTCGACGTATTTTTCTCGGGAAATTCGTGTTAATAGTGGGGTAAACTAAACTGACCCGAAAATCGAAAAAAAAAAAAAAAAAAAAAATCAAAAGAACAAAAATGAAGTTATTTACGTTAAAACAAAAACCGATAATGAACCAATTTTTTTTTTTTTTTCAACTGAACCGGAACTAAAACTGGAATTTTGAAGTCGTGCACGGAACATCGAAAACTACGGAGAGGCGACAAACGCGATTTTAAAACGGATTTGTTATAGGTGAAAAGAACGATATTCGAATTGGAAACAAAACAGAACGTCAGAAAAATGAATAATTTTGAAGGAAAAATTTACGACGTAAATTCTGAAATTAAAAAAAAAAACGGATCGACGTAGACCGCGCAACAAGCAATGGCCGAACTTTGGATGAACAGATGTAAAGTTCAACCTTGCTCGGCTTTGGTGATGACTAAAGTTCAAAATGCATCTGACTTTCTTTTTTTTTTTCCAGTTCGTGAATTTAGTCAAAAAAGGTGGAAAGGAAGAGAAAAAAAAGTTGTATTCGCAAACGTTTAAGGATAGAAAAGAAAACACCACAAGTTATATATAATAGAATGAAATAAACGGATAATTGAAGGCTGAAAAACATGATCAATGTCAAATAGAAGAGAAGCGAAAGCAATGAAATGAACCAAACGCAGATGAGAAGCGAAAAACGTAGTGTAAGAAGAAGATTTTGATTAAATTTACATCGACAAGTAGCCCAGATTATGGAAGATCTGACGTAGAAATTAGATCGGAACTAGAAACGGAAACAAATATTCTTTTTCTTTTTAATTTATTCGGTTTAATCTGCTAACCCAACAACATGAACGATCATTTTGGGTATATTTTCAACAGTGAAATTCGAATTTCACTTAATGGAGACACCATTTTTATAATAAGCTGGGCTAAGAGGTAAACTATACAGCAATCTCAATGCAAATAGCTAGGGAAAGAGAAATACTCAAGAATGGTGTGATATATATGTATATATCACATACAAAAATCACAGAGTCGGTTAAAAATATGAAGTGTTTCTCCTTTATCTTTAAACATTAACCAGACACAGTTGTTAATTTGTGATATTTCCAATATGTGTGGTAGCGGGATTTGTGATTGAATTCAAGTGAAAATTCCTTGCCTAACCAATTGCGCTACAATAGCTGACAAATAAGAATTTAGCAAAAACATATAAATAAAGTCAAATTTTAATTTTATAAAATTTAAATAATTTACGCGACTAAATAAAAAATATATATATATATATATATATATGAATTCAATGTATTACTACCTGATTTACAGCAATGCGGCAAGAATTTTTAAAAAGAAAGTTGGACCCTAACAAACAAACGGGTGAATAAAAGCTTATAAAAGGAAATAAATAAAAGTTTAAAAAAACATAAGCAAGTCGGGCAATTTGAAAACGTCTTCACGTGATTATTATTTCCTATTGTCGAACAATTTTTGTTCAGCTAATCTGTACTCGTCGATGAGTTTCGTTTCACTTTCACATAAATTATTCCAATATATGAGTTTATCGTTTCTACTGAACCTGCTAATAAATTTCTGTAAAACTGTTCAGCTATGATTTTACAGACTCCTCAACCACATACCACTGTCGGTAATATTGATGTTACTGATTTACGTTTTAAATTTTTAGAATACATTTCAAGCGATGAATTTGTACTCCGGTCACATCATATTTATAAATTTATTAAAAAAAAAAACAAAAAAACATCGAACACCGTTTGAGATTCGAAGAAAAAATGAATCTTTTCAGGTTTTTATGGGAAAAAAGGAAAGTTATTTTTTCCTTTTTCTCCCGTTAAAAAAATTTCGAATTATTCAGCACCGTTCAGAAACTATTACAATTGTGATGAGATGAATATTCGATAAAAATCGGTCCGATTACTTCATTGCGGTGCGGTAATTAATCGGACCGATTGTATTATCGGTCATGGTTTTGCGCTGCTAATATGGAATTGTACACTGACATCTATTAGATACAGAGTTATTCGTGTGGGAAGTTGAAAATAAATCAGTTGACATTTATAAAAATATTTAAAAAACTAGCAACCACATGATAGAAATTCTTTTAAAATTATTTACCGCGATATCAGAAAGACCGAGTTTAAATTTGCTATGAAGTATCATTTACCAACGCGCGACTATAACAGGGCTATTCTGTATATGAGACCGACAGTAGCGCTTCGACTGTTTTAACCTTGAGTTTTATATGTAAAAGAATAAATAATAACGATTTATTATGAAAACAGGAAGCCCTGTAGCATTAAAGAACAGCGAAAAAATTCTACACAGATATTTATTAATCGCCGGATTAAATGATGAACAAATTTTGAGCTTCCTTATTAAAGTGTACCCCGTACCGAACGTAAGGTTATCAGTGACACTGTAAATATTGTGCAATGACGAGCTGTTGGCTAGATACCGTTGTCAAGAGTGCTGCTGTGATAATCTGTTTTCGGTTAATAGGTTAGTGGGTTGGTTCCCTTTTTGCTGGTTAGAGGTGGACAGGGGCACGCCGAAGCTGTTGAAAATATCCTCAATTGTGTCTCTCTAATTTCGCCGTATTGAATGTTTTTCTAAATGCAAAACATCGCACAATATTTGTGGCGTAATTTCGTATTTTTTCTCCCTTCTATCGTTTATCTCGTTCGCGTGTATTTTTATTAACGTCGTTAATTTCCATTATCATTATCGTTGCTATTATTATTATCTCCGCTTTAATTAAATGGCATGCGCGTGCATTATGCAATTCTTGAACCGACTGTCGAACAAAATTTGGAACAAATATGGCGGAGGGGGGGGGGCAGACTCTTCCGATTCATGTGCGGGGAAATTAGCTCCTCGGAAGAAATTACCGACTGAAACGTAATAACTAATTATCATAAAACATTTAAGTAATCTCTCGTACGTCCTTAGACAGAAGTGCAAATTAGCCGCGTAGCTCGAAGGTAAATTTTCAGCCAGATCTCTGGCAGAATACAATGTGTATCAGATCCCGTAGGCGTAGTATTGCTCGCCTTTTACGCGTGTATGACATTAACGAAATTCAACAACATTCCCCGCATCAAAGAAGGTGTTGGCGATAACAGGTTTAGCCGGATAGAAAAATATCTCCGAAAGCCATCATATACACATTCGCAATATCACGTATACGCTACTGTATAATGAAGGCGGAAATTAGGAAAGGACCGATCGATTCAGCGAGGTTAAAGTAGAAATCGATCTCTCAACGTTAAGCATATCATATAAAACTGAACAGAAATTTTGAACGACGGTAAAATATAAATGGGGCCACCAGATCACACTAGAAGCAAACTTATCATTGACACACACAAGATCTGATAAAGTATCAATATCAAGATAAATCGCAGAGAGATTTCTAACGCCGTACGTAAAAAAACAAGTGCTGAAACATTATAGAACAGCGGCAAATATGCGTAAGCAGCAACGAAAGTATTGCGAGAAAATCAAGTAAACAAACATCTGAGTTTTGTTAGGTAACATGTTGAAAAGAATAATAAAAATGAGAATAGGATCAGTGTCGAAATGATTATTCAGGGCTCGTTGGATCGGCAATTATAGTTATAGCTGTACAAAAAGGAGAAAATTATCTGATGCGACTCTACATCTTAAAAACAACAGAATATAACAAGCCCGTGTTAGTGGCACAGATAATAACTCTATAACCCCTGTGCCAAACACACATTTGCTATCCCTAGTCGTCTGTCGAATGTGATGAAATAAATAATGGAACTGCAGTCACGATCTTAAAATCGATGTCAATACCAGATAGACCCGAAAATGTATAATACTTAGGCTTACCATTCCGCCGAAAACTACCATAGAGTGTCTCCCCATGCAGATGCGCCCTCAAGAAAAACTTAAAAAAATGATCACATCCCACTACGGCGGTGTTGGTCGATCAACACTCCTTTTCACATTTATCATGCACTAATTCGATCTAGGTATGAGCGTGGAGCAGCAATTTATGCATGTGCGGAAAAAAATATACGCAACAAGTTGTCTTCAATTGGAGCATGCGATTGGTTTACCAGAGCTTTTCGTACCTCTCCAACCATCGTAACTTACATCGGCAGTAACGAGTGGCTTCTTCGTCTCGGACAAAAACAACTTCGTATTTAGCTAATTCATAATCAACACCGCTGCTTTCTATCTCCCAAATCCTCCAACACATCCCTATTTTGTAATCCCATTTTATACCTTACACTACCCAAATTTTAAATTTTATATCTCAAATTGTATTATAAAAAAAAAAAAAAAAAAAAACCATCACCTATCCCGCGTGATCGTAACTAAAGAAGTTGGTAAGTATGCCTATTTTAATTAATTCCAATTTCTAAAAATTTAATTTCAAGTCACTCCGACCGAATAAAAATATTCACAGGGGTAGCTCTAGCCTAGATTCAATCGGTTTTGTAGTCCTCATAAATCAGACAAGTGTTACACAAATATGTTTTCAGTAGTGTCGTCCGATTGTTTCGTTAGCTGTTCACTTCGCAATTCAGTCAAATTCAGATACTCGTATCTACACCGACTCTTTTTCCTTCACTTACTTACAATTTCGCTTATAATACATTTCATCGCGAAAAATATAATTTCGCCATTGTCCCATTAGTATACATTAGCTTCATGCACGTGCACCGTAACAACATGATAGAAAATAACAAGCAGTTCGCTACTTTCTTATTCCAGATAATTCTTCCGTAAAATTTTATAACGCTGGTCGTTAAATGAACTTTCTTCTATTCGGCCGACTACAGAACAGTAGAATAAATCGCCGCGAATCAACAGAAATCAACTTACCTGTGACATATATACTCCATTCTACTTTCCATTTACGTTACCCCAGTACTCTTTCTGATCCTCTCTCCAAAACCACGAACAAACGTTAAGACTTCTCTATTCCTATTCCCTAATAAGTGTAATCTTTTCAAAACTGTGCCTCTGGCCAACAATATTTGTCACGTTAATGGACAAAGGTAAAGTAAATATTTAAATAATTCTTAAATATAACTGTTAAGGACAACGGTAAAGTTAAGTAGTTAAAGAGAAGAAAAAAAATATATATATATTAACAAAAACCGAATTTTGTGCGGTCAAAAACAAATTTATACTTCACATATATACGTTTTCCGCGCAACCTATATAAATACGAATGAAACCGTAAACTGTATTAAATTTATAAATAAACAAATGCTATCGAATTTCTAAAGACACTGAAGCTGCATATAGCCCCATTTTTGTTCAGGGCCATTCAGTAATTTTTACGTGATAAAAAAGGATCTCAAACAAGTAAACAGACAAATTCACTTTTAGAACGATTAATTAATATATCTATATAAATAAAAACAAATAGCCGGCAGTATATAACCGCCTGGATCCGTAGAAATAAAACCTTTCTCAGTAGTACTCACAATTTTAATACTGTCCGTCATCATGAAAAGATGAAAAAAAGATAATCAAGATCGGATGAAATAATACGGGTAAGAGGAAGTGAAGAATATAGATGTACCGCGGAGAGTATGAAAAAGAGCGACGGTGAAAGGTGTAAAAAATGAATGGAACACGTAATAAGAAAAATATTTTGAAAAAAAAAATCTATTCTCATTAATGACTCGAAGGAACTCGATAGCGTAGAAGTTCTTTTATCCTTCCAAATCATAATTTCAGAATCTATTTCATCTTTATAGATTAATAGACTATCCTGCATTCCGTTAATTAACTCTAATCGCTTTTTTTACCAAATTTTTAATTAGATGTATCATTAAATCATTTGAAAGTATGGTATTGACCGGAAAAAACGGTTCTGGAATATTTGGTTAATATTCAATCTTAAAATTTCTAGTACTAAATATTGGATATTGCTCGAAAAGATATCTCTGAAATAATTCAATTATAATAAGATGTTTATTTATATTTATAATTTTCATTATTTCATTAATTATTTAATTATTTCTGACTTAACTTCTAGCTTTCTTGTTAACTTGTACGATCTTATTCGCATGCACTCTCCCGTCCGTATTCTTTCTTTTGACCATTCTATCGGTGCCGATTTATTGTAGATTCCTAACGACACAGGTGCAATATTAAGACTAATAAAATTAATGATTTTTGACTAGTAGTAGTTGCCTTTTCAAGTTTCTTTCTTACAAAAAAAACCCTTCCTCTAATTTTCTGTTTCCTGGTGTAAAAGATGGATCATTTTACATTTTTTCCTTTTATTGAATGGCTATGCACGTCTGTGTTCAACTTAATCTTTCGCATTCCCCTGATTTCCCTTTCGCTACGTTGCTACCGTAAGGAGCCTCCGTCTCTGTCCATCATTCCGATTATTGATTCCCTTATACTCCCACAATATTTGACGGAAAATCAAAATTTAATTAATAACTATTTCCCTTCGTTTCATTTCTGATTGTGGTTCCCTGTCGACATTCTGCAAAAAGAAAATGGTTTTTACAATTTTTACTTACACCAATCACGGTTAGACCGTGATGAATAAATAGAACTACTAATTGAAAAAGCAAAACGTATTTGAAAGTAATCTCAGAAAAGAGCCTCGAATTAGAAGTTTTTTTTTTTTTTTTTTGGGCTTGGCCGACTAAGGGCAGCTACCCAGGACAATTAGAAGAGTTTGAAAGTCGGATATAGTAAGATAGTGATGGTAATTTTTGTAGAAATAGAAACTAGATGTGCGAATGAACTTCGTCATTCTGATAAGCCCCGTGTAATTTACCGGTTAAAAAAAAAGAAAAAAAAAAAATGGGGAAAAAAGGTGTAACAATTTAGACAATGCGAAATACCGACGTGTTAAGTAAAAACCAGCTGAAATTGACCGTTACAATATAAGAGGAGAACCATTGATGGAACATGCGCAGGTGCATTTCAAACGACTGTTTTATTATTTTCTATCTCACTTAATCAACTGGTTTCATATAACTCTAAGAATTAACCGGCGCAGGAATTTAACACTTTAGATGATGAACAAACTCTTCGATCATTCTGTGTGCTTATTTCCCTTGAAACAATGAGCATTCTGCGCAAAACTTACATTTTTTACGCTAGTGCCTAAATTGACCCGAAAAAACCGCAGCATTCGTAAAAAGTGGTTTCCGAAAATAAATTTAACAACGAAGCATAAAAAATCTTCACGAAAAATTTTAACTGTTTTCTTTCGCCGTTTTTTCTCTTTGATTGCTGCCTGCGATTGTTGAATAATTCAATTTTAATGCCGAAACATCTTTTGCAATGGTGACGGAACACGATAGCTCTCCCTCGAGAATCTAATTTTATATCGCATAGAATCAGATTCCCGAAACAAGTAAAACTACATCAAATATATAACTTCAAAAAACAAAATGTTAAATGAAATATTTATTAATTTTACAAGCCCCCCCATCCGCATTTCGCAATTTTTTGTTTCCACAGAAGGAACAATTCCCGGTGCTTAGAGTTGTTTCCAATAAGATGTTGATTCATTCGGTACACTGTTCTTTAAAATACAATAGAGCACCCGATGCAGGAACATCTAACGAGCTGTTGCAAAATTTCAGGAGCGTATTTCGCTTTTTTAATAATTTCAATTTTACTTTTATATTACGGCACGTTTAAACAAAAAGCCAGCATAAAAAGGGTAAAGATTCCATCATTTCAATTTTTATTTTATTTTATTACAATTACAGCGCGTTTAATTACGGAAAAAACAGCGTGAAAGATAGGATAGTTAACATTATAAATGCCATCCCAGTTGGAGCAAGATAGAGAAATGAGTAGCGATAAATATTAATAAAAAATAATTAAGGAAACCTTTAAAATAACTACCGTAAACAGCGCGCGAAAGAAAATAATTTTAAATAATTTTTTTTTTCATTATTTTCTCCATTTGACTTAATGAAAACGCAAAACTGTTGATTATGTCGCAGCCGATAAACGAAAAAATGATAAATGAGTTTACAGCTGCGTATTTTTCACGCGAATGCCGTCAAAAATGTCTTTCGCGCATTTCAAAATGTGTTTAAACGCTCTTTGGTTTTTTAATGAATCAAGTAACTCGTTCCTTTGGATATTGCTGAGAGGGGAAACCCACTAGGCCCCAGATTCTTCTACAATACTTATAGCGAAGTGTCGATTATAATTGACTATTCTTGACGGAAAAAAAACAACAACAAGAAAACAGGATTTTTAAATAACGCAAAAATGTAACAGGATTTTCTTATTACCATATACACATTAATATATATATATATATATATATATATATATATGTATATGTATATGTATAAAAGTCGATCCTTTGGATCTCGCCATGGACAGATTTAACATACTACTCCTAGTCTCCTATAATTCCTACGGAAGAGTCAGTTTTATTAACCAAATTTTATAAACGTGATACAAAAAAAACGTTGCACATTTTGTTACGGGATTTTCTTATAATCAATCCCCAGCGCAAAAATAACATACACGAGTTTTTATTTTATCACTGTTAGGAATTAATTTTTTTTGGGTTGGAATTCGGCACAATGTACAGTTTCGTATAGGCATCAAACGGTAAACCGATAACGGAGAATTAATAGTTCGGAGCTATATATTTTCGGAAAATTGGATTATTTTGCGGTGAGGGAAGAATCTGGCAGGTACATGTTTAAAATTCTCGGGGGCAGCGCGTAGTTAAAACAATGGAATGAAATTAGATAGAATTCAGATGCGAAAAATTCGGAAGAAGAGGAAAAATTTTCAAAAATGATTCAACTAGTGTTACTTGGACTACGTAATGAAAACGCCGAGGGTAGACGTTGCTCGTCAACAATTCTAAAGTAGCGTATGTCATCCGTTCGAAGCACCGGACAGAAGACACATTTAGAAGGGATAATTTGACGAATACCGAAATAACAGAAAACGTCACATATATTTTTTCTAAAATACCTTAAGGAGAAGAACTAGTTGCGGAGTGTTCCGTTATCAAATTAAACCAACATATTCACACATTCATTCGAGAAAGTGGAATAAATACCTGAGATGATGACCGAATTGAAACGAAAGAAACAAGTATACACCTACGTTACAGTTTTATCGTAGATAATGATCGATACTATAAACGAGTACGACATTTAGTAGGCCTATAACTTCAAGTCCACCACTAAGAGAGCTTGTCGCATTTTCTTCTAGGTCGTTACGATTTTAAGCGGGTTTCTTATATTTATGAAGCAACCATTATTAACCGGATCGTAAAAATAGGCAAAGTGTCGCGCAATTGAGCCGGCAGAAAAAGATACGAATGAAGCAATAGCAAAAAAGAAAAAAAACACAAGAAAAAAATAAAATCGAAACGCAAACAAAACAATAGGGCTGAACTGAAACGACCGAATTATAAAGCGATTTTTTCCGTTACACGGCGAATTAAAATTAACAATGGAGCGAGCGGCAATAAACACAGGTGCGAGCGATCGTGCAAGATTACACTAGGAAGGTGCAAAGCGACAGCGAAGTGACATTAGAAGTTGACCGTCGTCAGATGGCTCATTTAATAACGGTAACCGAATCTGCATTTTTTCATCAGCTTGCAACGGTTATTAGAGTTAAAGAAAGTCGCCTTAGTAACGGAATTTAATTATAACACTTTACTCTCGATCCATTAGTCGTCGCCACCAATTTCATCTAAATACTATTTTACCAGCTTGTTTTCGATCACTGATTAATTCGTTCAATTCGGTCATTGTACCGTGTTTCCGAAATTCACTTTTGCTTCGCGCGATTTTAAAATATTACCGTGCAAGAGTAACTTTATTAAAGTTGTTTTAACGGGTTCTTTTTAGCTTCCTTCGAACCATTGCAGAAAAGCGTTTAACAGTGTGAGAACAACTATCAGAGTTCAGTCTTTTCTACCTGAGATTTTTAAAACTACCGCAAAATCGGTTTTGAAAACTGAAAAATTAAAAAGTCAAGTTTTGCGGAATAAAGAGCAATGAGAACAAAAATAATCCGACGAAAAAAGATCATCTAATAATCCCTATACAAATCCGAATGGATACGATCATCATCCGACCACCTTACCAGTATGATGTCGTAACCGAGTTACTTAACGGTATACGATCTCGATAGTTCCTCATTTTCATTAGAATAATCGGAAAAAAATTCACGACTTACAAAGAATTACTTGAAAAAACTTTAAAAATCAAATCAAAAATAAATGCAGCAAAAAGGTTTGCCAAGGTAAGAAACGTTAGAAACTTACACCATGATGGGGTTTTTCTTTTTTTACTCTTAGATATCGAGAAGCGAGTTATTTACGACGAGATATTTACGAGGTATTATTTTCGAGATTCGGTGATAATTTAAAGTGGCCTCTAGAACACGGCAATCATCAGACACTTCTTGTAAGTTCACAGTTTATAAATCATATTTATGTGGAACGCGAATTTTAAATGTTGAAAAAAATTAATAATCAATTTCCAAAAAGAACCATATTTACCGGGTAGTTATTTGAAGTTATCCCGTACTGTTATAAGTAAGCGTAAAAGGGACCGCGTATTATTATAAAAAGTAGAAAATTTCGAAGCCCGATATACAATACGTACACGGTCTTTAAAGATATGCCAGCAAATTTTAATACCGGTGTAACTGATGATTAAACATAGTTTGTGACGTTACTACTTTTTGCTGCGGGAAAATGAAAAGTTCAAAATTGAACTTTTTGTAGTAACTTTAAAGATGATGATCGCGGACCGAAGCTGTTGTATTTCGAACCGCCCCCCGATAAACAATACTGTATCGAAACACGTCGAACTATTTATAGAAACACGTTTTCTTATTTTATCGTTTATATTTGTGTGTGTGTGTGTGTGTATTTGGTAATACCTGCGCAGTAAATCGGAAGAAAGAGGATAGAATGCAACTAACTAGAAAACTAGCCGCTTCAGGGAACACCTTCAGCTCTCCCCCTTCCGGGTTTGTCATTACACCCGCGGGGATTTAACTTGTTCCGAAAACAACTACTGTAATACCCGTCTTCTCAGTTGAACCTATTTCGATCGCGGCCGTATCTAATTTATTAGCCCCTCTGTTGTTTCATTCGCGCCGTCCAGGCATGTGTAAAGAGCTGCTAATTTGCAGCATTAGTGAGTAATTTAACGGAGTTCCAGAAGTATTTTCCAACCGTTTGCTATTCTGTGGGGAATCACAAATTTTGGAAAAAATGAATTGACGATGATTATTAACTGTATAGCGCAAATCAAAATGAGGTTGAAAAAAAAAAACAAACCAAACCGCAATCTTCTTACTCAAAAAAAAAGCGAAAATTAAAGTATCAAAAATGGCGATGAGCACACCCAAAATTTCAGATGAAAAGAGCGATTTTGAAGTTGTTCGGATTTCAGATTAATCAGAGCGGCAAAATTTTAAACAAGATAGCATTATTTATTGCTCTCATCTCATGAGAACGCAAGTGTAGCGCATAAGCAGGATTATTATTTTTCTTATACCTTGTTATTTCCACTAGAGAACAAAATTTTCGAAAATTATCTCAATTTTTATTGCGCGGGCACTCAAATATCACCATGACTTCACGCAGTAACAAACCAATCGAGACTACGTGGATTAGTTTTAAAAAAAAAGAGTTGAACTCTACGAACGCGTCTAGTCACCGAAAGTCAGGAAATAGGTAGTGATAGTGGAAAACAGTTTGCGCGTCTTTTCAAGATTTAATTTTGACAACGCAATTCTTCGAGAAACGTTTAACAATTCGAAAAAATAATAAACACGTCCGTATTATAAATAAGAAGGAGCATATAATTCTTTCAAGTTCGAGTCGTTAGCTTTTATTACTAAAAGCCTGAGAACTTAATCAAATAATAATGCGATCGGTCGAAATAAGTCGAACTAGCTTTTACGGAAACTATGAAATTCGATTAGTCCCCCCCCCCCTTTCTGAGGTAATAGAAATCCTAAAATAGAATACACAGTGAATCCGTCCGAGTGTAGAATTATCACACAAATTTCTTGCTAACCAAATTAAAAAGGATGTATGCGACATGGTAATATTGGCGTAGTAGTTATTTATCGCTTACTTTATAGGCAAAAATTATCAATTTTTATTTATAAATACAAATATAAATATTATTAAATTTACACCGCAGATACGAATAGTATGCAAGTAGTGAGGGTTGATATTATTTACATACATATGTGAGATTATAGTGGTCATGTTAAGAAACAAAAAAAAAAAAAAAATACAAAATTTTTCTTCATGACCATTATTTACAAGATTTCATTTTGTTGATGGGTTAAATTTTCGACGCCCAAAAAAAAAAAAAAAAAAAAAAAAAATTTCATTTTTTTTTTATATATAAATATATAAGTAACTAGTTATCCATTTATAAATACCCAATCATCAGCTAATATTTATACATTTATATATGTACACTTTCAGTTTGTTATAACTCTATTTTCACTATAGTAAAATTTTGTTCAGCATAAACACTAAAAATAATGATAATAAATAATAATAATAATATTTACAGATTTGCAATTCGCGGAGCATGATATTTGGATTCATAAAAAAAAAAAAAAAAAAAAAAAAAAAAAAACAACTGAATTTTGGAATGAGGGTAAAAATAATATATAGGAATCAAACAACTACGCCTCAGTTAAGAAAAATGTGTTTTTATTTTTTTACGTCTTCCTCTTATAGAGTTTAATATCCATATATTATGCATATTTAAAGGTAGACATTTGACCAGTGTGTTGTTTCACAATGATGATGATATAGTAGTATTGTAATATGGTATATAATTTAATTAAAAAAAAAAATACCAACATGTTTATCAAGAACATCCATGGTATCAACACGAATAGGCAGCTTTACTAACATGTTGAGATGTTTTTTTAGTCAAATTATATGTTTTTGGTTTGTCAGTTTGTCCATTTATCATATAACCTAGGACAGAAATGGGTGACAATATTAAAGCACCGTGCTTCTTTTAAATATCTTACGATGAACACTATGGTAATGTTGCAAACTGAAAAATTACTAGGAATAACTAAGGTTTTTAAAAACGTTAACAATGGTGTAGTCAAAAAATTGAAAAACTTCTTTCTCCCGTTTAAAAACGTGTTTTAGTTTGTTTTTTTTTTAAAATAAAATATGAGCGCTCCAGTAGAATAGAACTCTAATTAGCTAAACGAAAAATATGGCAGAATAAAAGAGAGCAGAATTCCGTGTAAGGACCAGGTGGAAGCGCCGTGCTAAAAAAAAAGAAAAAAGAGAGAGAAATAGATTTGATTCAATCGTACTGTTCTAATAAAAACATCGGACGCGCATACAGGGTTCGCGCTTTTAGCGATGGAACATCGGAAGACGGGAATTCTCTGCTGGAGTGATGTTCAGCCGGGTGAGGAGGCGCAATTTTCGCAATCGGTAACACGGAGTTCCACGTTTCGGTAGCGGGTCTAAGACGCGAAGACGATATAAATTTCGGTCGTCATGGTCCGACTGAAAAATGACGCAATAAACGCCTGGAAGAAGCGGCCGGGTAGAGGTGCTTTAACGACTGGAATTTTAGACAAACAGGCTGGAAAAAGGATACTGAAGAAATACGGAAAAAGCGGCTTCGCTAGCAACTTCAGCGGCTGCTGTCCGTTAACACAGATGATCAGACGATGGTTAGGTTAGGTTACCATAGTGACACATCCCCAAGGCTAATAAAAGTTCACCTTGGTTCGAACCTTTTTGTACGCGCTTCCGGGTCTCTGCATCTCCCCTTAAAAGTGCCCTCTCTCCTGACCTAATCATCTCTTCTTCGAACCGGTAGCAATTTCAAGGTTTCTTCGAAATGCAATTACGCAATTCCGCATCCACTTTTTGCCTTTTCTCGACTCCGCGACCACAACAAGGCGCGCGCGCCTTTGACATATCCGGCAGATGAACTAGAACACTCAAAATGTTTCGCCGAAAACAACTCATCATCTTACAGGCTAAAAAATCGTTCGTTCGTTTATTTTTCGCGATTTCCACGAATGTTACGAAAATTTCCACTTTCGATAAACATTGAAAAATCATAGATTTTATATGCAAAATCATAATTATTAGTTGTTTTTTTTTTTTTTTTTTTTTTTTTATAATGAATACGTAAAGTATTTATAAAAAAATAGGCACATTTTAATAATATC
This sequence comes from Icerya purchasi, assembly GCA_039619475.1. Lineage (NCBI taxonomy): Eukaryota > Metazoa > Arthropoda > Insecta > Hemiptera > Monophlebidae > Icerya > Icerya purchasi. Next base: position 307,803,440 of record CM077116.1, read on the forward strand.
GTTCTAATAGGAAAATAAAATAATATTCACAGTAAGATAAAATATATTCAATTCGCATAGAGAAAAATATATAAAACATCTCGCGTAATAAGCACAATGAAATAACTGATTTGACAGGTCAAAAAGAAAAAAAGAACAGTAAATAAAATATCTCAGCAATGGACAATTTGTCTGATATTATTGAATGTGGTCCGTATCCGGACGTCAATATTTTTATGGCACTTTTTTTATTATTTTCCATATGTAAATACGGTAAGTTGAGCGGATCTGTACTTGGAATGTAGAAATTGATGAATAAAATCATAATATGGGGAAAAAGATGGTCTAGCCGACAAATTTTAATATTGCAAAAATGCAACGTATTTAAATATCTAAACTTGTTGAACTACTAACTTACGAAAAACAAACTTATGCAGATTTAATATTATATATACTCCGTAGTATTCATAAATAATTCACTTCGAAGTGAACGTCTAGTATATATTATTATGTAATTATGAGAGTGAAATATCCCTTAAAACAGAAGTAAAACAAATTTTCTTTCTATTTCTAGTACCTTGGAATTATTTTTTTCTTTTACCTTTTTTATTACAAATGTAGTTTTCTATATTTACAGTTTTTCTCACGGGTCTCCGCTTGTCAGTAAATTCTATATGATGATTAACTTTTAAAATTTTACGTTCGTGCGAAAACATAAGGGGTACTTCTTTTAATGAATACAATTTACTATATTATTATAATCGTTTATTCATTTTCGGCGCAAACCATTACCAAATTCCCATCATATATAGCACCATTGCCGTATTCATTATCAGAATATATGCTTTTTGCCATCTAAAATAGAAAAACGGTTAATACTAAAAGTCACGAAAATTAATTTTTTTTTACTGCATTATATCACTTTTTTTCTTCTTTATTATTTCTTAACAATTTTTTTCCTACTATTTTATTTTACTGTTATTAATATTTTCTTCTTTCTACAACCATACTTCAGCTTCTTCCTCAGTTATCCGACTTTTTTCTACTCTGCTATTTCTTCAGACATATAGTCTCACCTTAGAGTTTTACGGTAACATGAACTTTTTTTAATTGTAAAGAAAAAATTACCGAACGTAAATGACAGATAAAAAATTAACCAAGTTTAATAGTGTTTTCAATTAAAGTACCAACAACAGTCATAATTATGTGGTACGATGATGGACTTTGAAAAACGTTTAAAGAATTTCTGTCGCGTCTCCTACACTTGCCACGGTGTCTACTTTGATTAATTAAGCTCACTCTTCCGGGAGCGTAATATAATGGAACTGTGACTACTAATAACCGTCACGCACATATACACACCTTATTCTCGTGCAAGCAAGCCTTCCCTCCCATAAATATGTGCATATATAAACATATATATATATATATATATATATATATATGTATATATGCAAATTATTAACTTACGCCGATTGTTATTCGTATATTTGACCCCGGCCATTTAAAATAGACACAAAAAAAGTCGTAATTGTAGAAAAAAATTATATGCCCTGTTCTTTGCAACCTTAATCACTAAATTAACGACATTTTTCAAAATTCCGAAAATATTATCATTTAGTTATGTGCGACACGTCCGAAATAGGGTACCGAGTTTTTCTTCTTAACGCCTGTACAGCACATTCACTATCTAGAATGTCCCACCAGCACGACTGTCGTAATAGCGCACTTTTCCAAGGTGCTATTAATAACATACTATACCAGTGTCGCGGAGTTGAAACTCTAGATGGCAAATTTTTACATTGCGTGGGAGACGGACCAATGCCGAATAATTCGCACCAAGCTGCAAGAACCGTGAGAGGGCACATAAGGAAATAACATTATCCATCTATACGGGTAATCGATTATTTAAAAGTCCCTTCGGGCTTAATGGTTTTATACTGTTTAATTTTGAAGTCCTCATCCACAATTCCAATCAATGTCGCGTTTATTCCGAAAGCATTGCAGAAAGATGTTAAATCAGCTTAACATCTGTTTTCACTAACGCGAGACTGCTTCAATGGTTCCGACTACTTTGTTGTCTTTCTTTTTTTGTTTCGTACGATTTATTCGGAAAATTCTAATTTTTCAATTGTTTATTTCATAAAAAGCATAATACGGCCTATTTAATAAAAATGTAGATAATTTCATTCTTATATTATCAGTATTATTACCATCATTTTCTTCGGGATTCAATAAATTTATCTTGTCCCTTATTCTTTTTTTGACTCCTGATTTATTTTACCTGTATAAGTTGTTTTTCATCTTGACACCAAAGAGCGCCGGGCCCTACTAAATTGCACGTCCTGATTCATAGGTATAATCTAATTCAGTTAAGTATATATTTCGGACGGCAATAAAAGTTTTAATCGTGTAAGAAAGGTAAACATTCTCTGCTGCGCTTGATTTAAGCATTAAATACTGATTATCATTAATTATTGTAATTTATTTTCTATCCGTTCGCAAAATATAATCGTTCGAGAAATCCGTCATCTGCAAAAAGTGAACGTCTAGTTCAACACTAATGTGCTGTTACAATAATATGTACTCTAAAATCAGTCGTTGAACCTTGGAAGTCGCAAAGACGGTTGTAAAAAGCAACGTGCTATAAGCACATCTTGGCGTTTCAGGTTAATGTACTACTACTACCTTCGACGCGACTTTATATATAAATTAACTATAGTGCAGTCGAATCGACCGGACTAGGACAGTCTTCTGTGTTTATAAACAGCGCCGTATCATTACATACAATTACTCTGATATCCTATTATAATCGAACTGGTGTTCATTAAATTATTTTTCAACGTTAAACAACATCGATTAGAAATATAAAACGGCGAAATCCGCATCCAAACGCGTAAATCGCAAACATATAATTTAAAATTACTAACGGCATTTCTCAGCGCTTATCAGCGCAATAAATTACTTTCATTAATCCAGTCGACGAAAATTACATGGAAATTATTTCCAGCGTTCCCAATGTCAAAATGGAATTTGCAAAAGTGATCCCCTCGGCCCCCCGAAAAAGGGGAAAAAAATGAATCGCTCAACCTTTTCATATACTGGACGCATTATGGTATAAACGAAAAAGCCGGAAAAATGTTATTAGCGAGTTACGAGCAAACGTTGTCGCGGTCGGTCGTCAGAAGTTTTTCCCTACTCTCTTACATTTTATTCATTTCGCACTAATGAGAAAGTGATTAGCTCACTTCCTATTTCCGTTCGAGCCGAAATCGATTATTACATCGTCGTAGAAGTGAAATTCCGTTAAACGATTATCGGTTCCAGCTGGTGTAGTCGAATTGAGAAAATGGTTTCTACAAAGTCTTTTTTTTTTCTCTTTTTCTCTTCTATTTTTGGTAGCAGCATTAATTAATTTGTGATTTTGGTTTATTTTCAATTTCTTAAATCACGAGCAAAATGTTAACGAGGAAATTACTAGCTGGATTAAAACATAAAAACCGTGTCCAGTCGTGTATCATAATGGTGAAGTTATCATCACCATCATTGTCATAATAATCGACAGGACGTTTCAACGGTGGTTGCTTGCAAAAGAATGATCGAAAGCAAACTGTTACTTTTCTCAGTGATCTCGTATTCGTTAAAGTACTCGAAAAGAATCGATCATATATTTTTTCGACAGTATTTCTTATTTTATTATTACCACTACCTGTTTGGATCGTTCGAACTCTAGTCGTTACTTCCCTCGAAAATTTCCTGTCCATAATTTATCCATACCTACTCACCGAGCATTCTCCAAACTGATGATATCTATCCCGCTTCCTTTTTCCGTCTAGACTCTTTCCGTTCAACTAACACTGTATTTCCTACTTTAATCATTTTTCACCACTACCTTCTTCCATAATCGTCGCCACATGTCGATTACGTGTCACCCCACATTTTTCTTCCTTCGTCTTTTCATCACTAACTATATTCCCGAAATGTTATTCTTTTAATCGTAATGTTCACGTTCTTCCGAACGTTTTCTGTTCCTTACACCTTCATCTATCGTTCCTATTTTAAATTCCTAATCAAACTGCAATGGATTGTTAATGTTAACGACTAATTTTAATTTACCTGTATTCTCTAGTTGAAACGTGTGTACATCATCTTAAACAAGAACAAAAATTGTCAACTTTTTTAATTTGATAAATTTTTAACGGCGCTATTACATATTTCAACCTTGTATTTTAATTTTTTTTTAGTTTGGCCTGAAGCTATTTTACTAATACATATATTCCAAATTGTAAAAGTTTCTAAATGATTTTAAATAAAACTCCCCAGCTTATTCTCGTAAATTTCAAATGCATTAATGAGACGCATTTTACGACATTCGTGAGTTTAGAACATTGCAAAACTATTATTTTAAAAATTAAAAGTTACAACGAAAATGAGCAATTTTATGTAAACAAAATATTTGTAAATATTAATTTTTTTTACATTTTACCCAGTTGTTTTCTCTTCCTCTATAAATGTGTATATATATATACATACATATACATACATACACTCACATATACATATATATATTACCTTTTCATGATATTTTTGTAAAATAAAGTTAATAAAAATATTAAGTAAAGCCAGTCATTAAGCTACGGGGAAAAGGGTTTTAACTAAATTATTTTTTAATTAACGCGAGTGAGAACTTAACATAAATACTGTGAAGATTACACGTACCGAGCAATCATCATTCTTACCGACTTACTTAGTAACACAATAATTAGGTGAATAATTTTACTGAGTTTACAAAAATAAACATAAATTTAATCTCATCAACTATCGATATTACCCAAACACGAATATCTATATAATTTTTGTAACTTTCAATGTGCAGCAGAGGGATTCAAACCCAATTGCATTCGAACGAAACACCATTAACTAATCAATTACGCGAAAGTAACGATTTAATTAAATAAAGTTACACGTGGAAAACTATGGCATAAAGTTGTGACGATGTAATTTGCGCGACTACACTCAGTTTTCCCGAAAGGCTTTTATTCACTAGGCTTTGTTAAAAAGACAGGAGACAATGATAATTTTAATCGACTAATATAATGAACGCGCGAAAAAAGTTCCATATTATATGCAGGATAATTCATCGTCGTCTAACTGAAACATTTTACAAATTTACAATATTTATTTAAAGCGAGGGAAAATTTTCGAAATTCCAATCATAGCGGGAAAACTGTCGGCAGACTGTAAAACATCTAGGTTGTTATTGTTAACATCAAAAGCCAGGAAGGCTCCTAATACATTACGGACAATGATATTAATTTATTGCACGACAGCTTGTAGAAATTGACTAATCGCTTTTCCGTGTTGCGAAGATTTCTAGCATTTAAAAAGTACAGATTACATTTGACATAGATGATATGTTCGGAATCGTCCAAAATGTATGGTTTATAAAGGAAAACAAATCGATCAACTTTTAGTTGGTTTTCTCGCAAATAGTATGTGTGTCAGAAATAGAACATTTTATAATTAACAACAATCGTTACTTTTATTTTACAAAATAATTATACCGGTGGTATTCTCAAAAACCAGCGCTGATTGTTATATTTAAAACATCCCGGCCTTTGAAATGATGAAAAAAATAAACAAAAAATTAATCTAAAATCTCTTCTGAAGACTGTCACCGCTCGGAATTCCGACGGGTTTGTAAGTTTTGACAAACAGGTAAGGAGAAATTTTAGAAATGTTATTATACATCGAGCATTTTAGTGTAGACTGAAGTGAATAGAAAAAAAAAAAAAAAAAAACGATTTTTACTATCCACGAATTTTGCAATAATTTAATAAATTCCCACGTTATAATTTGGAATAAATGAGTTTAACGGAGAACGCTACATTCAAAAGCAGCCTTTTTACAAATTCTTCGGTCGACAGATACCGTTTATCATAGGAGAAAAAAAAACAAACGTTTGCGACGCAATGGTAGAGAAGGGGCACAGAGGTCTAACAGTATAAAAAAAAAGCTAAGAAATTTCCCTGCTATTTCTCCCTTGTCGAGATAATAATATAAAATTCGGATTAGGAAAAATACATAAATAACGGTGACGTCGAGATGTACTGTATTCTCGCATAATTTATACATTTCCGGGTGTCGCTTTCATTTTCTAAAAAAGCTTTTAAAAAAAGTTTAAAAATAAACCAATATAACGATCCACCCCACAAAAAATATTCCTCACTCCTTACCGGTCTTTCGTTACATCGTTACTCAGAGTGCATTACGATTTTTCGATGTTGCTAAAACGAGTTTTTGTCGAGAAATACTTTAGCATCTCGCACGCGCCGCTTGAAGGGTAACAACGCTCAACGGGTAATCGCATTCTTATCGGGACTACATCATCTCCGGTTTTATAGATGAGCATTTAATAAACATTTGAATTTTGCTCCGATTGAAAACCAATTTAGACTATTTAACCGAACCGAAAATTACATCTAATCTTGCCTCATTACACACATCGATAAGGGACATTCTGGTTAAGTCTTCTTTTTACATGTGAAAAAAAATTGAAATTTATTAAAATTTTAAACTGCTTACAATTTAGAATTACTTGCCGAGTAAGTTAAAATTTCGAAGCAATAGGTTTTCAGTTAGTTTTTGTTTTCTTCTAGTAATTATACATAAAAAACAATCTGAAATTATTTAATATTTATACGAATAATGTAACTAGATTAAAAAAGGATTTATAGATCCAATTTGACAGATATTACACAAAAACGAGAAACGAAAAAGCGGGAAAAAATTGCAAAGGCTCAAAAATAGTATGACCGATGGATTCTTAGAGCGTTTATTACATTTTGTTACAATAGTATTTTTTTTTTTTTTATATATTTTTTTTATCCATCAGAATTTATCAACTTTTGAGCGGTTCTTTTTAAGGTGCGCTGATTAATTACGGGTCTCTAATATCTAAACGGACGCTTTTGTGCTGCTTTAAACCTGCTTACAAAGTCTAGCAAATGTTCAAAATAAAGTAATCGCTGGACCTTTACTACAGAAACATGCTATGTGTGCACAGAAACGGTTCTGAACTTTGCACAGGTTAATCATCTCTTTCTGCTGCGTCGATGACTGGTAGACTTGACTCTTGACAGAAAGAGAAAGAAAATAAAGAGAGAACTTATCGTTAATTGTCATCGCGTCTCACTGTGAAGCAGCCATGCATTTAATAGACCATGTCGAGAAATTGTTGATACAAGTTGGAACCGTAAGAAAATCTGAAAGAAATACGATACGCTTCCCCTGACCTAATTTCTATTCAGTTGAATGATGTGTACCGATTGTTCGGTGTTGAATAAATCACGTACACATCAGAATGTACATAATGCGTGTACACATGTGTATATTTTTTACGTGTTGGTTTTTTTCTCCCGGTATTAAAAAAGACACACTCTACACTATCACGGAGTGGACACTTTTTATGAAAGTCTACGTAAAGTAATTTCAACCATAGGCAGCGGAACATTTTTCAACATGCAGCAACTGCGCGATCGCCTACTCCATCCTGTCGTATACACGTATGGTAGTTGAAAAAAAGAAAAAAGAAAAAAGAAAAGCGAATCGTTTTCTGCTGATAAGTTTCCATAGGCGAAAGAAGAATTTTTCGATTTCAAAAGTTTCATATGATTCGCGAACAAAAAACACCAAACAAACGGTAATTACCATAACACGGATAGGTTGCGTGGAATCGTCATGCAATTCACGCAACTATGGACCGTAATATAATCGTAAAACGAGGTTTAGATTAAGCTGCTTGATAGAAGAAAAATCGGAGAAGCACTAATTTGTTCGGAAAATTCTGGATGTGAGTGTGTGTACGCAAGTTGTCCACTGCGACCTAATCAGGAAACCTCTCAATTTCACGATATTTCGTTGATGAGGACAACGTGCGGTTTCCGTTTAACATTGTAAACAAATCTCATCCGGTGATTGGAACCCCGACGCTGTGACAGTGTAATAATAATATCGAATAACTTGCGCACATCCTCTGTGTAGTAAACCTCATAATATTTCGTAGCATTTCGATTTGAAATATACAGCTTTTCTTTCTCAAAGTTGGATTTCGGAAACCTATCGAGGAATACTGGACGGATAAAACATAGCGTTACCAAAATAAACGACCGTCGATAAAAGACAAAGGCCATTAAAAAAAAAAAGACGGCATAGAAAAAAAACAAAAGCTGACACAGATACTGGTAATTTTATTACAATAGGCTTACCGAAGAAAAATAAGAATGCGAGACGGTAAATAAGTACGTAGTGATAAATGATTTTTTTTTTTTTTTTTTTTATCATCGAAATGTGAATTCAGAAATTAGCCTACATTTTAAGACAGACTACTCGTATAAAAGACCGAGCACGACATTTCAATCTCGCCGAGCTGATAGATAGATTTTCGATGTTTAGATCCATTTCGAGTACACTTTTGTATTTACGAGAAAACGGATTAATGGAAAGATTATCGCGCGTGTATTTTTCCAACAAAATGAAAAATGCACGCGCGATAATCTTTCCATTAACCCGTTTCTTGGTAAATACAAAAGTGTACTCGAAATGGATCTAAACATCGAAAATCTACGGATGAAGTAATTGTATAGTGCGAGAGTGGAAAAGGGCTAAAAATTAATGAGATTTTAAGTAGTATACTAAGGGGCGTCTTTCATACAAGATAAATTTTCACCGGTCGCTTTCACATTGATCAGTCAATATAATCGGTGGTCGTTCGATATTTTATGTGTAATCATACATGTAGTATTTTTTTTAATTTATTTCTTTTTTTTCGTAATTATGCCGGCGGATATTTTAAAATTATTCAATTACTAGTCAGTTTGAAAAAAGAAGGAAACATCGCGAACCAGTAAGTAGCGATATCAATGAAAAACGAAATTTTTTTTAAAAAACGTGCTAAGAGTTTCATCACTGTTTTTTATACGGCTGAAAAATTCATTTAAAATAGTTTAAAAAAAGATATATAGCCCCAACACCGATAAGAAATATTCACGAGACCTTTTTGATTTTGTGTTTCGCATTATAAGTGTAACTTTTAAATGGGCTATTTTAATGCATATCAATATTCTCATTTTTATGCGTTAAAATTTTACCACAAAAAAAATCAAAAAAACTACAAAAAAAAAATAAACAGCAAATTTGATCAGTTCTGTATAAACAGCGATATTTGGACTGATGAAAACTTCAACATGTCGAAGTCCTTCCGTCGGACTACTGATTCAGTGTGAAACGAATTCTGTCTATACGCGCTTACGTCTTAAATTTTAATAATCGAAGAAGTCTGACACTATGATGTAACTAATTTCATGTGAAATAGCCCAAATACGTGCGACAACCTATAACACCGGAAACGTTCAAATAATTTCACTATAGTCGTGTCCGATGATCGCAGATATTTGTCGATCAAAATTATCAGTAATCTAGGAAAAATGAAGTAAAACCGTGTTTGCCTTATAAAAGTTTTACCGCCTAATATACTCTACTTGTCCGAAATATTATTGCGTTGCATAGAGAATTTTCGGTGAAACGAAAGATCTCGAAATACAAAACCGGTCCGATAATTCTTTAAACATTATTATTATTATTATTGTTATTATTATTATTATTATTATTATTATTATTATTAATCGTGAATGTTTTACGAAATAATTTGAATATAATTTGTTTCCTTTTACAATGCGTTCAAGACTTTCTTCTTCCTGCCCGATAATATATATCAAAATGTGATTTATTTGCGAATGAGCGAATGTAACATGTAATAGGCCGGTCGATTTCGATCACATTTTAGTATATAAATTCAAATGTTGGTCTAGAAAAAGACGAAAAATCCAGCGAGCCTTAAAAATGAACAAGTTTCCTCTCAGATTCCTACCGAAGCTGACAATCAAGCACGTTGCAGACAAGCTGCATATATTTAGCTGCCTATTAACGGCGCACATCTGCCGCAGATGTTTCCTTATCAAACAAAACCAGATAATCGATTTGATGTGAACCTCTTCTTTATCAACGACCGATTCTACCCAGAAAACCTTCGCATCAATACGCGCGCGTTCTCCTCGTCAAATAAGTAACGTAATTTTAGTCAACAAACCGTTACACACTATACTACGCCCGCTTATACTTCCTCTTCCCCTATCGCTCCTTTGACAACGGTAAGCAGGCCTACCTTCTTGTGTAGATGGCACGCGTGCCCCCCCCCCAGCTCGGAGACACGACTATCTTCCCATTTCAATTCGCGAAGGCATTCGACATTTCTGTACAGCTTTATAAAAGGGCAGTCGGTTGTGTTTTCACGCGGTTGAATAAGCGTGTCAAGATGGCGTTTTTGAACAATCGCCGCCACCTCGGGGGCTTTTAAATAGAAATAAGATCGTTTCGCCGGTGGTCATGAAATCGAAATACGTCCGTATGTTTAAAAAAAATCGCTCAAAAGTGTGCCCAAAGTTTCGTTACTTAATTCGGTATTTTCGCTATAAAAATAATTATAAACTTTCTTAAAGTGCACCCTCTCCTCTTTATAAATGTCAAGATTGATAAATAATTGCGGATTTTGTAAATTCCCCGGACGACTAACTAGGAATCTCTTTTTTTACATTGACGTTTTCAAAAACTTCAGCTTTCTCGGAAAAAGTGTCTCCACCTCGCCATCGATCGTTGGCCAATTACTGAGGACAAATTCAACGGCAACACAATTTGACACGTGTACGACACAGTCTGGTGTCGTAGCCGGCTTTTGAATTATTTTTTATTACACTCTAGTTGCTTTAAAAAGTAAAAGTAAATCGAGTGTAGAGTTCCGCGCGGACCCTTGATATAAAAGGTATCGCGGATTATGAAACACCGAGCTCTTGTCTTAAGAGAATATTTTTTGTTAGTTATTTTTTACGCTTAGGGAAACCCTCGACTTTCTCACATTTCTCTGACATTTTTCCGATTTCAGACTCGGCAGTGCCCTAGGCGCGACTCGAGTAGTCGGGCCCTCTCGTGATAAGCCGAATAAAAGTAAAATTTCACTTTGTTTCATCGAAATCTTTATCCGAATACATTTCTCAATTGGAATTACTCTCTTTTGCGGTTTTATAATGTTTCATCTCGTGTATTTAGTTGGTAAATTATAGACCGGAAGCGTTTCTAAAAATTATTCTAATACTTTTATGAAGAAATTTTCAGTGACGCATTTCGAATCTAAGCGTAGGTTTCATGAAGAGTTTGTCTCGACGTATTTTTCGACTGACCGGGGTGTAAACGATTATTTACCGCAGTCGTATTATTTAGCTTTAAAACACACACGCACGCAAAATCATTTCAAATTATGCAAAAAAATAAGATCTCGCCGAGTTTTTAAAAAACGAAGAATAGGAGAAGGGTAATTCCATACTGCGTGTCTTACGATTTTAGTGTAGAGATATTCGCTTTAAATAAATTTCCTCCCGTATCCCCTTTGTTCGAAGATGATTATTAATGGTTTTTTTTATGTTTTTCCAATGAAATTCCTCTTAAGAAATATATGTATGAATAGGACGTAATAAAATTATACTTAAAAAGTAACAAAAAATATCCTCGTTCATGTTTTCTTTGCATGATTATAACCGTATTAACTTATTTCGTATTTCCGTTGTTATTTGCTACATTTTCAATAATAAACGAGCGCCGAGTTACGAGATATTTTTTTATATTCACTTCATAATGTGCTCGGACCAGGCCGCTATATGTATATATGAATAAAATAACGATTAGTTGCTCGAAGCAGTATAGGCTGCTGCCACAAAAGAATTCTGATCTAGCTTTAACAAGATTATATACAGCAGCCGAATACGTTTGCTACCTATCAATTATTTCTATCCGTGCTATTAATCGGCACATCTTCGTTTGACAAATGATTACTAGCCCGCGGCACCGAGATTCTCGTTATATACATATGTATAAAAAAGAAGAAACCAAATTGATAATCCGAAACCTTAGCTAATGAAAATACACTATATCATTATTCCTTCGGACGAAGACACTGTTGAAACTGCGCGTCGTCGGTAACGTAAAAAATAAAAATAATAATTCAAACAGGGAATTTCTTTTCCTCCGATCTGGCAATTAACTATCAAAACTCTACCGCTTACGTAATTTTATCTATTAAAATAGAAATGAAAATAGAAATAATCGTTACGATTTTTCTTTCAGAGAGAGAGAGAGGTATAATGTCGGCGATAACTACTCTAAAATCGGCGTTGACGATCTTATCGTTAGTAGCCGGCTACGCCAATTCGGAGAATGGCGTACTGATTAAATCAGAATATCAATTGGTCACATCAAGCACCTTAAAATGGGTCTCAGCCAGCGACGGAAACATCCCGGAAAACGCGGTGATCGGATCTACCGAATACTTAGCGGACGGTAAGTAGAACTTAATTTTTGGTATCACCAATTAGCGAACATGAGCGTGCGATGGAAACGTTTTTCTCGAGCCTATTTCACAGGAAAACCGTGCAAAATTTTCTGCAAAAATTATCGTGCAATTTTCCGCCACTCGAACGCGATCCAATTCAATCAGCAATCGCTGTACCTTACCGATTTCTCGTCCTCCAGATTTTCTTTCTTCTTTGTTTTCCTAGACTAGCGGTTCCGAAACTTTTATGATCGCGGAACCCTTATAAAATCAATTTTATGTTATGGGACCCTTAATGCCAAATGAAAACTTAACAAGTAATTGTTGGTATGTAAACAAAATTTGATTGTTTTCTTTTTACTTACAACTTTTACTACGATATTCTACATTCTATTAACTTATAATGAAAGATATCGCAATTTCAAATATGTAAATAACAGTTATTTAATAACAATATTTAAACAAATTAATGCGAAGAATGAAATTGTTTCACTGTTTTACTAATAACGGTTTTTTAAAACTACCTAGTTTAATATCCGATAATTATATGCGTACATCCGGAATAGCATCCAATTTGCTCCTGAATTTATTTTTCGTTTATGCATAAAAGCCTGTTTGGTACATATCTATACGTGGTCATAAAAGGGAACAGAGTTTAAAAAACGTCTACCTCAGGCTATTCATTTTTAATACTAACCCGTAAACTCGTTGAGTAACACTGATTTAAATGTGTATTTTAAAGCAATTGAACTCTAAATATCAATGAATGATTCGTATTCCAGCATTGATAAAGTTTTAGATTTATCTTTATTGATAAATGGATTTTGTACCCAGTCGATGTGTCATTATCGGTATTCGGGATATATTCTGGCAAAGATTTTAACAGGTTCGCCAAATGTTCACTAGTGATGTTTTAAATTTCACTTGGTAATTCTGTATCATGTTTTCTTGTAGAATTTCATTTAAAAGTAGCAAACATTCGCCCCATTGTTTTTTTCCATGCAAGAAATGCAGAAATTTAATTTCCTTTTTAGAGCTGCTGTTATTTCGTCTCTCGCGGTGAATATGGTTGTTGCTTTTCCCTGTGTAAAGATTTCTTTGCTCATCGATACAGTGTCTATTTGATGTGTAAATACGGGCGGAAGGGCTTCACAATTTATCATTGAGCGAAATATATTAAAACAACAACGCTTTTATTTTTCTTTTTAAATGGTTTTCCCTTATCGAAAATATCTCTTTTGACTGTTTCTATTTCTTTCCCGTTTTACGAAAACTTTTTTGGCTTATTCTCTGTTTCCCGGTTTTTCCGGTTGGAAGGCAACCCTGATGATTTTCTTGCGAAACCCGAGTGATCCCTTCGCGGAACCCTTCGGTTATTCGGCATAAAAATTTGAATAATTTTTAAAAACCATTTAAACGCATACTTGAATTGTGAAATGATTTCTTGTTAATTATTTTTTGTCTGAAATGATGAAATAATAGGTCTCTGTTCGAGAAGTAGTCTCGGGAATTGAGCGCAGTACAATGCGTGTAAATTTGTTGGAAATGTAGATTTCTGCGTTTCATGACGGTACAGTTCCCGACTGCTTTTTGAACAGATCTATTGTTTTCCTACCTAGCCTTTTTTTCTTTTAACAGTAAAAAGTAGAACGAATTACTTTAAAAACATAATCAACAAAAAAACCGTTGAAATTCAAATTAGAAGAACTTGCTCATCTATATTATTATTATTGACTAAATGGCTTATTGTCAGGCCAAAACTTAAGTGCACAAAGGGGGAGGGGACGCAAGTTGCGATATCCATCTCGCATGTATAACATTCTCGCCACGAATTGCCTGCGGTCAGTATTTGTAAACTTGGACTATAACAGTTATGGAGTACATTTCCTATAATTAATTGCACATTCTCATAGTCCAAGTACAATTAAAAATAGTTCCGCTACTAAGAAAGTTAATTTAGTTTAAGTTTATAGTGTTTGTAAAATTTAAGAAATAAATTTAAATTTGAAAAAAAAAAAAAATATATAAGCTCGCATTCCTTTACCAGCTCTACGCTTCTCTTCTATTTAGGTAACTATTCTCCGCCACCGCAATATGGAATGCCAGCAACTCCATGTACTTCGCCAATTTCTGATAAACTTGAGCCAAAGCAAGTGAAATTAATTAATGATGTCTTTCCGAAAAGAGATAATAACCTAATACGATAATTTTACAATTTCCGGGCGTCTTTACATAGGATTCTCAAGCGTCATAATTTAAATTTAAACGTTTTTTTTTGTTTTTTTTTTAAAGGAGGAGAAAACGACTTAGCTAATTGTAAAAATTCTGTTTTTAATCGCGAGGACCTATATTTCCGGAAGGAAAAAATATACAAAAACAGCGATAAATCGTAGTAAAATGAAACGAAAAAATGATTCAAAAACACAGGTCCAAGATTCTGTAGGATAAATTGTTAGAAACATTCCACGATAAGAACTTAAATACCACTTTGATCAAAAAGTTTCATCAGCAACCAGCGAGTGGCGTTCCCAGTCATCCGATTCAAGTTTTTTTTTTTTTTTTTATCAAGATTGACATTTGTAAAAGTTATGCCGTGTTAAGTACATCTGCCATTGTGCGTGTTTTAGATTTTAAAAATGGAATCAACTTTGCATTAACGAGTTTAAAACGGATTCAACGAAGTGAAGACCTCGGAATTGTTAGAGAAGTGTTTCGGCAACGGATACTCCATCGAAAACAAACGTTTACCACGAACGCTTCAAAAGTGGTCGTAAATCCGTCGAGGATGACAAACGCAGTCGTAAAAATTAAAGAAATATTGGTCCCGAAAACCGCAAATTATTGATCGTTAGTGAGTTGGCAGAGAACTTGAACAACATCGCTTATGGATGATCCGTGCAAAATATTCTGGTTAATTGATATTTGGGCTTGAGACGTGTCGCTGCAAAGCTAACGCTGAAAGACCCGAATTTCATGCAAAAAAGCGACATCGTTATCCGCGATTTTTTTAGCGAACTACTACAGAACGAATAACATTCAACAACCGCCAAATTTTCCTAATTTGGCTCCCTGCGACTTCTTCCTGATGATCGGTCAACTCAAGAAATCGCTCCATGGAACGCGCTTCAACAGCCGAGGGAAGATAATAGCAAAAATCGAAAACGGCTCTGATGGCCATAAAGAGAACCGAGTATAATAAATGTTTCGAGAACTACCATAAGTGCGTTTTAGTCAGTGGAGAGTAGTTTGAAGAGGACAAAATAAATTTTAATGAATAAACTTGTATTTTTAATAATTTTCGAATTCCTGAAACATCAAGGTAGCATTCCGAGCATGGCAAGGTTCAGTTTTAGGGAGTGCAATCCGAAATAAGACCCCAATAATGATGTACTTACATGCCACCGGGGAGGGAGGGAAACTTTTGAATTAGCGCCGCATTGCATCTTATAAATTTCAAATTTTTCTCCAACGCGCTTCGTTTTAATTTTGCCCCGATAAAATCGATTAAATGTTTCAAATGTTTAACAATATCCTCGAAAATCTGCATTTATTTTGAAACGCCAAACCACGCTGGATTTTAAATCGATATAATGCGAAGGTGTAATGTGGCATATTCACGCAAAATATGCGTGTTTATAGAGTTAATTCGAACACCGGCTGCGTACGATTTAACGCGGCTATAATTATATTTAATATTTTATAGCGGAATTTTATGAAAAAAGCATATTAAAAATAATCGACGCTCTTTTAAATGATGTTGCAAAAGTTTTTTTAAGAATCATAATAATGGGGAACAGTTTTAATATTTAATTAGCAGAGGGGTGTTGCACCACCGTTAAATTTTCTGCGTTTAATTAAAAACTAATTCGCGAGTTCGATCGAATCCTCCTCAAAATAACACCATTTTTTCCGGCAGCGGCCACTTGCTATCTTAAATGTTATCTTAAATTCCTCGTTTCGTTTGTCCGCCAATATATCCGTATGTCGTAAAATTCATTGATTTTTTCTACGCCGCGTATTAAAAATGCATCTTCGACATAAGCATATATTTTGTGTAACCTTTTTTTTTTTTTTTTTTTGTTTGTTTGTTTTTTCCTAAAAGGCGATAAAAATGATTTACAACCATTCGGTATAAATGAGAAACCGAAAACGAAGAAAAAGTACATCTACGTATGCCGAGCTTTCCACAATGGAGCAAAGATCGCCGGAGCACTGTATGAGGGCCGGACGAAATGCATGGTGTCGTTCCTCGGCAATGTTTACGAATACGACCGTTACGAAGTGTTGCAAAACGTAGATAATGCAGCTCGGCTGATATGGCAAAATTGGCGCGATCAAAATGTACCGGTGGGAGCTGTATCGTCCGGTACCGATACCTACATCGCGCATCGAGCGTCGCCAAAGTTCAAAATAATAGACAATAATTATCCGATAGGCATGTCGTTTCTTCTCGGCAATCTGGACACCAGGGAAGGTGTTTTCGGGAAAATTTCCGTTATTAACGAAGTAAGTTTACGCAATATTAATTCTTTCCCGAAATTCCTAGACAGCCGTTAAATCGAGTCAAAAACGATTCCGTACCGGAACTAGAAGAATCCCTTTTGACATGAACATGTGCTTTACGGTTGTGGCCAAATTTTTTTAAATAAAAACAAAAAAAAAAAAAAACGCTGCAGATAGCGATAAATAAAAAAATCGATAACTACAAAGGTATCTGAACTTTTTTAAATAATTTTTTTTTTAAAAATTACCTTGTTAACTGTTCGTACATTTTTAATTTCAAACAATTATTTAATAGTAGTCCTTTTCTAAAGACGCGAAACGGTGTTTTTTCTTATTACAATTTATTGCGGCAATTTTTCAACTTGAAAATTCCCCGTTTGCTCCGACCGTATTAAATTAAGGTGGCGCGTATTATAGTAAATCGGTCGGTTTGAAAACAACAAGAATACAGAGAACGTGAACAAGAACGAAAAGATTTCGAGATTTAAAACGAACGTTATTTGATTTCGACCATTTTCGAAGATGAATTAAACGTCGACACCGCTGAAAGAGCAGCAGTCTCGGAAGTTAATCGAATTTACAGCGAGACATTCGATTTAGATCTGATTAACAACCCTTCCATTTCCACTACCTGTACTACCGATTTTACACGTCGAATGATTGAAAATACGAAATTACATTTTGTAAATTAATTAACAAAAGTAATTATTATAACGAAAGCAACAAAATTCGTGTGCGCTACTATCGCCTTTACAAGATTGCCTTTTTAATGCACCGAGCGAATAGAGGTACTTTTTGCAATATTGCAAATATACACCTACTATATCAGATGATAAATTACATTCTATTACATGACGTCATCGATCTTACCTGAAAAAGAAGTCCCATTCAACTCGATCTGCTGTGCGTTATCTTTTCTCGTCTATTATCATCGTAGTGAGAGGAGGGAAAGTTTTGAAACGGATGTTGCAAAAAAGCCACGCCAAAGGACGTCGTCAACATTTACAAAAAGCGAGAAGTCGGCCCTCTTACGTTTCAATGTATCGCAATATACACTGGCGAATGATAAAAATTCACGCATTTCTTATCGTACAGATATTATACGCACGCTGGTATCGATAATATTGCAAACCAATATTCATTAGCCTCTGGTTTTTTGATCTCGTATAACTAGTTGGCCAAACTGCGGCCAACTTGATACGATTTTATTACGGTATCTTCATGCCCTGAATATTTAATGTTCTGTATACGTGATATTTTCAGGATAATCGCGGAGAAAGTGATTTAAGAGATGGCCGGATACTGACCGAAATCGAGCCGATCAAATACGAATTGACAATTACGAAATTGCTGGAATCGCGTAAGAAAATAAACAAGAAAAGCGTGCAATTAGGCGAAGTTACTGTAAAGAATAACGAGAATATACCTCAAGCAAGAGTGGAAACGATGGTGGCCTACAAGTGGAATTATACGTCGAGCTGGGGACAAGGCAAAGCAATGCTGAAAGGACTGCTGACTACCATCAACTTCCTCAATCAAAGTGCAGTCGACGAAATCAGATGGGGAATACCAAAAGTCGAGCATAGAAGCGAAATGGAGAAGTACGTTTTCTTCTTTGTTTTTTTTTTCTTTCTTTTATATATATATATATATATATATTTAAATGTTCTTTGCATCTCCACTAGCTACTGTAAACACATGCCGTTAATTAATGGACAAGCTGAAGTTTCACCTCTAATACGAAATTTATACGAACACAAAATTGACGAACAGTGAAGCTGTGCCCCCGTATAAACCTATTAATGTAAAAAACGTATCCACTAATATACGTGTATAGCGTTTGATCTTTACGGAATACCATTTGTATACTATGTTAGGGAAGTTTCCGAGCACAAAGCTGATTGCATACAAGCACGCACAAATTTCATCAGCTCCGATTGACCATAAAAATGAAACTAGCTATATAAATAATTTTGATAATAAGGTGTGTTGCTGTGATCACAGTTTGCTTTGCAAGACAATAGAAATTGAAAAACGGAAAAATTTCAATTAGTGACAAACTGAGACTAAGCGACATGCGGAGACCTGCAGTTGGTATTTAGATATACCGCATAAAGCTTCAACAAAAAATAAAAACATCGTCAGAGGGGTAACGTAATTATTGAGAAAACAAAAACGAAAAAGCAACAAATGGTCCCACAAAACTGACTCCGCTAAATTCTTCGCCGAAGAACTGATACTTAAATTTAGTTCTCTCCTTCGTCTAAGTCATTACTCCAATCAATATTTACTCATGAACATGACCAATGTTTAGCATCTCATACTGATGTAGTTTCCAATGAAAATATTTTTTTTATTCTTAAATCTAACAAAAATCGCGGAAATGAGCAATTTTTTAGATCATTTAACCAGTAATATCCGACCACCATGAACAAAAGAAAAGGATATCCTAATGAACAATTCAGGTTAATATGATTATTAAATACTCGTGAATACGCAGATACCAATGCTATTTCGAAGTTCCCTGCGTATTCTTTTTGAATATTTAGCTGGATACGAAAATTATCAAGCGGAAAATTATCAAACTGAAAGTCGCACTATGTTCTGTTATAATTCGGGTCAATTTATTTATTTGTTTTTTTTTTTTTTATTACACTTTTAACTTCTCGAAAATGGATGTTATTGTAATCACTCTGAAAATCGAAATTGAGAATTTTATAATTCATATTTTAAACATAGAGAATTGAAGAAACCCTTTTAAAATTATACCGTATTCCTTCGAATTTAAGATGCACCCATGTTTTAGGAAACGACTTTTGGAAAAAAATAAAAACATCGAATTTAAGACGCATCGTAATTACTAGGCATTTAGGAAAAGGGTATTATTTTGAAGAAAGGGACTTGAAATACACACTTCCGACTTGCTGGTGGTCCAGATGGTACATTAACATTCTGTGCATAATCCATCAATATCATCAAACAGTTAGATTCTTCTAATTTCTCGGTACTTTTCCTCATACTGACCCTTAGGCAATTGTAAATGATTGCGACATTCATCCAATACAGTTTTGCTTTTCTTCATCACTGACGTTAAGTGTAACGCTAGTTTTACTAACGAGTTTGCAACAGACGTCACATAAATCATATGTGGGTTTCATCATACTGATGATGTATGGACAATAAGTTTTCCGTAACTGTTGGAATGCTCATAATTTAATGACTCTCGAATGACCAGGTTGGCAGCTGTTTATATATGTCATTGATAAAAAGTAGATTTATTTTCGTTGGATGGTATCTTTAAAAAAAAAAAGGTTAATACTTCCTGTGATTAGGTAAACGACCAGGCAAAGTGATAGCTACAGACTCTGCATGTCGACGAATAAATGCAACAATTTCTTTCACTTCTTTATCATTAATAGCGCCCTTACGATTCACTTGATTACATAAGCCATTCTCGTGCATTTGAATACCACCACATTCGTTAAAGTAAGTGATCATATTTTTAAATCGTTTAATACCGACATTGTACGCAAATAAAACGAATTTGCGACATGCTAACGCACCATGAAAATAATACTGTATTACTTTGAATTTAAGACGAACCCATTATTTTAGCCCTTTAATCAAGTAAAAAATGTACATCTTAAATTCGAAGGAATACGGTATATAGGTATGTAACATGTATGTGAAGCAAAATTCTGTTTTGTGCTTAAATAAAATCGATACGTACTAATGTGGAATAGTATTAGATTTTAGGCAGATTTTGAATAATGTAAGAAAATGTAATTTAGTTATTTCTTAAAAACTAAGCCTAACATAGGATTAAATACGATGCAAAGCGTCTTTGGACATTACACATGTTCCAAAAAATGAACAAATAAGTTTAGAAAAACCTGGTTTATAAGTCATAATTGATGTCTTTACAAGTGTATAATAATAAACTATTCCTGGCTCACACAAAAGCTCGTAATAAATATGTATATAATAATCTGTAAATGATCATGGTAGCTTTTATAGGGGTCATCCAACTTGTTCCATTTAATTGATTGTAAAGATTTTGATTTTGTTTAAACTTCCGGTTTGCTTATTTGTCTGATGAAATAAAAATTTGTTAAAACTCAAATATACCATTAATCGGCATCGATAGAAGTGCCGATCAGCTGCTAATGTTAATGCGCATTCTTCTTTATAGTGCCATACTCAGCTTCTGAGCGTTGGCGACTACCTATTCGTACATCTCAGCTGTACAGACATAGGTAGTGTACTAGGCAATTGTTATATGCAACGCAGGTGTACACACGCAAGACTACATTTGGAACTGATGGTAACCGCTTGTTATCGCGCTACCAGTGCAGTCCCGTGTGGGTCTGCTGTGTACTGACCTAGCGCGCATATGATGTTGAACGTGGTGGTTTTCCATTGCCTTCCACGTGACTATTAGCGATTATTTTATTTATTTATTTAATTCTTGTAATAAGTTCGTCGTCGCTCGGGATCGAACCCGTGATCTCCATAACGGAAGTCAAGCGCTCTAGCAACTAGGCTATCGCGACGACTTTTCTGTTGTCCAAAAAAATTCGTTGGTAATAGCGCATTTATAATTTTTGTTTGTTATTTTTTCTTTACAGAGTTGAAATAGCTTTAGATTCAGGAGTAGGTGCTAACGTTGTTTTGAAAGGAAATTTTTCAGAAATCGATATTCCATACCATGGTGAGCTAACCTCTGTCTACAGCGACAGCAATATCACTAAGCGAAGCATTCATGGAATTTGGCATGAAACGGCCATGCTTGACGTTAGTCCGAATTTCGGTCCTCTTTTCTACATAAACAATTCATCGCTAGTTCCAACCACAACCACGACTACAACAACCACAACCACAACTACCACGACCACAACTACAACTACCACTACGCCCAGTACCACGGTAGATACAAGCAGCGAAACAATGACAGTTCCAACGGAGGTAAAGATTCCGTCGGCCGTAACCGAAGACACATCCAAAAAAGCCGAGGAAACAATGATAAGCGACGAAGCGTTGACCATGAAGAAGAAACAGGACGGCAGCACGAGTAGCAGTTCGTACAGCAGTTCTACTATTTACATTTTATTGACGCTGATAGTGATACCGAATACCATTATCAGGCGTAGCATCACCTAGTTCAGATCGGCTGTCTGCAGCATTAAACGTACCTATAACCGAACGTTGTACCTGTCAAAAAAAGCCGGTAACTTTGTATCCGCTTTAAGTGTACTACCGCTATATACGTTATAGAGAAAAAGCCTTTTCTTACACCCACCAATAAAGATGTTCCTTTTCAGTTTGTTGCGACCACCCCATTGACTGTAATCTATAACAACACAGGTGCTCACTAAAACGATTTCGCGTATAGACGTACTCGCTGCGTTACAATAATTATTACTACTTTATCAATTCTATTTTACCAATATGTAATATGTATTTTTAATTATAACTCCAAGACTCGAGAATTTCTAAATTATTTTATCGCAGGATTGTTTTATTTAAATTATTGCAGTCCTACTTGATTTGATAATATACGCACACATCTAGTCCACAATCTTATTATATCTAAATATATACATATATATACATACACACATATATATATATATATATATATATATATATATATATATATATATATATATATATATATAATACATGTACTATTATAAATGTAAGTTAAAAAGATGTTTATTTTCATTAACATTAATTTCTCTTATTCATCTCGAATGTCATTTTCATTTTCAATTCAAAGCCAGCAATATATACGAGTTAATTAAATGTGATTCTCAAATGGCGCGCATTAACCTTCGAAAACAGTAAATGATGCACTAATCGCATTTGCTATCAAGTTGGAATAGACGAAAATACAATTAATTATATATGTAAAATTTTGATAATCTGAAAGCAGTAAAACTGTATTCACTTTTAATCAAAAAAGTGGCATTGTTATGTGTATCAGGTGTTAACACATTCGTTAGAAACTGCTTAGTTTCAACTCAGGAGTTTGTTGAATTTTTCGGACCAATTAATTTCTCGCCGTTCAAAAATAATTACACTGAGTATTCAAAACAAAAACGAAAAATAAAAATAAAACTGTCCTAATAATGTTTATTAGCTTCGAACGAAAATGAAATATCACGAGGATCATATTTTTGTGGCCGTTACTGGTGCCAAACCAACAAGAATCGAAGCAAGCAAGTTTAGGACTATTTCGTATTCATATAAATTTTTCATATTCGTTTTTTTTTTTATTACCGCCGCCATTGTTTTTAATGACTGGGAAAACGGGAAATTTATACATCCGAAAACCCCGGGACTCGTCAAAAATTATGCTTCAATAGACAACTTAGCAAAAATTCACGACTACTATTCACTTAGGTTACTCTGTAAGAATATGTTCAATTTTCTCTTTAGGTTATAGAAAAACATTAAAAAAAAAAAAAATAACAAAAAAATATTACAACTTTAGGCTTAAAAAATTTTACCGTTTATTGCGACGCGTTATTCATAAGAACTTGAATCAATTTCGAATTGAAATCTGTACTATAAATACTTACAGAGCGCATGTTACTTTTCTATGCCGATGTACTAACTCGTTTCTCCGATAAATAATTAACATTCGAAACCATTTTTACCCGGTACAAAACGTTTTATTTTATTTAACATGCGCACTATTACGTAATAGACTGTGTATGGTAAAAGAAAATTGGTTAATTTATGTACATAAATTGCGTTTATTATTATTATTATTATTATTATTACTGACTATTATTATTTCTGTATATTTTATATGATTATCAGCGCATCAGATGTGTTTTTGTTGTTAGAGATGTATGAATTTTTGCTTACATATATAGTATTTAAAATAAAAATTGTTATTTTATTGTACAAAGAAGTAAAATTATATATCACCTAACTGAAGTCTTTTCAGTTTTTTCATATTTGCAAATTATCTGTTATTCATTTATTTGACGAAAAAAAATAATATCCAGTTAAACAAGAAGCGAATTAATTTTTAAATTTGTAACAGCGTCTTCCAAATTGACTTGTATCATCTCCATCTTTTCTCAGTAAATTTTTTAATCTTTACAGCACTAAACTAAACTAAGATTAAAAATCTAATTACTGACGAGCCTCCCGTGTGCTATCATAGACAGCAAACTTTCCGCAATATTTATAAGCTGCGATATTCTGTGCACATTTACAACACATAAATTAATACATACTAGATTTATTTTAATGTTCTTCGTAACGATTTTCAGCTAATCGCACATTTTCACGCGAGGCAAGTTGAAATTACTTCTTTTTATATTCACTATTAGTCGATATTTTTAACATGTTTTAAACATTCATTCGTAATAGAGATCTGCGTGTTGCAGTAGAATCCAAGCTGAAATCTGATTATGCTGCTCTCCATTAGAGTAGAGCTAGCGAGTTTTACCGTGATAGTAACCTAGTCCCTTCTAAGGAACTGCGGTTCTGTCCAGATACATTCAACACTCCCGTGTCTCATCGTATGATATCCGTATTTACTCGGCTTCGTTTAAATCATTACTGCTTACCGGCCCACTTGTATACAGATGGTCTCGCAATGGATTCAACCTATTCTCATCCAGACGATTTTGAGATGCAGATGGATTTCAGTCACTTGTTCTTTTAACTGTTCTCATTATGCGGTGCAGAAGTCTTCCCTAATTAATAGACTGATTTCCCTCGGTCATCGGCCTCCATTTAGCTTACGATCTCTGCTTTACTCGGTTGATCCGAAAGTGTACTCCTGCTTGTATAAGTTTATTATAGACGCTAGAATTAGTTTATAAGTTTGTAATTTTGTTATATTATCTTGGATTGGTTGATTTTTTAAATTTCAATAAATAAACGAAAAAAATAAAAAAAAAAAAGTTTCAGAGGGTATACCAGCTGACAAATTCCAACATGATGGCGAACTGCTCACAGAACTTATGTGGAAAGTATCAGAGTTTCATTTAATGTTCATTGTCAGTTAACGTCATCTTTCAGGAAATCAAGTGCTCTACATACTGACTGGAATGTTGGACTATCCCAGCAACAATTTTTGTTTAGTTGAATGTGGTAAGAGATATCAGCCCCTTTTTTTTTCTTTTTCTATTTTTATTTGTTGTACTTTACTATTAAACAATCAGCCTATACTGCGATATGAAAAGTCAACTTTTATAAATTAATTATGCATTTTAAAATAAATTCACAAAAACATGAATACACGTTCGAATCGAACAAAAATATCAAAAAACTTAAAAGATGGCCCTCAGAACCTAAAGAAACAAATCTGTTAAATAGAAAGAATTGTCACACCGAATAGGGAAAACAAGACAGATGCCTAGAATCCATATAGACATTCCCAGATCGCCTGCACATTCTCTTTAAATTTAATAGTATTACCTCGTTTTTCATCTTGTTTTTTTTTATTATTTTTGTTATTGATGTTGCATACCTTGAAGTATTTCAGAAATTACATGTCAATTTTCTAAGATAAGGAAAAAAACTTTTTTTTTCCTTCAAAATTTTTCTATTTATCTTAATTAATTATAATAACTGAAAAAAGAGGCTTTTCTTTTGATTTTTGCTTGGAGAAAACACTAAATCATTTTTTGGTTTTCAATATAAAACAGGTATCCAAAAATACAAAATTCTTTTATTTCTGAACCTTTTCCTTATCTTCTTAAAAGGCAAATTTCAAAAAATGTTAAAGTTGTGTTTTTTTATTTTTAATAGAGTCAAAATATTATATTTTATTCTTTTCTCTTACATCTAAGAATGTGTAAATAACGTTTTCACTCCTTTAAGATAAGAATTTTAAAAAATCATTTCTTAACGAGCAAAAGTCTAACTATTACAAATTTAATCACAATTTAGAAAATATTGTAATAAATCGGGTCAATAGTATTTGGCTTTTGCATATAGATTTATTTTTAATATTAATCTAGAAAAATAGACTTTGGGAACAATAATCAAACAGTTTTGATATATTTCTATCTCTCGACTAGATTAACTAAACGAGGTAAAACACTAAAAAAAATCCCAATTATACTAAATCATAAAACTTAGAGGTTAAAAATAAATTTTAATGAATTAACAAACAAACGTTTTCAGGTAAAATTTAAAAGAAATCAAAAAAAATGTTCATAATTCCGTTTAAAGTAAACTAAAAATTGACATTTTCTAAGTGTAAAAGTAATAAAGTCGTTACTTCCAACTACAATTAATCTGGTTAAAAGAATTTTCAATGATAGTCGTAGAAAAAATTAAAATCAAGCATTCCGAAAATAAGAATTTCGGCAAAGAAAAAAATAACTGCGAAAATAAAATATATATTACAATAATTAACACCACCCTATTTCTGTCGTTTCTAAATTTTAATAACCGACCGAATTACGTTTGGAAAAGTTCTGTTTAATGTTACAAAATTAATCATCAAATGGTGCATTTCGCTTACGACAGTTGCAATTTTTTTGCATTACTATTTAGTGATCGTTATAATTATAAATATATATATATATATATATATATATATATATATATATATATATATATATATATATATATGTATATGTATATTATATATTGAACTACAAGAAACTCTTTCTGTACCATTTTCCGAAAATAAAAATACATTCATTTCTCTTGTTTTATCGGTTATTTTACAAAAGCAAAAAAGTAAAAAGAACATACCGGAGGATTCAAAAACAGAAACTGGTCCAGAGAGATCAATTTCAGTATCACATAGATATGGCATCGAAGAAAACTTAAAGAAATTAAACAGTCGCAGAGATTCACAGCAGGCCAGTACGAAGATATTTAACACGTCAAATTCAAATACAAAAAAGCTTAACACTAAGACAATTTTTACTTATATGTACATAGATAAATTAAATTTTAACATTATAATTTTAATGGAAGTAAACTTTGAAACTGATGAATTATGTATAATATCGCTGGTTTTAATAAATTCGTATTAAGAAAAACAAGTAAACTACAATGGAGGAATTCTAATCTGTTTGAAAGAGAACATAAATTTTAAAATTGTTGAAATAAGGAACATATCCTTTGATTATGATAGGGAAAACCTAGATAAATAACTCTGAACACTTACACCTCCTAGCATCATATAGATCATCGAGCAAAAATATTTCTAATTTTATTGATGCTTGAATTTTTTTAATTCAAACCATAGATTTTAAAAGTGAATTTAATATAATTATCCATAAATCCAACCCATATCCATGGTACATTGGGACTGATAAATATACCATTAACGCAAATAGTAAATAATAAAATTAGTAGTACGTATATATATAGATAACTTTTATACCGGACTAAAAAGAAAAAAAAAATAACATTACATCTTCGGGTGTGTAATACGGCTTATCCATAATAGCACGTACTGCACGTTCTTTTTTTCGATAAGATATATCTGTGTTGAATAAAGAAATATTAAAACCTATTAAATTAATCGAGGCATTACTTTTAATCAAATAAAAACTCACAATTGGAAATTGGATAGTAATATACAGGAAGCGAAGCAGATATACAATTATATTCAGATTTTCCTTAAAAATTTTTATAAAGAAATAAATTACTCTTCAGAAGAAAGAAAAAACGAAGTCCGATTAAACACTTCGATAAATAACGAATTATTACAATTAATTAACAACCTGATTGATATTACAGAAAATGGAAAAGTAATAAATTACAAAAAAAATATCGTGCAAATATATCAAATACAGAAATTATGTTGAAAGCGAAAACGGAAAGCTAAACAAAACTACTGAAAATTTATTATAACCAAATCTTACAATACAGAACATACCACATTCAGTAGATTATTAATATTGTACCTAAACAAAATTATAACAAATCAGTTGAAGATAAAATTATGGACATTCTTCATTAGTACTAGAAACATTTTTTAATTAATTTACTACTCTAACAAATTCAAAACAACACATGTGGAACCTCGACTTCCTTATCGAGGACGACACGTGCATAAAAAATGTGAACCTATATATCCCGCCCTAAACGAGGATATTATGAGGATATCATCTCTTTAATTAATAAAATTAGGTATTTTTAAACCTTAAATTACGTTACAAAGTTATAGTTTTAAATATTACTCGGACACAAAGTACCTTTTAATTCGTTAAAACATACAACATTTATTTATATTAAATTATTACTTAAAATAAAAGTTACAGACATTATTATTCACAAAAAATATATATAAAAATCCGTCCTACCGGTTTCGTCTACTTGACATATTCATGGACTGAATTTTGTTGTATTATTTATTTACATGTTTGGTCATTATTAAAGATATAGATCGATATATTATAATTGTTGGTCTATGTAATATAAAATTTTTAAATTTAATAAATAATAATGAATTGAATATAATAAAGTAAATATATAGTTACAATTGAATAATATGGAATTACTTTATTATATTCAATTCATTATTATTTATTAAATTTAAAAATTTTATATTACATAGACCAACAATTATAATATATCGATCTATATCTTTAATAATGACCAAACATGTAAATAAATAATACAACAAAATTCAGTCCATGAATATGTCAAGTAAACGAAACCGGTAGGACGGATTTTTATATATATTTTTTGTGAATAATAATGTCTGTAACTTTTATTTTAAGTAATAATTTAATATAAATAAATGTTGTATGTTTTAACGAATTAAAAGGTACTTTGTGTCCGAGTAATATTTAAAACTATAACTTTGTAACGTAATTTAAGGTTTAAAAATACATAACTTATAATATCAGTGAAACAAACGTTTACAGGAAGAAATAATACATAAATAATAAAATTAGAAAAAAAAAAGAACCTAGTTATGACATGATAAGTATAAAAAATATTAAAAAACACAAGGAGACCTTAGTTTCAATAATCGTAAAGTTTATCAATAAACCAATCAAAAAAGATAAAATCCCAGACAAACTAAAGACAGGAATAATAAGGCCCTTATTTAGAAAAGGAACTCTTGTAATTACAACAATTGTAGACCAACAGCATTAACTTCAATAATTACAAAAATATTTACATTAATAAATATCTAAAAAATTCTTTAGAAAAAAACAAAATTCTTAACAAGTCAATTCGATTTCAGGACTAGAAAATCTACTAATAATTTAGTCTAGCAACATTCGTTGACGACATGGCAATCATGACAACGCACGAGAACCCAGAAAAGTCCACAGAAAATTTACAAGATGTGCTAAATAAAATCATCGATTGGCTGAATAAATGGAAAATAGTAATAAATGAAAATAAAAGTAACCACTTTATTTTTACAGAGAGAAAAATTGTACGTAACAAATATCATATATCTATAAATAACAAGAAAATGCAAACATATTCATCTGTAAAGTATCTTGGAGTACAGCTAGATGAAATACTTACGCGGCTTCATCATATCAAGACAAAAATAACAGAACTAAATCTGAAAACGAGACAACTTCATTAGTTGCTTGAACCGCGTTTCCAATTACAAATTGCAAATAAAATATTACCATACCACATGGTATTAAAACCGATATGGTTGTACGCAACTGAATTATGGGGATGCGCTTCCAAAAGTAGTGTGAATAGAATACAACGCTATCGAAATAAGGTGCTACGATCATTGGTAAAACACTACATCAAGATTTACAAGTGAAGTATGTTACTGAAGAAATAAAGCTGGCGGTTAAAAATCACTTGTCAAAGTTAAAAGAATATGAAAACGCTAACGAATTTACTACAACGACCAGCAAGTTGCAACTGGTTCAAAAGAAGGAACGTTATTGACCCCTAGTGTGGCTATTCGATAAATAAATTCGGGATCGGCTGATGGTCAGATCTTGAAATTCACGATCTTATTAGTCAATTCTAGATGTGAAGAAAAATAAAAAATTTAAAAAAATATCTAACATTTGTATTCACTAATCTTTCATTTGTGGTCTGGTCTACGAAAACCGGGCTGGTTGCGAAAAAAAAGTTTTCGAGATAAACGCGTTTAAAGTTGAGGGTGGTAGCGCGGTGTTACAAGTTGCTACGACAGCACTATTCTTTGATTTATTGTTTCTCGGCACATCTGCCAGATGTTTTGTGACCTTCTGTATGCAGTGTGATGTTTTTATAAGAAATATCACCGCACATAAATCGAACAAATTTCCCTCTAGTGTTGCTAATTTCTTTTTCCGTGAAAGAGATATAATGATATTGTTCGTACTTCGTTATCAAATCATTTTGGAATCGCGATGTTTTTAATTACGCGAAATGGTTTTGCATTGTGAATATTAATTAACTGTCCTGATAAAGCTGCTTTAATTTCAATAAAGTGAAAAATATGTTCAGAAGAAGTTGAAGAAGAGCTTAGTAATGCAGAGAAACTCTGATAACTTGGATGATCAACATCAACTTGCTCATAACAGTGACGAAGAAAATCCAGATGAAATTCGTACTCTCAACTCTTCGAATAATTTAGAATTATCTCTCCTGGATGCAGAGGAAGGAAAAATAGTTTCAATATTTTTTGAGAACCTTGTTGTAATCGAAAATGTAATGTTTCAATACCACGAGACATGATCGAGAAATCGAGAAATAATTTTTTAGAATTAGATAAAGAACAGCAAGATTTAGTCACATTGAGCGAAACTGAATCAGGCAGAACAAGTAATGTTTTAGATAAAGTTTATGAGGAGATTTACGAATGAAAAAAATATGGAAAAAGAAAAGAGGTCGAAACCTGGTATGATTGGACCAGCTACCTAAAGCAGTTTTATAAACCTTTAGTAGGAATCACAAGTTTCCACCATTTCAAAATTTCCCCAGATGGTGTAGCAGCAAAAATGTATGCGAACAGTGATGATATAAACAAATTTCAATTACCGCTACAAACTATTGATGATAAGATACCTGAGAAAATCACTCCAAAAAGTTTAGATTTAGAACGCCCATGGTACCTTTACAATAACATAAGAAGTTTGGTTTCTGATATCACTAAAGCTGATATTGTAGCACCATTACGTGAAAAACCATTTAATTAAAGAACCGAAACGGAAAGAAGATGAAAATTTGCCGAAATCAGAATCGAAGATGAAAAAGTAAAACCAAAACAACTGAAACAAAATAAAAATTTGGCAAAATCGAAAAAAAAAAAAAATAATAAGACTGTAGTGGCCATGGCGAAGAAAAGGAAAAAACCGACGAAAAATACGATAAACCCTATCCAGAAACCTCAACACCAAAGAAAAGAACTCGCAAGAAGTAGTTTGTACTCATTTTTTTAAAAAAATTGATTATGTTTTTTCTATTGTAGTTTTTCACTTCTTGTGTGTTTTTTTGAAGTTCTTGTTTTCTTTTAAAACACGATTTGTGAAGAATGTAATAGAGATAGAAATCTGGTGTTTGTTTCATTGAAAAGAACGTTCTTTTTTCTATAAGAATAGGCAAAAACGTGAAAATTGATTTTTTGACACATTAGCCCGATTTTCATAGACCAGGTCACATTTTTTTTTTTTTTTATTTGAAAAATATTTAACTTCTTCACTAGCCTTAAATTTAAAGAATTAAGGGAAATTAAAATTATTTTTTTCAGTCCATTTTTATTAACTTTGTACGGAACATTTTATTATAATTTTTAGGTAACTGTTATTCATTTCTAAATAAAAACGCTTCTTGTTCAATCAATTAAAATTGCGCGGTACCTAAATACCCTGTAACCGGAACTACCGTTCAGTTAAATTAAATATAAAAATTGTTTACACGCTATAGTATGTTAGCAAAAAATACATCTTCTGTTCTTAGAGTGACTCCATTAACTTCAACAAGCACAATGTACTAGGAAATACTAATTAAATTTACCTTTCATGCGCTCCGTAATATAAACGTGACACGATAACAACATAGTTTAAATATACTAAATGTAGATCTTAAAACACACCATTAAAAATCGTTGATATTTGAAATATATTGATATTTCAATATCATTAGGTAAAAATGAGCTAACTGTGCCTCGCAACCCGAAAGAAATAAACATATTATTGCGGTACAAATACGAAAATAATCAGTACAATTTCAAAAAATATCATATAAAATAAGTCACGATAAATGTTCTTGCTTAAATAATTACAAATTCTAAAGTTATACTTTTGAATGTACGCAAAAAATGGTAGTCAAAACAATGTATTCCTAAGAAAGGTAGTTATGAAGCAGATAATTAATTTGGAATTAAATGCAAAATTTTTCAATAACACAAAGTTAATATTTCTTGTCGATGGGTTGAATTTTCGACGCCCCCAAAAAAAAAAAAAAAAAAAAAAAAAAAAAAAAGGGCCTGGCACAAACTTTTTCAAAAACAAAAACTGCTTCGAAAATGACAGCATCTTACCCAAAAACATTTCAGTTATCTGAAGTTTCGCTCGACAAAGAAATTAATGTGGAGTGCGATCGGTACAATGTGGAAAAATATCAACGTTATTCATGAAAAATTACAATTTAAAACGAAATAACAAGCTTTCGATGTAAAGATAAAATGGAATGTGCGAATGTGATGAATCTTGAGCCTATGACTATTATTATTGTTTCATTCTCTAAAGACACTCCATACTGCGATAAAATTCGTTAAAGAGTGCTCAATATAGACACATGAGAGATGTTCAATAAGTAATGTAATATGTCTTCGCAAATGACCTTCCGGGAATCCAAAAGTTATGAAAAATATACCAAAGAAACTAGAAAATATACCTTATTTTTCAACATACTTTCCTAAAACATTAAGGCATTAAACATATCAGCTCATGACTTTATCGGTGCCGTCGCAGTAAAACTCACGAAGAACACTAATTTATGTAACTTATTAATCAATCGTACCTATCCACACTTCTTGTTCCTTCGGCTTTCTCGCTTCGAGTCATTCAGTAATAAAACTTTCCATCTTATCTTTGGCCTCTGTAGCTGAAATATCAAGCCCCTGCAACCTTCAATCTTGCATCATGCTTCTGCATTTTAACCCAGCTTCAAGGTTGTATAACTTCCGATCTATTTATAAATACAGAGCACTTATCCCACGTCCACGACCTAATTTTTCATTTACAAGTAAAGCAAATAAAACAAAAACATTCCTTTTGTGAATGATTGCGAACACAAAAAGTAGCACCAAAACGACATCCGTATTCTTCACGTACTTCTAGATTACTAACAATCGATAGAAAACGCAGGCGCAATCGTCGCCGTCCTAATGTATTTTACTAGATATTTCCGTGCGCACCTTGTTCGTTCACAGGGCTCAACAATTTTTTAGCAAAATACTAAGTGATTTAAGATGGTTAAAATGAGATGAAAATCAGTAGGTAAGAGTAATAATGTATTAAAAAAAATTAAAAATACATCTTCTTAAAATGATACATGACAAGAAAATAAACAAAAACGAGAGAACTATTTTAAAGGAAAGTACAGAAAGAAAAGAGAAACACAAGATAAATAGAAAAAATAATAATAAAAAAAAATGGAGCACACAATTAAGACCAGGAAAAAATGAATATAGAGTACCCAAAAATTAAGCATGAGTTAAAATGCCTAACGATAAGAAAACGAAATAGAAATAAAGTTTGAAGAATAAAAATAAAATAGAAGTAACTCCATACATATTAAAAATAATAAATTCAGGATAAAAAGAAGATATTTCATGGGAAACTATGACGATGACAGTGTCTAAAATACAATTAAGAAATTCAAAAAAAAAAAACGATTCAATAATTAAATAGTAAAAACTTCGTAGCACTCACTGATACATAATTCACACGTATGTGAGGAACCAAGGAAACAAAAAAAAGTTATTACGTTTTCCAGCATTTTAATACTTACAGGTTGATATCGAAAATAAACGACTGAGACCCTAATTTATTCATCAAATTATTAGTGCTACTTATTCATGTAATTACGATTAATTAACTTCAAAGCAGACTAAATATAATATCGCAAAAACAGAAGAATTTAGAAAGAGAAAAGAAAAAAACGTAACAGCCTGTTCATCTAATCAATGTAAACAGAACGTGTTTGTTGGTAAAACCTTGTTTTTTTTTTCGATTATTTTCTGTAATACCATAAATACGATTTTAACTCCGTTAAACATTCATTTTACATTCTACATTCTACATTCTAAAATAATTATTGACAGCCAGAAATAACTTTTTTCTACCAAAAAGAATTCGAAATATTCGAACTAAAAATTGATTTAACGCTCGCTGTGTTACAATTTTCCACTACACAGCACTTAATAAAAACCTTACAATCTAATGGAGATGTTCTGCGTGTTAGCAAATAAATTTCGATTCTTTTAAAATTACAATTTCGATGCGTTTTTACCGTAAACAAAAATAGATTACGGCTAAAAATACCTGATAATCCTCGCAAGGTTTAAAGTATTTAGTTAGAGCGGTTCAATAATCGCAGCTTAAGTTAACAACAAAAGCACATTTACACATATTTTTCTCGAAACAATAGTAAAAACCAAAAGTAACATTAAATAAACCTTTCAATTACTCGTATAATATGAACATAAATTTACCGATTGCTTCCTATTTTATATAATACCACCGTCAAAAAAAAAAAAAGTTATTTTAATTTTCATGCAACAATTACAAAAGTGTAACGCTAAACGCTTACAAGGAAGCGAAGTAACAGTGAATAAAAAGTACGAAATAAAAACACAACCACCCTTCAATTACATAAAAAATGAAATAAATAAATTATTGGAAAAAATTAACATTTTTGCTATTGAAGGAGATCTTTACATTTTATTCCATTATCCAGCAATAAACATTGTTGCAAGAAGTGTGAATGTCTTTGAAATTTCAAAAGTTGATAATGAATAAAAATAAGTTCTTGATGCTTCAGACAACTAATTACGAGGAGATATGAAAATTTGTAATTTGAAAAAAAAAAAAATTAAAAAAAATTGAACGGAAACTAGAGATTTTGCAAAAATTTTGCATAAGTTAAGAATTACTTTACATTAACAATTTTTATAGTAAGCCGATAATAAAATAAATTTAAAATTATCCGATCTGTTAATGTCAAAAAAAAAAAAATTATTCAACGAATGTAGAATTTTTTGTAGAAAATATATTTTTATTAGTGGATAATACAGTTTTAGAGTTTATTTTATTTTTGAATATACATTAACCTATTAATAAACTTTTTTAAATAGTACATTTCCTAAATATCAAAACAAACAACAAATGGTAACTAAAAATATACTTGTCCTAGAAATGTTTACAGACAAAACTCATCTTCAGCTGAAAAAAAAAAAAAGCAAAAATATAAAACCGAACATATGTCGTGAGCGAAATTATAAATATTTAAAAACACGAATAGAGAAGAGAAATATGTGCTACAAACGAAAAGTAAAATCATACTAATGATTAAAACAGATTACAACTTTTTCATTCAAAAAATAATAAGAAAAAAAGTTATGGAAAAAAAAGAAGGTGGTAAGGTAAAAATCAGAAAAAAATAGAAGAAAAATTACTACAATAAAGAGTTCTATAATCGTTTCGTTCGCGATAGATATTTTTCTTCTGTATCCGTATTCGTATAATTTTTATAATTTTATTCACGATATATGTTTGGTTTTGTGTTTGTGTTTTTCTTTCTCAGCTGAAGATGGGCTTTGCCTGAAAACGTTTCTGCGATAAGTGTATCTATGGTTATCATTTATTGTTTTTATTTTTTTTGCTATTTAGGAAATATATTATTTTTAAATAAGTTACTTTTAGCAAACAGGTATGAATAAAAATACTACTTTTATTGATAAATTTATACGAACTAAATTTTAATAAATACGAGCACAGCAGCAGTAAAATGTTTACAGAACAAACTTAACACTAGATTAATTATAATTTATCAACTAAATACTTCTTTGGAGTTTTTTTTAATTTAATAAAAAATAATGTACGTTAAGTTTTATTTATTTCGTGTAATAAAAAGCCCAAAGGCACCGAAAACATCAGTTATAGAAGAAAATTTTCAAAATAAAATTTAAAAAAAAACAAAAAAACTTTATGGCGATCTATATTATGCAAAATTTTAAATCATAAATTTTACGCCATGCGATTTAGAGAAAGTGCGCAAAATAAACGAATACTAATGCTGTTCGTAGTTTCAACAGTTCTCAGATAAAATTAGAATCAAGAAAAAATAGCGATTTCTACTCCGTTAGAAAAAAAATACATACTACACTTTATTAAATAGACATATTTGAATCCGTAAAACAATGAAATTTTTAAATATGAAAGAAACAGTATATTATACGCCAAATACTGTTCTTAAAAATATATACTTGTGTGTGCTGATCTTTTTTAATGCAAATTACATTTAAAAGAAAAATATACGGCATTCAAAACAAGTTTTATTTTTGAATTATTAAGCAGAGGTTAAAAACAAAGTGTACAACATAAATTTAAAAAATAATTGATTAATCATTAATTTATCGTACAATATTTCATATCGTGAATAAAATCTAAGATTAGTATTTCACTTACGATTTTATAACTGGTCAAACCAGAAAAATTTACTCGACTACTTTCGAAGGTTATATTTCAACGTACATCGCAGAATAATAATATTCAACGTTTAAAAAATTTCATTAAATTCGATTGAACTCATGAGAACACACGCACATGTATATATATATATATATATATATATATATACAATCTTTAAACTAAAAAATTGTATTAGCTGCATCAATATTTACAGCAGTGTGAATAAAGTAAACATTTAAATACATCTGTAACTCTTAATATAAATTAAATTACTTATTCATACAACAATCGTTTAGAACATAAAGGACATACTTTCATCAACCAAAATGCCTGTTAAAACATTTTTTTTCGGAATATTCACAGACCCGAGCAATTCATAGAAAAAATTAATGACAAAAAAATCTTAAAATGGGTACGTGACGTAAATTAACTTATTCTTATTATTTATTATTATTCTGTACCGACAGTAGCACATATTAAGCTAATGTTTTATCAACTATTCCCCTAAAATTTGTAAATGTCACAACAATTGTGCTAACACTAATAGCACAAATCATATTTCACTTGAAACTCTACACAACAATTAACTTTCGTAGAAAAAATAAAAAGAAACTATTAGCAGGGAAATGGATGTTTAATGCGACCACTTAAATTAACACCTTGCTTAATTTAAAAATAAGCTACCCGATTTCAGATACTCAAAAGAACCTCTCAAAAAAAAATTTTAACAATCAAATTGTACGGTTCATAAATTATAATATATTTAGTGAGTAGAAAATCGAACCGGTCTCGAACATATTCTTTTAGCAATCTTTTACGAAATTTAAAGAAACAGCATTAAAAATAGCGCCAATTAATTTTTTTAGCCTCAACAATACGGCACTTTTGCAAATTATTAATAAATTCTCTTTTGATCCCATTCTTCTTCTTTTGCGACAACTGAATGCGAGTCTTGTGCGATACAACAATGTTACAGAATACGTTTATCACATTGGAAAAGATCTAAAATTTTAAGATTTTCGATTGATATTAACTGTTGGAGTATTCACGTTTATTTCCAGTTAAATAGTTGAAAGAACGATTGCAATTCTAAACAATTTATCAGTAGTCAATAATTTAAAATTTTTTGATCGAAATAATTAACTTTATTAAACGAAAAATATGTACGTCGCATCCGTGTAACGATATTTTTACACTAAATAATTAAAATCAAAAAATGATATCGTCGCACTTTTAATTTGGGTTGTTAAACTCAAGAGAACCAAGGCTGCCTGTAGAGCAAGAACAAAATTAACAATTATTATAATGGACGAAAACATATCAGTGATGTAAATTTCGCAAGAAGTACTTTCAAACATTAACAATGCGAACACATACGGATAGCTTAATAACAAAACAAAATCGGCAGATGTATAAAATTACACATACGGCGGAAGAAGATAATTCGATAAGAATTTAACTGTCTTACAAAAAAATCAGCAACGTATTACCTTACGCACAAGATATTTTACAGATATAATTCGTAATAATCACATTGCTTATATAACACAACGGTAATACTTGCGAGGATTATCTGGCATACGTTTTCATCGTTAAAACGCATCACCGCTTCATAACGGAAACCACGATCTATGCTGCAAACATAAATCGATTTCATGGTGGTAATAAAATTGGTTTTTAATTACATCGCGATAAAATTAGTTCGTAAAATTATTAAACTATTTTCTACATAAATCACATTTTGCTCTATGTTTTAATTCTAATATTAATCGAGTGAAGGGATTGAAATAAATAAAAAAAAGGCAAAAACTGATTAAAAACACGGATCGCAATGATGTAAACCTTAACCGGGATTTTTATAGTACTTGTTTATATATTGATTATATAATATCTGGCGAATGTAAAAACAATTACAGCATTCAATTAAAAAAGAAAAAAATTATAATAAGATAAAGAAGAAAAAATATTTGTATCGTAAAAAATTATACTTCTACTAACCGAGTATTTGAATGGTAACTTTCTTTGTAAATATATTTAAATTAATAAATCTGTCATAACAATTTATATATCGAATAATAATAATAAATATAACAAATTGTAGAAACATCAGCCTTCCGATAAGAACTTGAAATTATCTTCCGCAAGAACTTTAGAGGAGAACGGTATAAAAAGTACCTATCTAATCGACAACCGGAATCTAGAGCAGTAAAAGTATTACAAACGCACCCTCTTCTACTGAAGAAAAAAGATTTTAACCTATTTCCGTAAAAACAGTGTATATATACACGAATATAAACTTCATGGAAATATACATCTAGTAAGCACAAATTCAAAATTGAAGGATTAGATTTTGAAATACTCGTAATAATACAATACATGTATAGACCTCCGTTTTCATTCTTTGGCTTTCACTTCAACAATACGCTATGTGTATTTAATCGGACTCCATACATTTTGATACAATCGCATTTAGGTTAATATTAAAATATTACATTCATAAATTTTCAGTTGAAAACTTTATTATAATCTCAATTAAAATACGCAAACTAAAAACCGCTTTCTAAATGAATAAAATATTGAAAAATACAGTTCTCAAAATTAAAGTAATTTATATAAATTTATTAAAAAAATAATATAAGCAAACCCAACTATTATAAATGATCGGAAATATTATTCAATTTCTTCAGTTTAAGCTACTTTTCCTTTTTTTTCCCCATCGCAATGTTATGAATTTTATATTCGTGAGCAATTATAAGTTTGAATATATTTGTAGGCAATAATACATAATTTGTAAGGGAAACTTTTTTTGAATGAAAAATTCTTATAATCGATGTCATAAATTTAATACCTCCAATATCGAATTTAAATAAATTAATAAAATTTACAAGGAGAATTCTTTCCGTTTTATAAAACATTCATTATAATTATTTTTGTGTAATTGACCACTTAGTATATTAGCTTTCAAAAAAAGTAAAATAAATATGAAAACAATATAAATCAAGTTTTTTCATAATTAAATGAATCCTTACGTAAATCTATCAGCTATCATTCTACGACTACCACTTATTATTATCATTATTATTCCTAAAAGTGATTATAACGTATTACGTAATAAATATTTATACAAATTAAGCTTTCGGCAAGCCTTTCTTTATCGCAAGATTCCTTTAATTGAGCTCAGCCCAATCCTGCGCCACTCTGATTACTACAAAACTTAATCAATAAATCTTTCCGCAAATGAAATTTAACTATAAATGTACCAATATAAAAATATTTTTTCAATGAACTGCAATCAGACTTATTCGTAAATACTATACAACTAAGTGAACTCACTGAAAATCACAAAACTCTATGCATACGAACTAAATGATACCGAAAAATCACGACTTTTACAAAAATTACAAGTGTGCGTTTAAGATTCCCGTCAGAAACGTAAAAAAATCGAATATTATCCATATAAAATTAAAAATCGTGTATTTCATAAATCCAATTCGTGTAAAAAACAAAAAACCGGATTCGAATCATTCTACTCAAAACACTTTTACTAATTCAAATCGAATACACTGTCAACTGTTTTGAACGAATGAAACAGGAATTTGCATTCAAATCATTCTATTTAAAACAATTATTTATCGAACAGTTTCTCCAAAGATGTACTAAAACACCGTCGTAAACAAGGCAATAATAAAAGAACGATATCTAAAAAAATAAAAATAACTGCGTAATTTAAATTCTGATACTAATCGTAAAAATACATATCAAAATATTCACTTTAATGAGCAAACTGCAAAATTCAATAAAAAAGAAGTATAACTTTTTATAATTCTCTAGCTTCTATTTAAATCAGTTACTACATTTATTACAATTTTATATACAGATATAAATCGAATTTTTTCAGAGAGAAATTTCATTCACGTCATATTAATAGAAATTAATCAGAAAAATGAACGCTTACCCATCACACCAAGTTGTTGTGGAGTCAAATCGGCCGGCGTTTCATACAATAATCCCCTTCTACTTAACTGTTCAGAAGTAACTGATATTCCGGATAACACGGATCCTTGTCGACGTATCGATCGGATACTAGGACTTCTTTGCCTTGATTCTGTAATCGAAAAAAAAAATTATTTTAAACTTGTACGCAACCAACCAGTGTATATTATACAAAACGCACTTGCACATACGTATAAAAAAAAAAAAAAATAATAAAGAAACATTAACCTTCAAATGAAGACTCATCATATTTTTTTAATAAATGTTTTGATTTTGATCCTCTCCGTCGTTTTAGATAACTCGCCAATATACCTAATAATATTATTCCGAAAGTTACGGATACTGCGGCAATCTACAAAAAAGAATAAAAACAATCAAATTTCTAACTTCTA
This sequence comes from Icerya purchasi, assembly GCA_039619475.1. NCBI lineage: Eukaryota > Metazoa > Arthropoda > Insecta > Hemiptera > Monophlebidae > Icerya > Icerya purchasi. Next base: position 307,844,356 of record CM077116.1, read on the forward strand.
CACAATGTACATAAATATATAATTAATCGTACAATAAGCAAATTACAAGAATATAAAAGTACAACGCAACGTATAGAAAACTAATAATAAATGGAAGTAAAATTCGAAATTAAAGTAGAGAAATTTGACACAGAACTTACTGATAGTATAAATAAAATTTAATATTAAACAATCTATACTAATAAAAGAATATGAAATAGTGAAAAAGTATATGCCGAATAACCCCGTTAAAACTAATTAAAATGAAACAGCAAAAAACGAAAAAAACAAGAACAATTGATACTATGGACTAAATTAAAAGTTAATGAAATGAAAAACCACTTACACGAACGAATAAATGAAATATATGAAAACGAGAAATTTTTAAGACATTTCGAAAAAAGAAAAAAGAAAAGAAGGAACTTCTAAATCTAATGATCACGGAACAATGTGTATACAAGTACAAACATCAAAATACGTAACAAAATTAATTGAACGGATCAATCAAGTTCCGGAAAAGACAGGCTATAGAACAAGCAAACAAGAAAAAAAAAAATGGTTAGATAATATTCAAACTGAGACATACTGGCATTCGATAGGATGGATTAGAATATTTTTTGTCGGTGACGCTTTTAAACAGTTATACACATGGATTTTAGGAATAAAAAGATAATACTGTTACTTTTACGAAACGCAAAAATTTAGAGCACAAATTGAAAGCATTTGAAGTGGCAATAGGAAAGACGACAAAATGTGTCTTGTCCATAAAAAATAAATTATTTCAAAATATAAAGAGAGCAGTGAACAGTGGGAGAAATAAAAATTACAAATTACAACCCTTGAATTTGTAGATGGTATTTCGATTAGATATAATGGAAAAGAAACTCTGAAAAATACTTCAACACAGAATTTAGCAAAAACCATAGAAAAAAATAACACGAAAATAAACAAAGATAAAACTGTAGTAGCGAAATGCAGACAAAAAAGGAAGTGTTTAAAAACATAAAGAGGATAGAAATTTAATTAAAATAACGTTAAAAGAAAAAAAAAAAAGAATTAATCGTGTAGATAGTAAATTATAAATCTAGGAGGAGAAAGGTGCCAACGGAGACTAAATAAAAAAAACCTCTATGAAACAGATAATTATCGACATCGATACAAATACCAATAGAACGAACAAGGGGGACATTTTGAAAGAAAAGTGTTTACTAAGTCATACATCGAAATACAGATTAAGAAACCAAAGAAGTAGCAAAATACTCCCAATATCAGAAAAAATTAGAACTATTACAACTGGATGTTATATAAAAATATTACACAAAATGGATAAATTTAAATTTAAAATAACAAAGAAATAAAGCTAAAACTTTATTATAAAATCGATTAAATTTTAAAAAAATTGTTGCACAAATCTTAATAATCGTCAACAGAATCACACTAAGTTTCATAAACCACTTCAATTTTTTTATTTATCTTTTTTTTTTTGCGTTTTCTTACACGAATGAATAAAATAAAAGGAATCTTTTCTCCTTTCAGTTTCTCAGATGCACAAAAGTTTACTGGCTAAAGATACTGTAAAAAAGTTTACAAACTTCGAAGAGCAGATTAATTAATAGGTTCAAAAACTAATTAAATTGTTTCGTATCAACTCCGCACACTGCCCTATCGCTTAATTTCTTTTAATTAATAAGTCGACAGGGGTGGGGGGAGCTCTGCTTTAATACAAATATTTCAATTACTGCAAAATTTACGAATTATACATGATTTTTATGAAATTTACCTTCCGACTCGTAAATGTCCTTGCATTAGCTGTCATTTGTATAGCACGGAAAGACTTAATCACAGCTCCCACGTCAAAATTAAAAACCTGTGGGTTAGACATATTCCACAAAATTGAGTTAAAATTAATTAATCAGCTGTAACTGACACCACAACAAAAAACATTGTACAACCGGTTGAATCGCTTTTGCAGATTTTAAACTATTTGGCGCGCATGCGCAACAAATGTAAGGATCTCCAATGACCTAAAACCGAGCCAATTATTTAGAAAGTAGCTATAAATCAGAATATACTACATAAAAATTAAAACCTTACGCAGTTTTTTTAAAATTTCAGCAGGAAATAAATTATTTATTCGTATTTATGTAAAAATAATGTGTAAATACATACACATATATATTTTATATGAAATAACTTTAATTTTACGCATTCGAATATTCGTAAATTTTATTTTTGCTACGAACTAAAAATCGATTATTACTCATTTCAAAGAGAATTATATAAAAATTTATTTTTTCATTTTTAACAAAGTTTAGGTGTGTCCATAAGTAATCGATTCAATCAAATCGATATGTATTGTCGTTTTTTTTAAACAATTTTTACGTATCGATATAATTTATGTTCTTACGACTAGTCGTCACTGTAAAAGTACATTGTTTACATTGTTCTGGAAAATAATTTCAAAGCAAAGAATTTGTTTTTAGTTTTCATATTTACTTTTTGTTCATGTTTAATGGGTGATATGAATCGCACTTCGGAACCAATTCCAGCATCTGTGGTAGAAGAGGTAGACTCTCCGAGACAGGTAGAAATGATTAAAATATATGAAATATTACGCGTAATTATTCGAAATGTGATTTAATAAATAAGGCTGTAACTGTAAAATTTAAACGAAATTGAATCGATCCCGTGCCCCTAATAGATCTGGTTTCAGCTCGTAATTTATGATGAATATTAACGAGAATATTTGCGCACTTTTATCAGTAATTCATGATAAGTTGTTATTCGATCATTGCCAACGTTCACTGCGTACGGATCGAACGTGCGTTTTCTTTTTTGTTTTTAATGGCGTAATTATTTTTTTACTTAATCGAAAGCATGTTGCGTTCAGTTTCGTATGAAACAGTTTACGCTTCAGTGTACCATCACAGTAGACGGCTCTGTACCGACTTAAACTCTAGTCCTTTAGCGGGTATCAGAATATTAGACTTGACCAGATTTGTTGCCGGTCCTTTGTGTACTATGATTTTAGGCGATCTCGGAGCGGAAATTTATAAAATAGAGGAATTGGCGAAAGGTGATATAATGAGAAAGTTACCGCCGTTCGCTTCAGGAACGAATTTAAGTTGTCAGTTCTTATCCGTAAATCGGAACAAACAGAGCGTCTGCGTTAATATTAAATCGCGGCGAGGTCAAGAAATAGTTAAAGATCTAGCAAAAAAGTGCGATGTTCTCGTGGAAAATTTCGTGCCGGGAAATTTAGACAAGTATGGCCTGGGTTACGATCAGATGCGATCGATAGCGCCCGAATTAATATACTGTTCAATCACCGGTTTCGGTCAGTACGGTCCGTATCGAAATAAACCCGGGGTCGATTTAATCGCCGCATCGCTAGGAGGTTTCTTACATATCACCGGACCGGAAAATGGTGATCCGTGTAAAGCCGGTGTTGCCGTCACGGACATGATGACCGGTTTGTACGCGTACGGAGCCATCGTAGCTGCCCTGTTGAATCGTTTGAAAACGGGTCGCGGAGAGAAAATTGATTGTAATCTGTTTTCTACGCAAGTTTCGAGTTTAACAAATCTAGCATCGAACTATTTGAATGCTGGCCAAGAAGCGAAACGTTTAGGAACTGCCCACGTTGGTCTAGTTCCGTACGAAACGTTCAAAACGAAAGACGGTTACCTGTCAATGGGTACCATGAATGATGCCCAGTTTCGAGAACTGTGCGCCATCATAGCGCTACCCGATTTAATATCGGAAACGCGATTTGCCAGCATTGAAGGCAGAGTTCAGAATAAGACTCAGCTGTTATCGATTTTGAGATCGACTTTTTTTCGCAGAACTACGTCCGAATGGTGTAAAATATTCGAAGATAATTTGGCATCTTTTCCATACGGAGCAGTGAACACATTGCAACAGGTACGTTGTTTTCCTTGTTAAATTGCATCTTTTTTTTTTTTTTCTTCGTTTTATTTATTTAAATTTTATTTCTTCTTTAAATTCCGTAAAAACTCACGGGCAACCATATTAGTTTGGTTCGTCTTTTACGCGAAACCGTTCCGAATAATGCAAATAACCTTATTTAAAATGATCGACTCAAAAGTTTACGATCGTAATCCCGTGCACACGTTTTCCACACATCGCGTACTCAATTAGTATTCTGTTTCCGTTTTCTTCTGTATTTATAATTGCACTCCATAAATATATTGTTATGATATCATCGGCCCTACGTAAATACTTAATAGCCTACATCGAATGCTTCAAATTTTTTATTTTAATTAAACAATTATAGTTGATGACAACATACCGTCGGTAAATCCATAATGCCCCGAAGTATTTCAATATAATGAACAATAAGTAAATTCCGATTTTACGGAACTTTTTTCACTTAAAAAAAAAAAAAAAAAATCTATTATTTTCCTGAATTGGATCTCCCTATTTCATCAGTTATTCATTCCAGATATTTTTATCTGTTTGCACAATCTTAATCGTGATATCAAATGCGCACTCTCTGACCATTACTAATAATTAATTATTGATTTAATTAACTTTAAATCAATTTTATTGCTTTACATTGTTTAACGGGTGCCGTTATCGTTGTAAATTACGGGTAAAGCAAGATTTTATATTATTAATATCGATTCCGATAGTTGTAATTCTTTTATTTACAGTAATAAAAGCATTTTTGGAAAAATGCAATAATTAATAATGACCGTGAAAGAATTCATCCTCTAGAGAATTCTTTTATAATAACGACTTCTGCCAAATGTTATTCGTTACCAGTATATATTAACATGCGAATTTCGACACCACATTGTTTAATTATCTTAACAACGCGTTTGGCTAGTTTTATGATAATGTATCTGTAGGATTGTCACGTTGATCAATATCAAATCGCTTATAATCTGTGACATTTGCAAAAACATCCCCGTAAATATCGCAAGCTACCGACATTGTTTAAAAAACCCTAAATAAGTTTAACGTTCAATGATGCACGCATTTTATTTGTACAAAACTAAAACATGTTGTTCAGACAAATGTTCCTACTATATAGTAGGATAAGCACACACATTTCATCGTATCTTATACGCATCGACTCAAAGTTAATATGATAAGGTTGTCATAAATGTTTTCCTTCCGTAAACCGCTCTATATATTATAAATGCAAATAATTGAAAATGATTATTAATATGCGGTTACCAATGTTAAATTGTTGATATTACTCGAACGACATTCACAATTCACAAAAAATATATAACATTATTTATATTGTACTTAAAATTGTTCAAAACACATTAAAACGGTTACTAGTATACATAAAAAATACAATGAATACAATAAAATAGTCCGACCGGTTTCGTCGTTTATACGACATATTTACGGAGTCATTTTCAATTATTTACATTTATAATGATAAGGTTAACCGAAAAGGTGATAAATCCGATGCGTCCTTTGCAAAAGTACGGCTAAGCGTTCGCTATACAGTATTGTACGAGTGAGGCAGATCGAATCAAATGAAATTAAACGTATAAGATAATAAATACGCTTTCGTTTAATTCGCCGTGTACTGTGGATCGGCTTATAGCAAATTTTAGGTGAAAAAACAGACAGACAACTGGATGACTTGATCAAAATACTCCAATGGACGAAATTCCTGAAATTTTCCCACATATTACTATTATTAAAACGTAAATGACAATTTTATAATCATTTGGTATCAAGTATATCACTTCTGGCTTCTATAGTGATTGTTTGTTTATAAAAGAACGTGGATAAATGTTTTCAAATTGTTTCGATTATGTGATGTAATCAACGTACTACACTTATTTTGTCCTATCGCTTCTCCGATGATTCGTTTGATACGTACAATGCAATTCAGTATGCTCTCTTACAAGGCAAACATACGTGAACATGTTTTTCAGTTTTACTAAATAAATTCTAATTATTGATACAACGATTTCTATTTTAAATATTGAGTTCCCCCTCAGTGAATTATTACGATTTTAGGTTTACCGATATTATCAATTCTTTTTCCGAATAAATTTTTCTTTTTTTGTTTCCCAATTGTTAGTACCGCAAACGAAAAGTTATAATAAAACTTTTAATTGTAACCGCTACAAATTTTAATAAAAATAAAAGTAAATAAAAGTGAATAAACGCATGTAAATAAATGAATAAAGAGAAAAATATGTAATAATATTCAAGAATTGTAAAATACTCTCTATGTTACCAGAATAAATTGTCAATATCGGAGTGACAAATACGCGATAACATTTAAATTTAGGTTCATAGCTGGAATAAGAATTCAGTAAGCATTTTATTAAAGCGAACGTAGATGAAGATATTTTTGAAGTATTATCAGACAAAGAGAAACCTTTAGAACACGTGAAATTGAATTTCAATTAATATGTTTTACTTCGCTTGATTCTAACGGATTTTGCTGATATCCGAGAAATGGCTAATTCGATATTTGTAGTTGAAAATTTTGATACTGTAAACATTTAGAAAAGGCTTCGATTGAATAAAATATTTTCATACAATATTACGTCGGTAGCGATAGTCAGGTTGCTAGAACAGGCACACTGCCAAATATCGCAGTGCTGAATTTTAGAATTAGTGGCGACTGGTAAAAATTATTGAAAGTAAATAATCATCAATAGTCGAACGGAAGGCAATGGACAACCATCATGCGCATACGATTATAGACATGTACACACCTGAACTGCATTCCTATTTTGCGATAATAAGCGATTACAATCAATTTCGGGTTTCGCCTACACACACCTTCATAGAATTTAGAATTGCCATGAACGCATAACTGTTCATCAAGAATGTGAGTAGTCGTGACACTAGAGTCTAGTCGATATATAAATGTGGCAAATTTGCAATGCGATCCAATGTCGACGTGTTTTTATAAAAAAAAACAAACAAACTATAAACATGTATACGAACAAGTATTCTAGCAAACAATGTGTAGTTGCTCTATTGAATTAGAGGTTTAGAATATTTACCAGCTCACATGTATAAATGTGTTGCTTCAAAGCTCACACTGTAAGTGAAATTTTTAGTTATTCACCAATTTTAATTGGATGCGCTATGTATTTTTCTGCATGTTGCGAAATTGTGAGAAACCCCCATTTATCCTACCGTTGTTACAATGACAGTTTTCATAAGGAAATACTTGTTTTCCGTCGATCTTTGAAATGTTTTTAATGTAATCTTATCAGATGTGTAGTACTAAATTGTTAACTTTGAAGCTACGAAAACAGACATCCATGAAACAAATAATAATCTACACAAGGAGCGTAACAGTCAAAGCAACTGATTATACATGTTTCATAATAGCGAGGAAGAAACAAAAACAAAAAAAAGACTGTGATCGTTGCCCGTTGTAAATTTGCTGCGTTTGTATACGGACTAGAAACTAGCAGGCGCGACATATCCAGCAGTACAGCTAACTGATAAGATAACATTTAATATTACCGTAAACTTTTTTTCTTTTTAAACGTATTTATTTTCCGCGTATTTCGTATGAATTTATCGATGATATCACGCAGATTTTTTTACATCTTTCCCAAAGAATGTTTCATTTTTTGCTTTTTTAATATGAATTTATTATAAGAGCATTACGTATATGAATATTTTGAATTCGATGATTATGTTACAGCCGAGTTCTTCTCCTTATCGTACTTTATTTGTATAAAGTTATCCGTTTTCTTTAATGTATCGCTTTCATTTAAAATTAGTTATGACAAGTTGATATAACTTAATTTGTACTTCCTATTTTATAATTTTCTTTAATAGGTGATCTGCATATATTCATTATTTTTCGAAAGACATTAAAATGATAATCTTTTTTTTTTTTTTTTTTTGCATATAAAATTTATTATGACCTGAGTAATTTCATTACAGTTACACTTATATAACTATTGAATCTGATTTGTTTTTTACTTTATTTTAATACACCTATTATGTAGATTATACTAATTGGCCAACTTTTGACCCACGATATTTCAACTGTTTCGTATCCTCGTTTTCTTCAGTTCCCATTGTTGCCGCATTTGGTGTCGATGCTGTTGCTTTCTTACATCAGTCCATTGTTTTCCCGTGCGTAATTTCGGTTTCTCTTTGAGGCTCCGATATTCTGCCAGTTTTTTCCTCAATGGATGACGTTCGATTTCGCTCGGTTTGATATCCATTTTGTTTAAATCACTTTCCGCTTCCACAAATCACTTGCATCTATTCTTCATACTTTGCGGAAATGTAAAAATTCGATTAGTTTGGAGTTTAAGCGCGTCATGTGCCCATAAAACATTATTCGTTTTTTTTTTGTTTTTTTTTTTTTGATCGCATCGATTAGCTCCTCCGAGTATTTGCACACTTTCACTTTGGTTCTTTGTCTGTACTGTTCGTTTTTTCTTTAGTTGGGCCTAAGATTCTTCACAATATTTTTCTTTGCTCTGCTTGTAATTCTCCAATCACGCTCTTCGTATTTACTACACGAGTTTCTGTCGCATACATACAGTGGCTCCGGTTGAGTGTCTGTTTGATAAAGGCCTAGTTTCGCATGTTGTTTGATATAGACTTCTTGTCGTATACATTTTTCGTCAGCTGAAAAGCCACTTCGAATTTATAGCTGGTAGTGCTGTATTTTTCTAATACGTTGGATACTCTTCCGTAGGTACTGTAGGCACTGTATGTATATTGGTTATAAATTTTGTTTCGTCGGCAGATATATATGTATGTACGTACGTGTGTATCTGATTTATAAAAACAGATTGTTCAGATTATTTTAATCATGAATTCTGAAGATGAAATTGTCGCCTCATTCAAAAAAATTATTAATAAATTCCCGGAAATAAATAAACTGACAAAAATAATTCACTTATGTAAAATACCAAGTGCCAATGAAACCGGTAAATTAATAATACTGAAATGATGTTTTCAATAAATAGAGACATTTTATGTCTAGTTATCACTGTCAATAAAGAAGAGAACAAATAAGTGAAATAATTATAGAATAAAAGAAAAAAAGAAACGATTTTCAAAGGATTTAATTCTTGTAAAAATAATAAACAGGAATGTAGAAGCGTATGTCTACGCAATGGCTTTTGAAATGTAGTGCTTTCTCCAAATTCGGTGAGGTTACTTGGGAACGGTGCAAAGATTCTTAATACGTTACAGAAAATATTAGTCGGTAGAAGAATCAAGCGAACAGAAGTTGTACATCGGAAGTTTTTAATTTAGGATATAGTATTCAGTTCTCGAAATAAATAGGATATCATTAGATAGAGTTAAGAATTATCAGTATCTGGGTGCAATGATTGCAAATGATAGAACGGATAACGCATTAGTAGTAGTCGAATTCTTACCCTATAACGATTGTTGACAGATGGAAAAACAAATCTTAGTTACCAGATTGATATAATTGTAGTCAACTGCATTAGTTGTAAGAGGAAAAAATCAGAATCGAAAAATTACCGAAATTTCCTGAACGCAAAAAATTAGCAATATTTAAGTCATTAAGCATAATTTAGTGTAGAAAAATCAATGTTAGTGAATTTTATAAAGCGAATAAAAAAAGTCATTTTGTTAGAAGATAAAGATAAAAAACTCTTTTATGTTGATAATGAACAGGAAAATGCCAGACCAAAACTGCCGGAAAGGAGGAAAAAAATTTACTATTTTAAATATCGGAGTTTATATTAATTATATACATGCATATATACAGTGGTGGAAATCGGCATAAAGGCACCAACATTTTTGTACAAATGAGAAAGAGGACTAAAGTATAGAATATATTTCGAATACTTACGTAACTACTGCTGTTAGAAAACACAAAGAACGAATGAAAACCCGGTTTTGGTAAGAAACGGCGAAAATAATCCAGAAAAACGGAAAAATAGTTCGGAAGGACATGGAAATTAGTATACATCTTGTACGCTTCGCAATGCGGGTTTTTCCAGCATGATTTCAGATATCGCCCTACAATGGGTGAGTCATCCAACTGCAGTTTACAATCCATGTGTTCGCGACAGTCAGTCATACGCCAATTAAAAGAGAGTGACGATTATATTGCCGCGTGGTAAAGTGTTATCCGCTGAAGGAAAAGCAAGTATTCGGGCCTACAAAGACTTGAGCCTATCGAATTGCATCATAGCCCGGAAACTAAAGCGGTCGAGTTGTGTGATAGACAATTTCGTGAAATTGGGAGAAAAATATGGGAAAAACAACCGATACAGACGCGCGAAAAAAATTGTCCCAAGCTAATAAACGTCTTATTGTACGAACAGCGAAGACTCAAACCAATTTTTCAACTGGCATCGTCGCCGATTTGAAGTTACTGGTCACGCCGAGGCCTGTATGACAAATTTTGGCAGCCGATAAGAACCTGGTATACAAAAAACGCAGCAGTAAACCGCCTCTCACGGACCGTCAGAAAAAGGCCAGACTCGCGTTCGCACAAAAATACATGTTGTGGACTGTCGTGTGGAACAATGTGGTATTTAACGACGAAAAAAAGTTCAACTTGGACGGCCCGGATGGATTCCAATATTACTGCCACGATCTAAGGAAAGAACCGCAAGTGCAGATGAGCAGAAATTTTGGTGGCGGCGGTGTTATGATAGGCCAGTCTTTTGCAGCGAGATGAAATCAAACATCGCATGGATTTCGGGATGAATGAAATCCAAACAGCTTATACCTCGAAGTTGAATTACTGCGAATGTATGAAGAGTTGGATACTGAAAATTTTCTATTTCAGCAAGAGAACACAGCCATTCATGCATCGAAGGAAACGATGAGGTGGTTTCGAGGCACTCAGATTAACGTTCTGGAGTGGCCTTCGCATAGTCCCGATCTCAATCCGATCGAGAACCTCTGGGGGATACTTGCACGCCGCGTATACCGTAATGAGGACGCCAGTTGCGCAGTGTTTCTGAAAAATGCGATCCATGTCGAATGAGCAGCAATTTCTCTTCAAGAAATCCAGCGTTTCCTCTGGTCGATGCCAAACAGGACTTGCGCTGTCCTTCAGAATAATGGAGGTTCGAGGAAATATTAATTTTTGTTTTTTCCTTTTTTTTTCTTTACATTTCGCGAAAAACCTGGACTGCCTTTATACTAATTTCCGCTGGAACTTTTGTTTTTCTTCGATTTTTTTTTCCCGTTAGTTACCAGAAGCTGACTTTTATTTGTTAATCGTGGTTTCTAATAGCAATTTTCACGGAAATATTTGAAATACATTTTATACTTTCAGCCTTTTCTCTCATTTGTATAAAAATATTGGTGCCTTTATATCGATTTCTACCACTGTATATACATATATTACATGTGCGCGGGTGTATATTTTGCTATAAGTACAGAGGTAAATGCGCCCGACAGGTAAAAACTCACATTAAAAAAATAATAATAAAACTATAAAGCTGTTTTTTTGGTAAGCGAAAAAAAAAAATAACATTACTTAAATCGATGGCGTAACGATTTTCGGTACTTCTGTAAAAAAACGTAAACTTTTCAAAAAGATAAAACCAAAAATATTTTTTTTTTAATAGTCACTTTATAATTGACGATCGCATCAGTCTAATAGTGACTAAAGCTTTCGATTAACAAGTTTGATTCACTAATCTTCTAATAAAGTATAAGCTTCTAAAAAAAAAAAAAAAAAAAAAAACAACCGTCCCCTATCCTCTCTTGTTGATAAATGTGATGTACTTTAAACCTTATATTTGCGCTAGACCTGACACCATATCAAAGGCATGAGGTTTATTTTACGTTTACGTTAATAGAAATGTATCGAGTAAATTATTTTATCTAGAATTTTTTCGAAATATAGCATTTTAATCGTTTTTTACTGTTCAATTTTTTTAGGTTTTCAGCGATCCTCAAACGAAAGCCATAAATATCGTAAAGGAAGTTCACTCCGCAGCTGGTCCGGTAAAGGTCTTAGGACCGCCAGTGGAATTTAGCAACAGTGTAAATAAAGTGAGATCACCTCCACCGATATTAGGGCAACACACTACAGAAGTATTACGAAATATCCTCCACTACGACGATGAAACCATTCGAGAATTATTATCGTTGAACGTTATACAATAGTTACACCTTGTAGTAATATCAATTTTATCGTTGATAATGTTGTGTACGTCCTGTTTCGCATTTCTGTACTCGGTAGCGGTGAGATAATTTTTTTTTTTAAATCGGCGGGTACTTCTGATCTAGTAAACACATACACGTAGAGAAGAATCGGGTAGCTCTTAATCGTTTTTGTTTATAAATATCTCATAATAAAATGGTGCTATTAATGACGAAATATGATGTTAAGGATATTCCCTATGTATTTTACGTATTTCCATTCTTGCTTCTTCTTCTGTTCTCGAACCTTATCTGCTCTTTATTGAACGTTTCGTTGTGCCGATTGATAGCATATCCGTTGCCAGCAAGAATTTCCGAATGCTCGATCCTGCTTTTTTATGCGCTGATATCACGCTGAACAGCATATGATGCTTTGTACAGAATTGTTTATGTACTGAGTTCTTTTTGACTTAAATTTTCTTGTATCAAATTCGAACGTGTCACACTGAATCAGTTTGGTCCGCATGTATTGTGAAAGAAGATGAAAAATAAACATCGATAAAAATACCCAAGTTAAACGCATCGCTCAACTAAATTCATTTTGCGCTTTATCACAAACATGCAACATTTTGTGTAACGTCATTCACCAGACTTGCGACGTCAAAGTTACCGATTCTTAGACCAGAACTTTTTACGCGTTCAAAAAAAACATTGCTCACCATATGCATTTGTAAATGATTTCATGTGCCACCGACTCGTGTGCGCTGATAAATCAAATATACGAGGCTGGTGCAAGCAGATTCAATAACCGCTAAAACTTTATGGCTGGCGTGACTATCTAACGGTCACGAAACTAGTGATTTTTCAGTCAGATTTAATTCTCTTTACGAATTCTTTCAGCCGCAATAGAAATATCATGCTTTTTATCCAGCCGTCTACCTGCCAGGTAAAAAAAAACTTTCTTTAACTTTCTTTTGGTGCGAATGGTTGTAAATTCATTCTTTTGCGAGGGGAAAAAACATATTATAGTTTGACCTGATCTTTTCCTTTCAAAGAAATCGTCGTTAAATTTTCACGAGCGCAAATTATGCCTGTTTTAATTTCAGGTGATGAAAAATTATATTTTTCATTTAGAGTTTCCAGCTTTGAGTAAAAATATTCTGTTTGCTATTTATTGAATCCTCAAAGGAACTCTATTCGGATCTAATTTCGAAACGATGGTTACGGATATTGTTTAAAAAAGAAAAAACAGTAAAAATCTTTACCTGTTGACTGTTCTGTTGTGAAAATTTTTGTGAAATTTTCATACTTTTCGTTAATTCAAAAACCAGCTTTAACAATTCTTTTCGAGACAAAGACATGAAACGACTATCGAAATCGAACATTTATTTAACTAATTAATTTTCTAATATCTTCCTAGTTTTGCGGGTAAATTTATCTCAATCCCTTCTTTGAGTTTATTTACCTTATCTTATAAAGTTGTAGAAGGAATATTAATTTTTTATACAATTCATCGCACCGGTCTATTTTCAGTTATTCTCTCAATGTATTCTCCGAAGTCCCTATTTATTTCGACTATTGGTCATTTCCTTAAATTCGGGCGTGTCTACACCGTACACGCATGACGAGAACGCGCAATATAATAATAAATTGATATTTACAGTACGGACAACGAAAACTGGTAACATTCAGAGGTATTATTTCTTCAAAACAGGCAAGTTTGGACTTCGCCTACTTGTGGTCTTTAACAACCGAGTCTTTTTCACAGTACTTACCAAAAATTAATAAAAGAATTTTTGATTGTTTTTTTGTTGTTTTTTTTAATCGGTTTATTTAATACATAGGTACCTAAATTTAAAAGTTTTAATCAGCAACTTTCTCTCGATCGAAGTTACCCGATATGTGTGCTATACTAAACTTTAATTTAAAAAGTTAAGTTAAATTATGCAAATTAAAAGGGAAATCATCGTGTCTAAGTGAATATTACCATTTTGTTAGTCACGATTTTCAGTATTTTAACAAGTTAAGAATTCAAAATTATATATATATATATATATATATAGTTATTTTTTCATAATTAAAAAAAAATAATAATAATAATAATAAAAAGCTTATTTATTTTTAATGTAGTCGTTTGCAAATAGAACTGTGGAGTTACATTTTTATATATCATACTTTATTAAAATGCAAATGTTTTATCATTATTATAAACAGTTGAGTTTTATGGAATTATAACCTAGTCTACCCGACTTTCCTCTATACTGATTACTTAAGTAATAATGGTAAATTCGAGACAAACAACGTAAGAATAAAACGAACACGTTAAATTTACTAGTGTTCTTCTGTTTTACACGGGTGCATACAAAAATTTAATATTTTTTAAGAATTGTTTTTCGCAAAATAATGTGTAAGCTCTAACCAAAATGGTTGTTTCTTTAGTCTGCAAACTAGTCCTTTTAACCTTTTTCAACTTCAATATACTAATTTCGCTCGGCTATGGTTCATACGTCGTCTTTCTTTTTTCTCATATTCTGTTTTTTCGAATAATTTACTAAAACAAAAATGGTAAATGGAAACACAAAGCCTTCGTTTTTTCCTTTCCACATTTAACAATAGTCATTATTGAAATGTTTGCTCTGTGATATATACATGATAATGTTTATGTGTATTTTTGCGCGTAAATATCTCTATGTGTAATTTGTAATATTTACCTTGTTAATAAATACAGTCATATTTGTAAGCGTGTGTGTACATTTTTAAAAAAATATTCCGTAAAGTATCTTTTTAAATCGTATTCAAAGTATCAATATAATAATAAGCTTAAAATGTTTAATTCTAAATAATGGATACATTTATCCTTTGGAATACTATCCACGATATACATTCCTACAGTACGAAGGTAGTTAGTAATAATGATAATACAGGGAGATATCGGAATATTAAAATTATCCAATTCCGTGTTAAGGATCATAACATTGTATAAATGCCGGAATTATGACGGATTTATTTTCAGTTCAGATACCTGTTTTGCTTGACTAAATCGTTCGAATATGCTGACGATACTTTGATTAAGCAAAATTCTTCGTTTTTTAATATTTATTCTGTGGATTAGAGTACTCGTACTTTCTACGTTCATAATAACTATTGTATAATCTTGTGCGTTGTGCCGCGCTATAAATGTGCATTTTAAAAATAATAAATTGTAAATAGAGTGCAATGATCGCGTTTTTTGTTTCCTCTCGGTATATTCACCGTGATACTTGCGATATATACCAACTACCACTGATTACGATACTGATCACTTCATTCGATAATACGCCTTCTTTAAATATTGTTCCCTCTATTGTAGCTTCTTTATTTATTTAATCCATCTTGTAACCTGTTCTTTGCGAGATCTTAATTAGTTTTTTTCAGATTTTTTTTTTTTTTCATTTTTTGCGAAAGCTGGTATAATCAAAACGTCTTACAAAAGAACAGATCACATCATAATACTCATTCAATCATGGATAGTGTCGGTCCCAGGAATTTTTTGGCCAAAAACCTCAACTTCGAAAGTGTCCGTACGTCTTCTATGTTTCTGTTTCGTGAATGGTTTCAGTTATAATTAGGTAACTTTGCTTCTCGCGTTTGGTTTACGTCTTCTAAATTTTCGTTTTAAATTTATCAAAAAATTCTTAAAGCAGTGTAATCATCGACCGTTTCGAACGTATAATGTGCAATAACGACATAGATTCTTCTCCCGGCTGGACTAATTGTATATTTCTGCGCTACTTTCAGGCTTTTTAATTGGTTGAAATTATGTTTCTTCGTTTATGTTTGGTATTTGTAAACAGTATTCGCCCTAGGTAACTTATTAACATTTCGTCTCTTAGCCTTGTCGTTAAAAAAAAAAAAATTAAAATAATACCCTTTAATAGGCAAAAACGATTGATAAGATATTGATATATATATTTTAAAGAATGATAATATTACAGTAATTAGATTCAATAGGGGGCTAAAAAGGAGTGTAACAAATACGGAACTAGTGATTTTCCATGTATAAAAAAAGCAAACCGACCTATTTCATTATTTCTTATTAATGCGACGATAATACTAAATTAAATATGTTGTCTTCATGACGAAAAACAGTGTGTTTTACGTCACTAAAGTTGGAGAAAAAAGATATTTCCGCGTAATCGAAATCGTCATTCAGAATTTCTTCATTAGAACGTGTGAAAATTAATTAAATTTTCATTTTTAACCACTTCGAACGGATTTTAGAAGAGATTGTAAACCGTACCATCGAAACTAACGGTAACCTACTTTTGATAGACACATACGTGTGTTACGTTTATATTTCGCTAAAAATTCCGGTGCGCAGTGTACAGCGACTGAATGTCAAACTTAAATGTCAAATCTGTTGAACTTTTAAATTTGTACTTTCAACGTAATTTTACGATGGTACGTGAAAAAAAAATTGTTTCTGCGCACAGGATTATGAGCATGAGAAGGAAAAGGAAAAATGTTAAATTTTACAGTTACAGAATAATTGAATGTTTTCGAAATTTTTAATTTGAATAGAAATAATTTTATCGAATTCAATATTAGTGAAATTGTTTGTTTCCAGGATGCTTCGACAGTACGAGTTCTAAAGTTGAGAAATCCAAAACCTGATAAACACGTGAAATGGAATGAAGAAACGGTTGACAACGAACATTTGAATAAAAAGAAGTCTAAATGTAAAGTCATTTTTCTATTACACATATAATTACGAAGAAAAAAGAAAAGAAAAAAAAAATAGTATATATACGAAGTTATGAAATTTAAAAATATATTTTCCCGTGTTTCGTGATCTTATACAGTAGAAAGATATCGTTGACCTTATTGTGAAAGCTGAAATATACTACTATTAGTGGTGAAATTAAACAGATTGACTTACTCGGTCAGCATTTTTAGATACCACAGAAAAGTAAGGAGAATGAGCCGAATATTTTGCAATCTAAAAAACGAATGTATTAATAATAAAAATTGCCGAAAAATGCTTTTCATTAATCAAGTGAAAATGCGATCAAAATTTTTATTTCATTAACACGATACTTTGTGAACCGTTAACGGTAATTTTTTCGATATTTTCCGATTGTTAAGATTGTCGTTTGTCAATGTTACAAATCGAGAAATTTGAAATTTTTTGATCGAAAAAACTGGCAAAAAGCTGGAACTAAAAAGACCATTTAAGTAATGACAAAATGTAACATTTATATATGCAGTAGGTGAAAATCCTAATAAAACTATTTTTTACATTAGTAGAAATTTCGCAAACAGGAACGTTTAAAAAAAAAGGAAATTGAAAAGGCTGTTAAAGCGCAATTGATAGATAAAATTCGAATAATTTGAAGTAAAAATTTATGCTGAACACAAGATGGTTACCTAATACATAAAGACAACCCCGTAGATACTGGCCTAGAATCATGATTATTACTTAGTTTATGCAGTAAGATGGAAACGGATTTTGTATGGATTAATATTAATTTTATAACTATTGAAGTAATAAAATATTCTCGTTATTGCCGACTTCTTGCGAATAGGTCCTTTAAATGTAAATTACAGTAAAAATAGCGACAAAATAATTTCGGAATTTTTTAGGGAAATTAACGAGAAAAAGTATATAAAAAAATTAAATTTAACACGTCAGTGTGAAACGTTGCAACAAGTGAAGTCTCGATAATTGATTTAAAGTTGTGTAATTTTACGCAGAATATTTCTATGACAGCATTGAATGATTTCAGTTAAATAAGTCGCAGAATTAAATTGTATCACTTCATAGGACCAGCTGTTGATAATTTAAGCCCTACAGAAGTATATTACGCAAGAAATATGTAATTTTGCTCTTTTTTGTTTTGTCAGAAAGTTTGAAATTTTAATTGTGATCTTGAAAATTCGACAAGTGTCTTTAAATCATCCGCACTAGAATTAAGTGGAGAAATTACTTGATATTAACGTGCAAACTTTCCCCAAACTATGTTGGTATTTAAATGATAGCATTCTACGCGCCTACTCCCGCTATTAAATCGTCCTTCATGACCTTTCATCCCTGAATATTTTAACTCCTAATAAAAATAAAATGTCTCCGATCGCGGCAGAAGCAGATTAAAAAGATTATGGATTCGAAATCATCCCTTTTTCCGATGCTTATGAAATTTAAGAAAGTTCTATTGCATTACCCGCCCACTTTTTCATATGCAGATTGAACAAGCAGTTTCCTACATACTACAAGTTCTCAGTTAGTGAGCATTTGCTCTAACAGTTTATCAATTCCAAATAAAAAGCATTTTACACATTTTATCCCGAGCAAGCAATATGTAAAACATTTCTCCCTCCCTCGTCTAGTCGCCTTTCCGCTCCAATGGACATTAAATCATATTACATCCAATTACAAATCATCTCCGATAACGGTAGTTAAAATCCAGTCACCTTTTGAATCCTTATCTGCAAATTTTCTAGGTTTTCTTTTTCGCATTAAAACATTCCAATTTCATCTAACTTCGAAAATGTTTTCCTCTTCTTTCTTCAAAACAAATTTTCTTCACTTTCATTAAAAATAGAACCGGGTAATTATCAGTTCTTTATTTGTTTGTTTTTTTTTGTGTACTTACCCTTTTTCCGTCTTTGTCCTTCGGTTTTTCCTCCTGTTTTCTTATTTCCTACACTTTAATTTGTATCTAAGTTCACCCGATATTATAACCATTTTCTGCTGTTGTAATGTGCAGTTTACTTATAACATTCTGCAGTGGAATTGCTATAATATTTGAGAAAATAAACAAACCTTAGAGAGCCTGCTTGATCTGCACAATGTAGATACAGCCCTGTTGTCTGGAATTTGGCTATCGAGTTCGGATAAATTTTTTTATTCGAAGTTACCACATAATCTTATCAGATCGCGATGACGGATACGGTGGTGCCGCTATTTTACTTAAGTTCGGCATTCATTTTATCACTCATAGCTTCAACTTTTTCTCTTTGCAAAATTCACCAAACCCCTATCTAACTATTCCGCTTTTCATGATCTCCCAACAGAAAAATTAATTTCCTTCCTCGACGCAGTAGTTCCTTCATATGTTCCAAAATAAAAGAAAAAAAAAAACGTCTGGTGAATCCTCTCTACATTCCTCAGGCATTGATGGTATTCCTTTCCTAATCATTAAAAATCTGTTTAAAAAGTCCTTTCAAGTACTCCTAGAAATCTGTAACTTCTTTCTTCTTTCTGGTTTGATCCCTGTTTCAGAGAATTCCTTTATCATAGTTGCCAACCTGATAAAAGATTTATCATCATGTCACTTACTTTTCTCTTGCTAATTGTTTCAGAAAATTATTTTAATCTGTACTAAACAAACGTCTAGTTTAGTGGATAGAAAATAATAATATTTTCCCTAATGTTCTGTTCGGTTCCCGTTTTAGTCGTTCAGATTGTATTAGTCTTTTCCTTTCCAATGTATATAAATTCTACATTAAGGAAAAGTTTACTCCAGCAGTTTTTGTAGATGCATCATTTACTTTTGATAATGTTCACTTACCAACTCTTCAATCTATATAATACTTTCCATTAACCTTCCTCCTCGTTTCACCTCGTTAATAATTAGGCTCTTCCAGAAAAGAACAATTTTTCTCCGTTCTCGATCTTCTTTATCCTCAAGAGTGGCCTCCTGCAAGGCTCTTGTTTTAGTCCACCTTTATTC
Organism: Icerya purchasi; assembly: GCA_039619475.1. Taxonomy (NCBI): domain Eukaryota; kingdom Metazoa; phylum Arthropoda; class Insecta; order Hemiptera; family Monophlebidae; genus Icerya; species Icerya purchasi. Next base: position 307,864,125 of record CM077116.1, read on the forward strand.
AAAGATTTATTCTCGCAACATCGCCGTTCTTCCTCTTGGTGCTTTATCCGTATTCTTCGCCGATGATGTCCTATTATTCTCTTCCTCCCACGACGTGTCAATTGCTAATTCTGAACTTAATATCTGTGTTAGAAAATGTATACTATTCTGTCCATATTTTTCAATTTCACCTTCGAAATCTGCGTGCACGATCTTTACCTACCGTACGTGAATAACCCATACTTAATTTATTTGTATTCCAACAACTGTCCTTTTCCCTTAGTCAACGTTTTTTTGCTAATAGTCGTCTGTCTTTTATAGAACATATCAATTTCTTATATTCTTCTACATTTAAGTGTGTAAACATTTTGAAAGCTTTGTCTACTGCCGGTTGAGGAATGACCCATCAATTATTATACTTTTAAAATCTATTATCCGGTCTAAATCAAATTGTCGCTGTTTTCCGTATAATATTATGCGTTTAGTACTCAACTTGCCAAACTCGAATTCAGTTTTCGTTTATGTCTTGATGTCTTAAAATCGTTCCCTATCCCAGGTCTTCTCGATGAGTTTAATGTGCCTTCTTTTTCTAGACGTAGGTCCTGTCTTGGGTACCGCTTCCTTGTCAAACGTATTCCTATCTCCTCCAATACTATAAATCAAAAATATTCCTCCTTACTTCGACGTTGGCGTTTTTTTTCCCCTAAAAAAATATCCGTTCACTTTCCCTTATCGCTTCGCGTATGAAAGAATTTTCTACCTACATTATTTCACGCGGTATATTTCCTAATATTTACAAATTCCCACCTAACCCTTCCGATAAATTGTTACTACATATATACACTGGCGACTCATTAGGGCCCGACGACGTTGGTGTATCCTCCACTACTCTCTCTCTATGCGTCATTCTTCTTACTTCAAACTGTATCCTCTGTGCTGCATATTTTTTGCGGAATCGCTTGTCACCTTACGGGCTATTGAATTCGTACCATCTAAAGAAGGTTGCAACAAATTTTTCATAATTCATCTCATCAAATTCTATTCCAATCCTATTGAAATTTTTCCTATGATTTTCGTCCTCTCTATCAATGATTCTTTTTAAATAGATATTTCTTATGCATTCCTGATCGCGTAGGAATTGAAGGAATTGAAAGTGCAAATATTTTAGCTCGCTCTACATCTTTTTCGGAAAATATTTTTAATTAATTTCCCGCCAACGATTTATTAAGTATAGCTGAAAAAATACTACTTTCAAACTGGGAAAGTAATTTCCGCTCCGCTTTCTTTAATCCTATTCGTTTTATTTTTTGATACCGCGTCCTTGGTTTTCCGATTTTCTACCTCTCTGTCGCGGTATGCCACCTTCGCCTAAATCCAGCTTTACTTTTCCGCTTCTCTATTGTCCTTCTTCGCTTTGCCTTTTGTATCCCTCTTATTATTCTTCTGAGTGCAGTTCCAATTTTCAATCATGTTTTTTTCGAACGTTCTTTCCTTTCCTTTTAGCGTACTAAATTTCACTCACAACTATTATCCTTTGGCCTTCTCATAACCTTTATCCTTTTAATACCGTCTTTTTCAATTATCAACATTATCTCTGGTGCCGTATTATCGGCTATACCCCACATTAAGTTAAGAACTCTGCCTTTCTTATATTCGACACCGATACCAGTAATGATTAAGAATTCTGCCTTATCTTGAATATTTTCTATTCCGTTCCGTTTTACTACTTTCTATTCTTTAATTCAAATTGATTAGGTAACCAATCCATCTAATGGGCTTCGTGGCCTCTATTCTTTAGCATATGGTTCCTACATCTTGTCATTAATTGTCCCTTACGTTTTTCTTATTTTCTTACTTTTATTAAGACTTGCCCGTATTTCGTTTTAGAAATGCACATAGTTTATTGTTTAATCCTGGGTAGACTTGGTTGTATTGGTAGCCGTGTTGTTTTAGTGTGATCTACTGGCTAGTATATTTGGATTAGTAGGATTCTGGGGACAGTACGGGCTCTTCTTAATTGTAGTTCATGCTACTTTAGTTCATATCATTTGTTATTTGCTAACAGAATCCAGGGCGGTGTGGACGCAGTTTAATCGTTGACGTGATCATGCTGTGTCGATGCTAATCCAATAGCTTCTTTAGTTCTTCGTATCCACATCTTTAATGTTTTTCTAGTCATTATGGGTTTCATATCTTGTGGAAATAGCGTGGGCTCTACATAATAGTAATACTACTCTCTTATGTTTTCTAATTCGGTCCTTTAATTTTCTTTCTCTTCTGTTAGCATGTGTTATTGTAGTTGATATCGCTAATAACAGTTATTATTTTCCTTTTAATCTCTTCTCTTGCTGCGATTAATTATTTCTTGATAATTTATATTATTTTCTCCCCACTGTAATTTATGAACTACCCCTTGTTGGTGAACCGAAAAAAAAAAGGGAAAAAAAGGAAAAAAGAAGCCCTTGTGCTATCTATCCAATTTTTTCCTTACCCGTTACATCTCTCTACATTCGTTCCAATGTTCACTCGCAAAGGATCGAATCAACAGTTAGAACTTAATTTTCGCATTTCATAGTTTGTACAGAAATTTGTCGTCGCAGTTGGTCTTATTTTTACTGCTTTGTTTTTAACATTTTTATCTCCCGGCTGATATTGACATGTGCACGTCTTTTCTCTTGAAGGGAGGTTGATTTCGTTTTTCCCATAGACTATCTTCTAAAACGTTTTTTACTATATCTTATAATTTAGAAATAAAAAAAAAAAAAAAAAATATACCGCGCATAGAATACCTGTGTAATAATTAATTTTTGCTGGACAATTTAATGTAATTTACATATTTTCGTATTAATTCGATACACAATTTTGTACACAAGAGTGTGTTGTTCGGGTTATGTGCGATTATAATTTGCATATTTTCGTCTTATTCGATACACAATTTTGTACATATATAAGAGTGTTCGGGTTATGTGTGATTAAACTTCTGTAATGGCTCTGGACGAGGAAAATTGTAAATTACATCGTGGCCATAAATGCGAGCAAAAATGATGTGCGACAGTAGAACAATTTCTCGTCCGTTCTCAACAGTGACTAGCGAAAAAAAGTAGGCAATTTTTGTGAAATTTTTGAATTTAATTGAATAACTTTCTGGTGGGTCAAAATTTATTCTGGAAAGACATGTGCATGATTCAAGCGCTTCCATTACAGGATGGGAAACATGTGTAAATTTCATTTCCTTCGTTGAATTTATCCTTTTCCCTTAAAATTCGTTAAACGGATAAATAAATACTTCCGTCCAAGGAAAAGAAAAAAAAAAGAAGATAAACCTTCGATTGACTAAAGTATATTTTGGCCGATACAAAGTTTACTTAAGAATAGAATTACACGCTTAAAGAGGCTGAAGTTGTACTAAAAGTCTGTATCTACTGTACTACCTTTAAGTAAGGTGGATATGCCTGCAAGGTGGACTTACCTGTCAAGAAGCAAAAGGGGCCAATTAGCGGAAGAGAACTTTAAAACATTATGTGCCGTTCGTGTAATTCGTTCTTAGAGGATCTCATTAAATTGGTAATTTTAATTATGGCGGTGAGGATGAATAGCGAGAAATTGCCCGCAGGAAGGAAAAAGTCTTTTCATGTGGTTTAACTTAACTTTATTTAGCCTACATAGTAGCCAAAGAAGAAGGGACGTAGTGATAACAACAAGTCCTTCGCTGTTGGATAATTCGTGTAACGTACATGGCGCATCACGGTGAAAAAATTTCTTACAGAATCGCGAATGATTTTAATATTATCAATAGTTTAAATTTGAATCGGTTAGCGCTCGCCGCGATTACCCTGGAATTCAAGTCTAAATACGTTAGTAAAAAGTGTAAGGAAAAATTAACATCAACGTGCAATTTGTTTAACAACGAAAATGCTATATATCGAATTTGATAATTAATATCTGATTTTTAATCTTTCCCGTAAGTATTCTCTAAATAACTGGTTCGCTGTAAACTCGTTGCCTTCGTTGAAGCCTCGAATATTATAAATTAATTATTAATGTCTCCGGGGAAAAACATCCGCAACGTATAATGTCCTTCATCCGGTGGAAACAACGAAAAACGAACGTACAGGGTAACACAGTTAAGCTCGGTAGACAGGCGGGGCTCTATGAGCAGAACTGCTTTCTCAATATCATAGAGGTGGAGAAAATTTCATTAAAATAGGCGGGATAACCAAAAGGGCAGCTTGTCGCCCCGAATATTGTACGAATAAAATCGTTTACCGAAAGTAGCAAAATTGTAAAAATGACTAAAGAGGAAAATAGAGAAAATCATGTAAGAAATGCGCACTAATTCTCCTGTCGTTTTACTCTATAGGTTGCTGCATTTACAAGAAGCCTAAAACGAAGTTCGACGAAAGCTCCTCCGACACAGACGATGAGTGCGAAAATTGCTTTGGTCACGTAGAGGTGAAAAAGAAAAATAAAAAAGAAAAACACAATCAACAACCACCGGACGGTAACAAAAATGACGAAGAAAATCCAGAGAACAATTCGCACGGACCAGTTGCACATATTCATTCTAAGGTAATTTTCACGTTCAACTCTCTACATTCGCTCTTTAACTTGGCCACGGCTTTTCGGATTGCTGTATTAATGCACTTTCAGTATAGTTTCAGTATATAAACCACTTCGAACTTAGCTGATGTTTAGCATATATTCATCATTAGAGCAAAACAAAAGCTCCTCGACTAAGGCTACACGGAAAAGTCTCAAGACAACAGACAATTATTTCCGAACTTTTGACATTAGTTATTTTTTAAACCGTCTTTCATTTTTACAGGGTCAATTGCGAGCTTCCAGCTTGAATCAATTTTTATTGAATCCTCTGTTAAAGATTTATGCATTTTTTGGTCGCTTCTCTTATTAGGACATTTTCGATTCCGACTGATGTTTTAGAGTGTCGCAAAATTTGATTTCACGCGTCTATTTTTCTCTTTCTGTAGTTTTTGCTTCGTGCTTTTTTAATTCGTATACAGGCCTACCAGTTTGTTATATATAACTTGTACCACACGGACATGGAATTCCGTTTACTCAGCATCATGTTTACTTCAGTGAGTTATCTTTGCTATTTTTTTTTTTTTTTAAAAATGTATTTTTCTGTTCATTCGAAATATTGGTCTAGTTTTATTCTTTCTGAAACTTTCTTCGGTTTTGTCGGTACGCTTTTTATATACGGTAGGGTGATATGCGTGCTAAATTTTATACGGCAAGTAAAAAATCGAAATGGAAATAGAATGGAAACAACAAAGAAGAAGCGAACGAGTATGTTAAAAAGTTCGAAAAGCTAATAAAGAAAATAAAAATAAGAAAGAATTTAGCCCGCACGTTGTGTAAAAAAAACGTGACCAATAAAATTGGGCTAATATTTAAAACTGACGGCAAAATAAAAAAGCTTTTAAAAATAACAACGATAACTTACCGAAATTACATATGCTATTGGAGTATATCATCCCGTGTTCATGCAGTGCAAGTTGCGTAAGGCAAACTGGTAGGCCCGTACGAGGGTGGGAATTAAAGAGAGCACGAAATATATTTTAAACACAAAATCCGCTTTGTCCAAACATTAAGAGAAAAATAAATACGAAATTAAATTTAATTAAAAAATAGAGTCACCATGAATAACAAACTTTAAAAAAAAATTGACTTCGCGCCAGATAGTTGCGGTTTTTATATTACTGACCACCTATCGCCTGATAATGAATTATTTTTGTCTGCTCAGATACGTCGCCAAGTAGACTGCAGTATGAGACGCTAATATATTCGCCAGAGACAAGTGAAAATAGCCACTGTTATATGAAGTTAACTGAGGAATCACAACTGACAATGCAAAAAAGTAACATCTACACCGGTCTACTTTAAGTTATATCGGTTTTTATTCTAAACTTATTTTGCATTTTCCGGATATATTTTCCAACGAAATGGTTTGTGATATTATATAATTATTAAAATTTTTGAAAGTTTCCAGTGCTTAAGTTCATTGAATGATACATAGAGCGCGTATTTTAATGACCATATTCTTACGATGATGTTCACCTTCTATACACTATATCCTCATCGTATAAACTAAATTTAATCCGCTTCGTATTTAGTTCTCCGAAAGATCCGCGTAACATTTAACTCTCACCAACTTGCACATATTCTAGCGATTCGATTATGGTACACCGTTTATAAACTATGTTATACGAATATGTTTCCCCACGAGCGTACATGGAATTTGAAAATATATCGTCTACTATGAACTGCCGGTGATTTTTCAGCATAAGCCAAGTTATTACTTTTTAACATTATACTGCGAATTCTCTACATCTATATTTTGTGCGTGTACGTGTGTTGAATATTCTTCAGTTACATTCGGGCAATACTAAATTTTTAGGCCAAATTTATTCAAATCTATGATGTTTATTAATAATTTACAAAAATTAAAGATTTATATACATCAAAGTCGGAAAATTTGAATCTTACAAACTACCGAAACGATTTTGTTCTGGTTTTCACCAATTAATCGATTGACCCCTGCGGTAGGTTTTATAATTTATTAGTTTTTGGTGCGATTTGGCCGAGTTATGCGAGTTTTTGTCAATGAAGTGTGGAAAATAAAGAAGACTGATATAATAATGAAAAAAAAAAAAAAAATGGGATAAAATATGTACTATGGTAAATATTTTAAACAAAATAATTACCGCGGTAAATATAAATTAGATGTAAAAATTTAAATAAAATGATTCCCATGGTAAATATAAATATAAGCTACGATTTATTAATTTTCGGCGCAGGTTAAGAACCCCGTGTTCCGTCTCTTCTCTTTTTGAGACACTTAAATCATTAAACTTCTATAAAAACATCTAAATATACAAGCCGCACCCCTAGCCTAGCTATTGTACATAGTGCGGAAATTTAAAAAGAAATTAAAAATTGTTCTCTACAATATTTTACAGAGAAACAAAAAATATTGCAGTGGAATTTTTAGTAGTTGCTACCGGTTCAATTATTTACGTTCAAATTTTAAATCCTTGTCCAACTACTGAGGTTTGCTATAGTGGAAATAATTTAATTTTTATAAAATGCTGGACTAAAGGGGAAGGTTAGAAGTCACAAAACAAAACGAATATTTGGATAGAGAATAAATATTTCAGCGAAAAAGGTGTAATCGCAGGAAGCAGCTTTATAACGTAAGCATAGTACTGAATTATTGCATATTCGTAAGTGTTAGTCACCCACAAATGTTACAAATCATTCTTTATAATAATAGATTTTAATTTTTTTTTAAGTATTTGAATACACAATTGAATAACTATGCAGCGTAGTGATCTATAAAAAAAATAAAATGAAATTAAAAAGAAATTAATAAACAATCTTGCCACAGAAGTTTTAAAACCCTTGCTGACTACTGCGGTTTGCTGTTGTAAAAGATACTTAAAGTTTGTTTTAATTATTACATGAGTAATATCCCCAAAAGAAAGAAAAACTAAACGTAGAAAATAAATCTTTAGTAGAAATACTAACCATATAAAAAAAGAAAAAAAAAAAAGAAAAAATTGAAGAATTTAAACAGGTACTTATAGGCTAGTAAAGCCACAGGCAACAAGTAGCGGATAAGTAAATGGGCCGCTTGTAGAATAAATAAATGATATGATGAAAGTGGTGAATAAGGAATAAAAAACAAATGATTACACTCAGTGTTGACAAGAGACGTACAAATTTAAAAAAGTGGGATAAAATAAAATCAAGATTTAAAAAGACGTTTACTATAATATATATATATATATAAATTCTAGATAAAAGAAAAATAAAATTTAATAATTTCAAGATACAGATTTAAACGGGAATTAATGTACGGGTGCAATAGTGGCTAACAGCTCAAATGAATATTGGCGAACACAAACTAATAGTCATTAACCCAATCACTATAGCTTTTGCTGCTGTTCGTTTTAATTATTATATTAGTAATATTCGCAAAATAAAATAAAAAAAGGAAATAAATTCAAACGGGTATTAACATATGGGAACCGTGGACAAGGAATTGTTAAACCGATTTTGTTCTGGTTTTCATCAATAATTCTTAAGGAAGATTTTATAGCATAATTTATATAATTTTTTTGTCGCGCCGAATTTTATCAATGAAGTGGATAAAAAGTCGAGAAAATAATATAAAGGTTTTAAGAAGTGTTTACTATAATATACATACATGCTATATAAAAAAAAAAAAAAAAAAAATGTTAATTTCTAGATACATTTTTAAACGGGTACATTGATATACGAGCGAAGCTGTAGGTAACAGCTTATATATGCATATATATATATATATATATATATATTTATAAATGAAAGTCTGAAAATTTGTTTGTCTATCTGTCTCTCTTTGCATGCTAATCTCATGAACTACCAAACCGATTTTGTTCCGGTTTTCACCAATGGATAGATTGATATACTTGTAGAAGGTTTTAGTGCACAATTTATTAGTTTCAGGTATGATTTTTGATCCGTGTGGATTTTACCAATGAAGTAGGAAAAATAGAAAGGTAAAATACACCTACAAAATAAAAAATAAAAAAATGATTATGGTAAATATTTTTTATAGAATGAAAGTATAAATTAAAGTAAAAATATAAATAAAATGATTGCTATGGTAAATATACGTAAGTTCTAGAGAACATTTTGTTTCTTTTTGTATTACTCAAATCATTAAATCTCTGTGACAAGATGTAAACATAATACCTGCCCCCTTCTAGCCTTTCTGCTGTACAGAGCGCTGAGATTTTTATTCCTTCTTACAGAAAAATAAAAAATCCTGCAATAGAATTTTTAATAGTTGCTACGGGAAATATTCGATTTAAATTTTAAATATCTTTTCAACTATTATAATATGCTGTTGTAGTAATGAATTAACTTTAATAAGATGTTCGACAGAGAGATGGAGAAAATGTTCTTTGAAATATGTAATTCTGCAAGATTATTGTATGACTAAAATTCTCAAAACCGATTTTACGTAAGGTAAACAAGAGAGAACTATATATCAACTGTTGATTTTATATATTTTTAAAATTATGTCTGCGAGTAATGTCTGTATTTGAGCGAAACTTTTATGGACACAGGTCATAAAAATACCGAGAATCGGCAGCTGAACGTGAAGACCGGTTTTTGTTGAAGGCTAATAAATGTTTCCTATAGAGAGAAAGAATCTTTACATAAATCTATTAATTAAAAACCTCCCGAAAAAAGTGAAGTATTATTCACATTTAAAGTTCCAAAGAAGCAAGCGGGAAAATAGATGGATATCGGATTGGAATGATGAAAATGGTATGATCGGTAAGGAGTAAAAAATAAATAATTGCAGCGATGAAAATAATTTGATTTACAGAAATGAAGTTCAGTTAACCTAATAAGTATTTCATCAAAAAAGGGTGAACTCGCGGGCAGCAGTTTTGTAAGGTAGACACAGTGTTGAATTACTGCATATTCTCGTAGGTAATTAAGTAAAAACGTTGCATCATAAATAATTATTTATAATAATATCTTTTAACTTTTTTTATTAAATATATGAATGCAAATAGTAACAGTGTTTAGTCTATAAAAATATATAAATTAAAACTGCAAAAAAATTTGCAACGGGAATTTTAATAGTTCCTACAGGAAATATTTAAATTCAAATCTTAAACCCTTGCTAACTACTGTGGTTTACTGTTGTAAAAGCTACACTTAAAGTGCGTTTTAATTCTATTAGTAATATCCCCATAAGAAAGAAAAATTAAATATAGGAAAACAAAGCTAAACAAATAAAAAAGAAGAAGTTTACAGAATAAGTAATTAATATGATGAAATTGGGCAATAAGAAATAAAAACCACGATTACAATGATGAAAGTTATGAGACTGCTGGAAATGGCACTCAGTTGACGTTAATGAATATTTTAGAAATGAAAACGTGAAAAACTGTTTTGGTATTTATAGATATAAAAGTCAAAAAATATGTTTGTTTTTTTTACCTGTGTGCTGATCTCATGAACTATTGGACCGATTTCGTTCCGGTTTAACATCAGTGCATAGAATGATTCCTGCGCAACGTTTCAGTGCATAATTTATAAATTTCTGATGTCATGCAGTTGACCTATGAGGGTTTTCATCGATCAAGTAGGGATAATAATAAAAAAATGAATGACACTCGATAAAATAATGGAAAAAAAATAATATACGAATAAAACTTTTATCGTAGTAAACATGAATTATAAATTTCTGATCTAGATAAAAAAAAAAAAATGCTTTCTATTACTAATTGATTAACATTAATAATTTTACAGGTAAAATTTAAAACATTAAATCTGATAATTTTCATCTGAATGTAAGAACTGTGTATTGTTGGACCGTGTTGGGCACATTTGCCAAGGGGAAACGAAATCTTTACATAAACTTTCTTAATTAAAAAGCAGATGAAATAAAGATTATTTACATTTAAAGTTAAGATTGTACAGACGTTTCCTCACAATGAAAAAAATGATTGCTGCGAATATGTTGAGAAGTAAAGGTGCTAATAAGGCAGCACTGCCTTATTCCTGTGCAAATATGTAGCGGCCTCGATTGCCAATCGTAGCTATTATATTTTTGTAACCTTTATAGTTTCCTTGACAACTGAGCTTATCTAGCTCCTCAAACAACAGATTATGGCCAACGAAGGCGAAAGCCTTCGTGAAATTAATAAATACGAGGAAGATACATGTTCTCCGCTCAACGATTTTTCGAGTAGTTGTCTAGTTATCACAATATACAGTTGCAACTGGCTTGATAGCCTGCTTGTGAACTTGATGTACCAAGTTTTAACATTTTTACCAGCACTGAATGTACATCTGGAGCTCTATTCTTCAGCGAATTATTTTAACTTCAACAACAACATCCGCTTTCTTCTCTAACTTGTTCGTAGTACTGAGTTTGTACTACACTGTTCCTAGTAGCAGGTCTTGAAGAGTTTCGCTTAGTATTTTCGCGCCATTTATTTATAATTTTATTTGTCTTAACTAAACGTTTATCAGCTTTGTCTTTCACTGATATTAGACAACGATGCGATTGTGGTGGACTATAAATCTGTGTTTTGGTGCAGAATAAAAATTCTTTAGATAATTTTAATTCAAAAAATTTTGCAGTTTATGCGCTTTTCTTTGATTCGTTTTTAAGAAGCTGTCTTTTACTTTTTTGCAAATTGCCGTTAACGGTTTAAACTGATGAGGATTTCATTCTGAACAAAGGCGAACGCAAAATATCTAATCTGAATTTAAAACAGACCTAAATCATACCAGATTCAATCAGATTCACATTACGTATTTTGCATTCACCTTTGTTCAATATTTTGTTTATTTATTTATTTTTTTTTTTTCTAGCTAAAATTCCGATAATTCAACAACATATACTACACTCAAATTTATTTTTACTAAATGTAATTCATTCATAATCATATCTATACGTACGATGTGTTACTGAATTTTTTTTTCTAACTCAGTGTGCTTTACTAACATTCCTTGCTTTTCTTTAGTGAAAATAGGTGTAACGCTAGCCTCCTTTCCAACACATGAACTAAATTCATCTTTATTCACTTTTTTTTTCTCCTGTTTTCTAGCTAAAAAGCGGTTCCGAAAAGACGTTTCTAGCGTATTTTTTTTTTAATGTTCAGTCTTAAGCTGTTTGTTGTTTATGTTTATGATTTTATTGTTACATCTTTTTTTAATGTATCTCAGCTCGGCTGATTTAATTTTTACTGACCTCGTAACGCGCATAACGATTTCGTCTTTTTCTGTTAGTTAATTTTGGAATCTGATGTAAATAAGTGATTACGTAATCATCACGAACGTAAGTTAGAAGTAAAAAAAAAATCGCTAAAGAAAAAAGCCAAAAAAAAAACAGTTCGGTGATAGCTCTTATTTCCGGAATGATTAAATTTAAATGGCAAATATCTTGGCTATAAAACTGAATTTTTATAAACCGAAAACGAATTGATAAAGTATTTCGATTTATGTTCGCAGGAGTTAGAGAATTAAGGCTTTACGGTTAAGTTAGCTCATATTTTACGAATCGGAGAATATTTGTTCTTCTCACATTTAACTTAATCCACAGTTTAAAAACAGCGTACACGTTGCAAACGGAATTCTAGTTCCAATTTTCCATTCGTAAAACATGAAATAACTCTTCGCTGGTTAAATGTAACTAAAAAAAAAAAAAGAAAAAAAAAAGATTATTTTTATCATTTCAAAATTATTCCATTAAAAAGACATTTTTTTTGTTTTGTTCTATTTTCAGTGTGCTTAATCAGGAATTATATTTCATAAAAGCGGAATAAGTCAACTTTATATATACGGATTAGATAGCAGAGTGTATATCTGGACATTGCTGTATAAAGTCATTTTCGTCGAAACGGTACTTGACGCGTATTCTATTCTACGAGTGTGCACAATGATAGTTATCTACTTTTAACATTTACAGAAATAAAACAGTTTAAGAATTTGCTTACGCGCGTGGCTTTTTTATTTTATTTTTAATTTTTGTCGAATAAATCCCGATATGTAACGGCGTCCAATTAAAAATCCTTCCGCAGATTTCCTTTCTTTGTAATATTTCTTTAATCTTTTAATGTGATTTTTACATTTGCTGCTTTTAAGACTTCCGCATTCTAGAAAAATCTTAATTCTGAATTTTTCACACAATATTACAAAAAAAGTTAATCTCGTATAAAATGAATAAAAGACACAAAATGTACGATAAACTTTATTTAAAGACAGCATCAGTGCCATTATGTTTTTTACGTTATAAACCTTAACATCTTGCCAAGGATATGTTCACTTTAATCTCCGCCTGGAAAAAAAGAAAAAATGCTTAGGATATTGATATGTTTAATTTTTTTCATTATTTCTGTAATTTTAATTCTTCCTCATTCTAAAATCGTATTATAATTAATGATTCTCTTGCTCTAGCAAATTATAAATATATATACATATCTTTTTTCTCATTTTATTATTTCGTTCTTTATTTAATGTTCGTTAGTTTGGTTGAATAATACAGGGTGGGCAGCATAACTTCCTTTTTTAAAATGCGCCACTTTTTTTCTACTAAATTTTGTTAAAGAGAAATAATAACAGAAAATCGAAATAACGTACTCTAGATCCCATTGGCAATATGTATGTTTCTTCCCTTGCAGTTTTATTTCGATTTTCTGTGATTTCTTTAAAAAATTTAGTGGAAAAAAAGTGGCGTATTTTAAAAAAGGAAGTTATGCTGCCGCACCTTATACAATAATCTCTCAATACGAGAATTATTGTTGTCTAGATTTGTACAAATTTTTCGGTAGATTTAATTATTAGAATTATATATCGAAAAATGTAAATACCGCCTCTCCTTTAAAATTGCTCAAAGAAAGTAATGATTTTTCTTTTTGTGGGGAGGGGGCCTTAACATGGACATCAGTTCAAGAACTGGGAAAAATCAGATCTTTATACGATCAAAGATAGTTGACAAATAAAGGAAGCGCTAGGATGACAGAAGAAAGAAAGGAAGGGGTAGAAAGAAGTTTGTTCATTTAATAGTACTCACAATCGGTTGACGTTTCTCTTTTTTTCTTCATCTTGTCAACTTCAAACTGAGTAACCTACGAGTGTCGCTCGAGCAACCGATGAAAATAGCAGCAGATTGGAATCATGAGCTCAGAAAACGTCGTATCGCACTACTAAAAACTGTATGCGGATGATAAATGTGTATATTCCAGCAAGTTCAAATGTATCATTAATACTAGTGGAATTCCAGAACCGATTTTGAGTAAAACCAAAAGATCTCGGTTTCAAGCTGTAGATTTCCTACAAGAAGCTCCATCATTATCTACTGTAAAACTTCGTTAGCACTATTATACAATTTTTATAACACCTCGATCACTGTAGGTGTTACAATTTAGAATATTGATAAAATTCAAATTGGTACTGGATCCAATTTGTTCTGTTGTCCGATCAATAGCAATAATTTTCGGAACAAAGTATAACAAAACTAATTAGTACTTCAGTGATCGAAGAGGATCCGCTGAACAAATTTCGAGCAATTATTAAATCTAGCAGGAGCAGAAGAGAAACCAAATAATTATAATAAAAACGGTTGTTCTGCCGAGTAACTGAAAAAAAAAACAATTGACTGGGGTCTGTGGTGTTCTCGAGAAATGTAGAATCGCTATGTAAGCTATCAATCATCCAACTGTCACGCAGTGTATGGAGTTCATCAGCAGCAATTGAAAAGATATACACATCTTATACGATGTAAACTGCATAAAACCTCATTAAAAAAACAGATTATTTTATCATGCGTGAAAAAATATATATACATATAAATATATATATAATTCGAAAACTGAAATATTTTGGACACTTGATCCGTGGGACAAGGTACACCTTGCTACAAACCATTTTGATGGGAAAAATTGAAGGTGAAAGAAGAGTTGGTCGGAGGAAACGTACCTGGTTCTGTGATATCAAGATGTGGACAGGATTAAATACAGAATGGTTGGTACACACCACGTACGACAGAGAGCGGTACCAGAATATCATTAAGACTTCACTAGATGGCCACCCATGATCGAGATCGGTCGGGACAGCAAGAAGAAGAAGATATATATGCATATATATGTATACTAGCTTTTAACCCGTGACGTTGTCCGCGGAGAATTATTATTTCAAGTAAGCTGTTTCGACGTGAAAACAAATATAAATGAAAGAGATTTTATTATTAAATTATAACTATAGGTTTGTTTTTTTTTTTTTATTATTATTGTTTTTTTTTATTAGGTATTTACTTCTATATTTTTTTTATTATTTACTTTTATGTAATTATTTTTGTTTATTTACAATTACAGTAGTAAAATTTTAATCCAACACAGGCATCTAAAATCTGTCTGGTCTGTGTCTGCTCTTGAGATTCCTCAGTTCTAGCTACTTTCGCAGCTCGAGCTCTGTTAGAGTTACGCGCTAGATCAGATTTACGCCTGCGAGGCATATTGACAGTAAAAATAATAAGAATTTTTTTTTTTTAAATCAAAATATAATACGTTTATGTAAATGTTTTAAGAAAATCTTCGGCCTACTCACTAATTGTAAGTACCTATATAACTATCGTTATGATTTAATAATAAAACCTCTTTCATTTATATTTATATTGACGTCGAAACAGCTTACTTGAAATAATAATTTTCTGCGGACAATGTCGCGGGTAAAAGCTAGGAACGGACGAACGAATGGCGACTATCGAAGATGAACAACACGTTTTAAGCTAGGAACGGACGAACGAATGGCGACTATCGAAGATGAACAACACGTTAATAAAAGCTAGCTAGTAATTTTGTTTACATAACGAAACCGATTTCTGGCGTTCTGATGTTTCTTAGAATTTCAGAACAAAAACATCTGGCTGAATAAAATAACATACACTAACGAACGAATACGTAAGAAATAATAAAATTAATATAATATTTCCAGAATAAAAACTATCCTATGTTCTTTCCTTGACCTCAAACTATCTCCATACAAAATTTCATCTAAATCGGTTCAGCGGTTTAAGCGTGAAAAGGTAACAGACAGACAGACAGAGTTACTTTCGCATTTATAATATTAGTAAGGATATATACTCCTCCTGATTTCCTACCATCAGGAGTTTTTGTATTGTTTTACGTTATAATTTTCCAATTTTTTATACTGATATTTACAATGTAATGATTTAGTGGCAAATTCGATATTTCTAAAACTATTGTCACAAACAAAAACGAAATATTAAGCAAAAATAAAAATCTGATTCTCGTACGCCTACAATCGAGGAATCTTTTTGTCAAATTTACACATGGGAAAAAAGATTTGACGAGAAAGTGTAGTTGCTATATACTCGTTTGTGAAATTAAATGTAATATACAACTTATTATCGCACTTCATTCGTACGTACGAATATTTTTTCTCATTTTAATTTATAAAAATTTTATTGTAAGTTGCAACGCAATAAGTGAACTTTTTTCTCAATAGATATACTTTTTTTAAACTTATATTTCCCTCATGATGAAAAATACTCAATCCATAAAGTTTACAAATAGTAGCGGGGATAAGTCTGGCGTTGTTGGATTCTGCTGAAGATATAAAAAAAGATGATTTTTTTAAAAGAAAACACAGTTTTTAAACCAACCAATCGAAAAATGATATCTGAAATTTAAAAAACAACATACCCACACACTTTTAAAATATCATGCAGGTAGACAAGTTGTATAAAGACATAGAACTTGTGCGCTGACTGGAACGGGAAACCCTCACTTAAAGTCATCCGTGTTCAGAAAATCAGATAAAAAAATAAAAAACAAACCATATAATATAAAATATTTAACACTCAAAATTAATTTGTATACCTGTTAACAAAATACCCCTTCGGTTTTTTATAACTTTAATGCACACCGTTTTACATCTTTTGTAGTCCGAAAAGTTTGTAAATGAAAAAGTAACACGGTTTAAAAATTGTCTCTTTCGAAATTTAACTAGCTAAATCACTGTGCTCCAGGTTATATTTAATAACCCCCCCCCCCCAAAAAAAAAAAAATCTGAAAGATATGTGGCATATTTTTAATTATACGCCAGTAAACATCACGTAAGCCCAATTATTTTATACCGCATACAGGGATGTATGTAAACATTTTCAAAATGTAATACTGATTACGATGCATCGTACTGTACGGAATACAAATAGCGCGGTGTAAATAAAAAAACTAAAATATGCGAGAGAGAGACCGATTTTTCAGATTAGAACTCGCATGAATGTTATCGAAAGGTACAGCAAATATCCATGCGTTGGCGACAGACGGCAGTGACGTTTGTTTTTGTCTGCGACGACGTCAAGACAAAAAAACAGCTGATCGACTGATTTACGTTTTTCCTCGACTGGCTCGTACTGCTCAAGGTTATCTACTGCGCACAAGCTTTTCATTAGCATACACTTCTGCGACTTAGCTTCCTGACTAATCGCTGATTATTATTACGCACACCCGTGCAATTTCAACTTCCCGAAATGCTGCTAATTTTTAAGTAATCCATTTTAATTATAAACGTTCGAATTTATTTTTGAGGCTACGTTTTTTATTACGCAAACAGTAATTTAAAAAATAAAAAATTCGATTACAGTTGATTTTCTTAATATATCGTAATGGCAGCGTTATTCTTGCACCGCAGGAAACATGAAAAAAAAAAAAACAAAACGTTATGAGTCATGTGATTTTGAGAAATATTGCTACATAATCGTAACTTTTTTTTTTTTTTCTTTTTGAAAACAGCGTAGTCAATTGGAATCTTCTATAAGTATTATAGAAAATGTCCTCATGTTGAGGTCCAGAAGATAGAGTTTATTGTATACATGTACATATATATATATATATATATTAATTACAATGTAATTCTTAGGTTACCCTCCCCATTAGAAAAAATGTCCCAATTTTATGTAACGAGAAAATGTCGTAATTTTATATAATGAAAGTTAAATGTTAGGATAGGATTTTTGTGATTATGTTATTTTTTTTGTGTTGATGCCAGTAAGAATTACGTTGTAAATTTTGATCATTTTATACAAAGTATAGAAGAGAAAGAGACAGAAATAAAAGCAAGAGGGGTCAAGGGGCACAGCCCCTTGCGAGGCCAAAATGGCCGAGTTTTAAATTTTGTTTTCTTTTTAAATCGATAAGAAGTATAACAGAAATAATTTGTGCTAGTAGAAAGCTCTAAAATTCGTTATTCAGTAAATATTTCCTGCGCAGTAGTAATAAAACCAGACACAATTCATAAACGTTTAATAACAGGAAAAAGTCGTTTAAGTTAGATCTTTTTATGATTTATTTCATCCGGTTAACTCAATTTGATTAACATACATGAGAACATAGGCGAAGCTGTTGCCAGCTCTGCATTTTTGGAAATATCGTATTTTATTAATGTTACAAAGAACACTAGATGATTTAAAATTGTTCGTTGTAACGATCTGAATTTTTTTTTATCCTATCACGGGATTTACAGCAATTTATGTTATCTTCGGCAACGTCAATGTTATTGTGTAATAAAATAAAATTGACTTATCACTGACGTCTGAGAATAAATTAGGTCTTCATAATGTACGTCATTTCTGCACCAGAAGCGACTTCAGTTAACAAGAAAAAAAATATTAATTTTTTTTTTCCTAATATTAAATTTGTTTCGTCGTGTGTAAGCATCATCCGAACAGCCCCGTTGAAAAAAAAGGAAATAACGTAGGACCGATGGTTTGTAGAAACATATTTCGACTTCTACGCAGGACAAAAAAAAAAGAATAAAAGAACTATCTTCTTCTAGAACAGAACCAAACGCAAGGATATCGTTACTAAGCAGGCACTCAGGAATTAGATCGCGAATACGTCGCGAGCCTTCCAACCTTTGCGTGGACAAAGCTGCGCTGTTTCTTTCCCAGCTGAATCTGCGAAAGCAGAACGGAACCGTCGATTCGGCATCGGCCGTTATCGAAGGGAACTTGGCGACACCGTTGAAGGGCACAACGGAGAACACAAAGATCGCGCTGGAATCGGCACAAAATCTTTTAATTTCTCGCGGCGGTGGTGAAATTCCGAAGTAACAATACGAGCACATCTACATAGTCCGCGAAAAATCACACCGTGACTAATCAAAAAAAACCAACGCAGCACGCTATTAACAGCTCCTGTTGAACGATTTCGTTAGTAAAAGTCACTAAGTTTAATAATTAGTTCAACGTTGTAATAGGAATTGTGCAGTAATCGAGCAATTCGTACTAGTGGACGTAAAATCTAACTAATAAATGTTTCAATTTAGATTTAAATTATTAAGGGTAAATGGATTAAATATTTAGACGTGTAATGTTAAAATTATACTAAAGCCGTACAAGGCCGTGTCCACGGAAGGGGGTTACCCCCCCTTCCCCCATGGAGAACGTAAATATTTATTATAAATACACAAAAATCTGAAAAAATGCAAAAATTTGAAGTAAATATTGACGATTTTTTAGGGTGTTCTTACATTTAAAAGAAAAAAGAAAAAATATGCTCTATATTTTTAGGTACTTCATTAATATTTTATGTAAAATTTTTTATTACGAGTATTATCTATAACGTATGTAATTTTTATTAATATTTATACGAGGTAATTCACTTATTTAAATTATTAATATATAAATCAAAATGATGGAAATTATTAATAGTATAAGTGAAAAATGTATTGTTATTTATAAAATAAATATGCAAAGACAATTTTCACCCACCCCCCCCCCCCAATTCTGGGCACGGGCCGGTAGACAATAGATTTGAAAAATACCCCTTGTTTCGTAAAAAAAATCAAATAGCGACCAGCTCTTTAGGAATTTGAAAATGTTTTAAAAATACTTAATTACTATTACAATTTTTAATTTAACTCTCGTTTTATATTTAGGGGGGTGAAAAATAAAACGAAATTATAAAATTATACCCGAAAAATGGTAGTTCAGAATTTGAATAGTAAATTACTAGAAAGAATAGAGCGAGAGTATTTTTATTAAACTTTACTTCTTTTTTATTTTTGTTAGTAATCTGATCGGAATTCTTTGTCCGTGAGCAAAAGTTTAAATATATATATATTTCTCACTAAACTGTTTTTAATTAAAATTGCAAAATAAAAAAGACAAAAGATCGACGACAGGTACGTTTAAAATAGAATAAAAACATAACATTAACAGTTTTACTAGAAAACAATATTAAATCCATAGGTAATAATTAAATCCATATGTTGTAACATTTATACAAAACTTTTATATTATTAAGTTTCTCTGTTGTAACAAATTTTTTCATCGAGGTTTTGGTTCTTTGGCGGGAGGACATCACCATTGAATTCGCCACAATAATTTTTAACCGCCGCAGCATATTTTATATGAATAAAAGAAAACTTGGTAATTTATTTTGGTACATTAAAAAATGCATTCATTTTTCGCTTCAAATGATTTTTTTTCTTATTAAAAATATCGATGTTTTTGGCTATTTTTACTTTTTTTTCCCGGTTTTACGACAAAATTCCCGGTTGGGTGATATTATTCTGTAAAGATACTTTTTCAATGCTAAAGTTGCACCTATAATTTATAATATTTAATGCCTATTTTCAGCTACTGCGCGGAAGGAAAGAAAGGGATCAGAAAATTAAAATGATGAAAAAAACTCGCACCGCGTTTTAATGTCTAGTAATATCCTTCTTATCACAAGGTGTTTAGTACAAGAAAAAAATTGTGATACACCGGAAGTGAATACGGAAACATTCACGACCAGAGCTCAAATTTTAAAACGACGTTGAAAACCTCCTCAAAGTTATAACTTGGCTGTGAAAACGTGCTAAACAGACGTGAAAGGAAAACTTCGATACAACTGGCTTCATTCTAAGTACTTGAAAGTAGTCTTATTTTTTACGCAATGATTCTTCCTCCTGACACAGTTCAGCGAATTCAAGGCTGTTTTAATGTGAAAACATTTACATTATATATATATATATATATATATATATATATATATATATATATATATATATATATATATATATATATGTATATATATATATATATATATATATATATGTATATGTATATATATATATATATGTATATGTATATATATATATATATATATATATATATATATATATATATATATAAACGCGTAAACACCGTGAAAAGCATATTTAGCATCTATCAGCAACTGGAGCTGCCGAGTCTAATAATACAATTAACATCTTCTGTGAAATAAAAATTAAAAAATGAAAATTGAAAAATCGTATCGTCACACACCCATTTCGTTCGTAATTTTTCGCGATCCAGATTAAAGAGGCAAAATTCAACGTGAAAAAATTTTTGAAGATGCCAGTGGTAATATAAATGTAAAACAATATATGTAGGTATAAACGTAGGGTGCACAAAAAATGCTACTTGTGCGTCATGACAAATACAAAAACACAAAAATTAATATTTTGCGTCATAAGTGACGCTGTTTACGGAATTATTGCGCCAATTGTCTTTTCAATGTGCGATGATCACGTACGATGAACGAGTGCATAAAATTTATCGGCACAGCTTCAATTATTAATCGGTTATGATCTGCACAGTCTGATTAAAACGGTCGGAGAATAGGGAATATTTGTTGCGACATACGCGGCCAGCATAACTCTTATCTGGTTCACTGAACTACGTGACCAGCGCGTGACTGACGGTAATTCCATTTTGGTTTAGTAATTCTGCGCAGTAAGTATTAAACTTGGCAGCGGGTTTCATTTTAAATGACGAGAATTTCGCGATGCGACCGTATGTTACGGAAATGACAGCGTACTACGAAGAAACCGCACGATTCGCGGAACTTTTATCTGTTCACGGCATAACCGCAAATTAATAATCCGTTCCTCTCAATGCCAATGCTGTATTTCCGGCTAGCGAATTCGCCCTGTTCATTTCTTACCGCCGTCCTCGTATTCTATTAAACATTTTTAGAAATCTCGTTTACAGAATTGTTCAAGAAAATTACAGAATACATAAAAATCGTCTGGTCTCCCGTCGAAAACTATTTCTACATTACCGGATATATGTATGTAAATTAAAAATTATTTCATGACAATAGAGGCAAGAGAATTCAAAAAAATCAAAAAGCTGAACGCATTAGTCATTGAAGATGGCCTTTTTCATATATGATGATAAGTGAAGAGGATCTTCATTGAAAGTCACATTTATAGGTATTACATTAACTAGTATAATTCTTTTTTCTCTTTTTTATGGCCTGGACTGTCATCCGCTTTTTAGTCATCCATCATACTTTAGACAATTAAACCCGTATGCTGTTATTATTTACAAAGAGGACCCATAGCGAAAATTTCAGTATGCCCAGAACAGAGCAAATAATAAAACACTATTATATTGAGGGGAAAAAATCCGCATGAAATTAATCCTTCATAAAATCGTTTTCTATAGTGTTCGTATTTGTCGCAGCTGAACAGCAAATGATTAATTTCATTAAATAAGGGGCAGACCTAATGTGATTACTGTTGCATGCAGCGGATTCCGTGAAATATAATAACGTAATCTACAAACCACCGAAACATATCTTACGAATAAGACGATTCGGAATGGACGATGGAACATTAAAGTATCAAGGAAGCAGACGGATATCGGACTGAATCATACTGTAATGTCTGTCAATATCATCCTGTCTATCTCTGTAAGCTATCCAATGCTCCAGGACAGTGGCCTGACTGTTGTGATGAAAGTCTGAGGAAGGAATGAACGGGATTACAATTGCACACGGAGCAGCGCAATTGGCCGCGGCGCCAACATCATCATTTAGCCCAATCCCGCGATGACTGCGTAGCAAAGGTTTTTTGTATAACGTGAAATTTGGACAAATTAGAGATTTGGAGGCTGAACCGTAAGAAATAATTAGAGTTCTAAAAATTAAATTAGGAATTACTGGATCCGCGCCGTTACCAATGACTTTAAATCGGTCAGTAATGTTTAAGGTTTGTTTATGGAGTAGTAATATGTGGCGAGACCAGGTAAGTTTCATATACAAATGCGTCCCGAAATACTTAACACAGATAACCATGTGATCACCGATGTAAATTGCAAGATCACGATAGACGGATAATCTAGTTGTAAAAATGGAAAAAGGTGACTTAGCGACAGATATATTTAATCCAATATCATGTAATAACAAAAATTTCCGTACTTAAAACTATATCAATACGCGCACAATACATACATATACATATATATACATACATATATATATATACATACATATATATATATATATATACATACATATATATATATATATATATATATATATATATATATATAAAACGCGGCCATTTTGGCCTCACAAGGGGCTCTGTCGCCTGGCCCCTCTTGCTTGCATTTTCTTTTTCTCTTCTATAATTTGCATAAAATGATACAAAAATTTACGCCATTCTTATCACCATTATTACTTTTTTTTTTGTTACAAAATTTAATGGACGCATGATTAAGAATAACGTTTTCATTTAACATTTAACTTTCGTTACATAAAACTGGTTGGGGCTGGCCTAAGAGTTACGTTCTAATTAATATATATATATAAAGCAAGTCCCATACCCACGACAGAGCGTCGGCGGGGATTGCGAAGTTAAAGTTCACAATACACTAAGTTGGACTAGTTCTTTTTTCTCGGCCGCCTTAACTTCCCCAGATTTCTCTGGTACCGAGTTATTTCAGGCTCGGTAAACCTAGGCTACCGATATACCGGTACTGAAAATCTGTTTCAGATTTTAAATCTTCTTTCACTTAACGAGTTCAAATTTCTTTCGGATGAATATAGTAAATTAGAAAAAGTATATTTCACGTATCAAAAAATACTGGCCAATCGTGGCAGAAAAAAATCAATTTAAAAATCGGAAATTTCACTTTTGTCACCGCGCTAAATTACGACGCAGTCTTTTGCACTTATAGAAATCCGACAGTAATAATTAATTCGTTTCAACCGTTTTTTGTTTTTTTTTAGGTGGTGCATTGTTTCCGATTGCAACTTTTCGAGCGAAATAAAATGTTGCAGAACAGAAATATCCCAATTAAATTTTTAAGCGATCATATAAAACACTAAATACTGACCATAAATGTAGAATTTTCCTTAGTGTATCAAAAGATCCCCCCCCCCCCCCCCCCGACGCGACCCTGTTTAGTTTTTCGCAAACGAA
Organism: Icerya purchasi; assembly: GCA_039619475.1. Taxonomy (NCBI): domain Eukaryota; kingdom Metazoa; phylum Arthropoda; class Insecta; order Hemiptera; family Monophlebidae; genus Icerya; species Icerya purchasi. Next base: position 307,887,903 of record CM077116.1, read on the forward strand.
AATAGTAGTTACACAATGACTGACTAGAACGCGAACTTTTTTCGATAGCAAAGTTTGTTGAAGCAGATACCGTCGTGTCAACTTGAACAGAAAATAAAACAAGTTCAGTCAAACATGATGTGTTTCATGGGCTCAGGGTTACTCCGTATGTTAAGTTAACGATAATCATAACATTTACATTTACACAATATGCTAAATTCAAAAATAAGGAGTCTGAAGCGATTTTTTGAAATTATCGCCAACTTCGAAAATTTCGTTGAGGAAATACCGTTTCCTTCCTAACAAAAAGCGATCTTTCCAACGATATAATATCACATGCCAAGGGGGAAAAAATAGATATATATTTTTAAAAAATTTCAAGCTTTCCGAGGACCAAATTTTAAAATTGGAAACCCGGACGTTCCAAGCTAGAGAAACATACATGGATGATGTTCATAACCTTGTTCAAAATTTTTAGCTGGCTGGGACACTTCATTTTTCGCGCTTTTTTGAATTTTTCGCCAACTATTTCATCAACCCTTATCACAGATGACGTCACGAATAAATTGGCAATGAACTGTGACCGATAAAGGCCTTTTCCGACCACATATATATATATATATATATGTATATAATAATAGGGCAGATAGCTAACAGCATTCGCGAGCTAATAGTGACCGGTTTTAACATTAGCGCGTGTAAAATACCGAATGTGTGTATACATACTCGGTTCAGTAAAATCTACATTGCGAAATTGTCGCTTTTTATTTTTAATATTGCAACAAAATGTAACGCGCTAAACACTTATTAAAAATGTTCAATTTACACATTCTCTAAATGCAATAATAAAATATTTCATCTATAAATTTTCCGGTAATAACAGAAAAAAAAAGAAAAAAAAAGAGTGATCATCAATAGATTTTTCCAATGTGCGAACATTATTTCAATTATTTTCAGAAATATTATTATCATCGGTATTGTAAGAAAACTCGCGTGTAATTTATTGTTCGCTTGCCTTTTTTTAAAACTAGTTCTGAATAGTCCTTACAAACCGGTTAAAATGAAAATTGTTTTCATCGTTTCAGACTTTAATAACTTGTAAAAGTAGAGATCTACGCTTGCTAAAGTATCGACTTGCAAATGTTAAACGTGTTTACTGCAATACACATGTACGTATATATGAAAATATTTGTCACGAAATCCTGTATGCGCCCGGAATAGATTATTACTTACATAAACGCACAAACTATAAACAGTTTTTTAGTTTACTGTACTTTTGTCAAATTTAACTGTATACAGTTGCGTCAAAATTCATCGATTGAAATCATATTTAAATCCAATGATAACATCATTTTTTCACATTTCTTATCTAAAAAAAAAAAAACTTTGAACTACATTTGTTCAGAATTTAATAGTCACAGTTCCGATAAAAACGCATCAAACACCATGAACCGGAAGTAAATGGCACATTTTTTTGAAAAGGAATACTGTACTGTCTCAGCCTGAGAATTCTGTTCACAACTCAAATACATAGACACGAACATATTTGTTTGGAAGTTTCTCTTTTGCTCAGCCGCTTTAAATGCCCTCGATTATTGTTTATATAATAGAAATAATTTTACTAGTGTCACAACTACAGGAGTACGTATTTAAAGTGAAATAAAAACATTTTGCTCCATATTGCTGGAAAATATAGAGAAGTGTACGCGTTACGTTTCCGATGTGGGTCAAAAATAAATTAAAATTTAGAATTTAGGAGCATCAAACGATCGTAAATAATAAAAATAAACATTCAATCTTTTATTTTGGGCTATCAAATCACGTTATTTAAAACACTAAAATTGTTATAGGAAAAATTTCCAAACTCTTTTATATAATAATGGAGGTGAAATTTCTAGATTTTAATTTTCCAGGCGATTACAGTAACTTCCATCTACGAGCCGATAAAAAAACATTATTGAGTCGACTGGCGAACTAGAAAAGACAATAATTAGAAGTAAAGAACTTCCAGCCTTTTTTTACCATTTGAAACGCACTATTATCGCATGCAAATCTTGCATCACAACGAATTAGTGCATTTTTCCGGAAACACTTTTGCATATAAATCATTACACTCGTTAAAAGGAAGTTTAGCCAGTTTTTATTCATATTGCCAGGATAAATTAATCCATTAAGAAATCATATCGATCTTAAGAAAGACTACTTACTCAGCAGATAAAATGTTTCAATTATGTTTGTTAACATTAGAATTGTTTTTATTTTTCCATTATACTATCAATTTTTTTTTCTCGTTTTTTACGGTGAATTTGCGAAAATATAAAACAGGATGGAAAAATGTACACATACAGTGTAAATCAATAAACTAAAGAATAGTATAGAATGCAAACGGACATTTTCTTTAGTTCAAACATGGTTACATTTTTACATATTCAAAAAAGCTGAAAAGAATCTGGATAAGTATTACGTCCAACAATGTGATGAGTACATGTATGTTTCTTTGACCAGAATTTACAGGTTATAAACGACAAAAAAAAGGATTAGAAATTAAATTAAAAACAAAAATGATAGAAAACATGAAACAACATAGATATCTAAGAACAAGATTAATATAGTGTAATACAATAGGTAGAGATATAAACAAGACACTATTATATAATGATAAAACAGACGTTCAAGTTTGTTACGTACCAAGATCAATTTAATCTTAAAAAAACTTCGGAAAAGACTGTACGGTTCGGAAATATATAAACTTTTTTCTGCATCAGCCGTTCCGTTATTTCTTCCATAATTCGCCTCCGCTTTAATCACAGTCTGCTCTTCCTGCTTCCCTCTTTCGTTTTAATATTGTTCAGTCTCCCTTGTGTCCCTTCCATCCTCCTATCTTAAATTTGACACCTGTAATGTAAATCACCTTCTATTATTCGAATGCTCTTCTATCTCCTCGGAACGCGAAGTCCTTTATTCTAATTTGCTTGGCCTTGGCCTCCCGAACCCTTACTGTGCCCACTACATTCTTGCTCTTCCTTCTCTTTCTGTTGTTCCTATATTGGCTACCTTCATTTCTTCTGTTTCTAATCGCTTCCTGATTTAACTTTCAAGTCCCTATGTTTCATTATTTCTTAGTCCTTTGTGTTGGGTAAATGTCCTGAGTTGACGCGCCCAAAGAAAAAAAAAATAATATAAACAATGAAAAAAGAGAAGAGAAACAGTCGAAATACTTTCAACATCCATATAAAGAGAGACAAAAAACGGATAAATAAAATTCAAAGCTCAGAATAAATTGAAAATTACACACATTCACAATTAAAAGATAATACACGTCGAGATACGAATACGGAAGATAATGAAAAGATAAAAAAAATGCAAAGGTTGGAGATCATTCAAGAAGATTAGGATCATCACATTTAGTACAACTTGAGAAATGTTTTAGTATAGAAAGAAAAAATTTAATAAAAATGATACGATAATAGAATAGAACAGTTTATAGTACTAACGTAGGGGAGGCACAGAAACTACTCGAAAAAGTTGTAATACTACACCGGCGGACACCCATCGGATAAAACGAAAAATCGATTATCGGACGCGTTAATTCATTTCTTTTTCTTTTTATAAATACATTTCGATCTTTTATTGGCGTCACTTTATTAAAAACTAAATTACGTCTTTTGGCTCATTCCGAATTTATTATTTTTAATTATTTCGTCATTCGTGAAAACCTTTAAGAAATAAATCGGAAGTTTATCAGCAACAAAACACAGCGGAAAAAATACTTTACGGTCGCATAATGTGATGGGATTTTTAAGAAGTCGGTACAATTTTAGAGTTCCATAGATGCAGTAGTAAGTCGATGAATACAGACGACTGTAAGAATATTTCCGGAATTATAATTTGAATTTTACTAGCGCTTTTAAAATTTCCTCGCTCAACATTCACAGAAGGGAAATATAAATTCTACGAGAATTATTATATGCTTCTAATTTAAATTCTAGTAAAATTTTTTAAAATGAAACTTTCGCGGTTATAATTTACATCTTGTACTTTTAAATAAAGCACAAAGTACTAGCTTGAAATTGAAAAAATCAGCTTCACTTAAAAATTAAAAGGAAATTTTTTGAAATTAATTGGCATATAATTTATTAAAACTACGAACTTCCCCACGAAACATAACCAGATGCGCGATGTATCGCCTCTTTCAACTTCATGTTTATGTACAGAAATCCTAAAAACTACAAATGTCACGAAGAGTCGAATTTATACATATACTTAAAGAGCAGTGTACCAGTTAGTTATTTCGAATAGAATAAAACGCACTGAAAATCACTGAGATAAGTAACTGTATTATAGCCAATTGTGTAACATACAAATACACTTATCCATCATTCCATTTTTCTAATTTTCTCTATCGAGTGATCGAATATTTTATTCTTGTCTTCCCGTAAATGATAATCTCCATATCATCCGTTTTAAAATATTTTCGCACTTTGCATCATAATAAAAACAATATACGAATAATTTTAAACACTGAAAACTGTGTAAAAAATGCACTGTGGTTACAATCAAATAAGTCGCTGTTTCCGAATTTATCCGAAACTGTTTGAACTCGATCAAAATCTAGATTTTAAAGGGGAATTTAAAGTTGAAAAATTTCACGTTTATCCCATTTTCAATGGAAGAAACAAGGAAACATCGTGCACATTATGGTCAAATTTTTTTTTTCACCTGAATTTTAAATTGGTCTAATTTATATTTAAAATCGGTAAAATATCAACGACTACGGGCACCAATTTTGTTGCAATGTTGTTACCGGGACTTTCCTTTTAACGATATACAGCTTCCACTATACTAAATAATTACGAACTAGTGGTAAAACCGACTGCAACTTCGATTAAAATTAAGCCGTCTTCTAAATTTGTATCATTATGCGGATTTTCTACAATGGTTATTTACTGTGTTAATTTCCTAGTCAAAAATAAAAAATCATCATTTTATTTATAAATCGCATATCCTAAAATATAAAAAAACCTTAAAGATATACGAATGGTATCAAACGAAACCATTTAACTGAGACATGAATCTATTATATTCTACGAAATATTTCAAATAACTACATGAATTGAAGTTGACCGAGATTTAACCGAGTAACGATGATTCAGTTTTTTTGCGATCTGCACGACAAATTTACCGTTTTCCTTAAAACAAACTACACAAATAAAATTCGACAGTAATAGATACAAGTGAAAAATATTATTTCACTATGATAAACCGATACTAAATCGAGTGAATTCACGTGATTTTTTTTCCTTTTCCAATGTAGCTTTTATTCTACGTGCAGATTAATGCAATTTTTTCCCCCCTTAAATCGAATATCTGCTACCGACCGAGTAAATTGTAACAATTTTTAACGGGTGTAAAACGCTGAAAAATAAAAAACTCGATTTTGATTTTTAAAAAAACTCTTTATCTCTTAGTAACTAATAATTATATTTATTTACTTTTTTGGCCATTTAATGATTATGAAAAGAATTTAACCTGATCGTTGATCCGACAAGTGAACTGAAAATTTTCCAAATTACTCCCCCCTCTGCAAATACTTGGTATAAACTTATAATCATTAAACGCGAATTAATTTTGCACTATGCAAAAAGCATTTACAAATAATTTAAAAAAAAAATACAAAGTAACTTTTTCAGAAAAATATTTACTTTCACTGAATGGAGTATATAGGTCGAGATACTATTGAACATAAATAATGTGCGTTTTCTTCATTTTTCAACTGATTAAATTATTCGAAAATAACCGATAAAACAGTATGGACAAAATGTTATTTATGATGGTTTATTCATTTTTAGCGTTGTAATATCTATCAAAAAAAAAATTCAATCTCCACCCCATATATTATCGCGAACAGTTGTTTTAGAAAATACTCCGGTTTTATTAAAAAACCCGATGTATATACTGCAAAAGTTAAGCGTTTAACTAGTATCACAAAAACGACATCCCCAGAAAAAATAATATGCATTTGCTATTTCCGGCAAATTATGTAATCATAAATATACATTGATGGCGTAAGACAAACTCTGAACCTGCATCAAACGCAAAACTGCATTTTGAAGGGGAAAAAAACTGTTGCACAATATACTGTATTGGTAAAATTTTAATATAAGAAATTTAATACATTTAATTTGACAAAAATTGAATCCAACTTTATATAATTCATTCGAGCAAATAAAATTTTAATAAATGCAACAGATTTACTCGCCAAAAAGCAAAAACGAACAACTATTTCACATAATCAAAAGCACTTTGCATATTTAAAAAAAATTAATAATTAAGGAACAGAATTCTTAGAAAAATAATCTTTCCCATTTTCTATTTTATATATATATATATATATATATATATAAAAATAAAATCAAAAATTTTTAATTCTGATCACCAAAAAATTAATCTTCTTAATCAAACAGTATGCAGAAAGTTGTATTAATTCAGATGTTACTTATATAATTAATACAAAATCATGAAAAGATCTATCAAAGCATTTTATTGTTCACTTTTAATTTAAACACATTATTAAAATTATACATGTACATAAAAAAAAAAAAAAAAAAAAAGAAAGGAAAAGAAATATGACCAAAATTATATCGTACTAATAACCTCCTCGCAGCCGCAAAACCAAATGTAAAGTTGATTCTTTTTGAATATTGTAATCGGACAACGTGCGGCCGTCTTCTAACTGTTTACCAGCAAAGATTAGACGTTGTTGGTCTGGTGGAATTCCTTCTTTATCTTGGATCTTTGTCTTAACATTTTCAATGGTATCCGAAGGTTCTACTTCTAATGTGATGGTTTTACCAGTTAATGTTTTTACGAAAATCTGCATACCACCACGCAGACGAAGAACTAAATGCAGGGTTGATTCTTTCTGTATATTATAATCGGACAACGTGCGGCCATCTTCCAATTGTTTACCAGCAAAGATTAGACGTTGTTGGTCTGGCGGAATTCCTTCTTTATCTTGGATCTTTGTCTTAACATTTTCAATGGTATCCGAAGGTTCTACTTCTAATGTGATGGTTTTACCAGTTAATGTTTTTACGAAAATCTGCATACCACCACGCAGACGAAGAACTAAATGCAGGGTTGATTCTTTCTGTATATTATAATCGGACAACGTGCGGCCATCTTCTAATTGTTTACCAGCAAAGATTAGACGTTGTTGGTCTGGCGGAATTCCTTCTTTATCTTGGATCTTTGTCTTAACATTTTCAATAGTATCCGAAGGTTCCACTTCCAACGTGATCGTTTTACCAGTTAAAGTTTTTACGAAAATCTGCATACCACCACGCAGACGAAGAACTAAATGCAGGGTTGATTCTTTCTGTATATTATAATCGGACAACGTGCGGCCATCTTCTAATTGTTTACCAGCAAAGATTAGACGTTGTTGGTCTGGCGGAATTCCTTCTTTATCTTGGATCTTTGTCTTAACATTTTCAATGGTATCCGAAGGTTCTACTTCTAATGTGATGGTTTTACCAGTTAATGTTTTTACGAAAATCTGCATACCACCACGCAGACGAAGAACTAAATGCAGGGTTGATTCTTTCTGTATATTATAATCGGACAACGTGCGGCCATCTTCTAATTGTTTACCAGCAAAGATTAGACGTTGTTGGTCTGGCGGAATTCCTTCTTTATCTTGGATCTTTGTCTTAACATTTTCAATGGTATCCGAAGGTTCTACTTCTAATGTGATGGTTTTACCAGTTAATGTTTTTACGAAAATCTGCATACCACCACGCAGACGAAGAACTAAATGCAGGGTTGATTCTTTCTGTATATTATAATCGGACAACGTGCGGCCATCTTCTAATTGTTTACCAGCGAAGATCAAACGCTGTTGGTCTGGCGGAATTCCTTCTTTATCCTGTATTTTAGCTTTAACATTTTCAATAGTATCCTGCGCTTCTACTTCTAATGTGATGGTTTTTCCGGTTAGAGTTTTAACAAAGATCTGCATCTTTCTGCAATTAGATTTTCTTTTTGAATAAAACAAACTAAAAATATATAGTTATGTTAAATGATTTATTAAGCAAAGGATAGTTGAATAGAAGTATTTTTAATAAAAATTTTATATCAAATAATCAACATTCCTCACAGCTGTATTAACCGTGGATGAGCTTTAATGTGGATTTTTTTTTTTTGTTCAACGGTAGCTTATTTAATGGTTGGATGTTACAGAAACGATTCATACATCTATTAATGATAAGAACTTAATGCAATATTTTATCATATACCTGCATTTCCACACAATAAGCAATTTATTATTTTGGTTAGACAATTTTATATAAAACGTTCAGTAAAAACATTTTTGCTAAAATAGTCATTCATATTTGCCCTATTAATAAACTACAAGCTATGCTCAATTTTACGTATTTGAAAAATAGTATATTTTTATGCAACTTAAATTTTGTTTATAACGCGAATTCTTTTACTTAAAAAAAGAAAAAGAAAAGAAAAAGGTTGTATGTGCCCCAAAATTTATAATTTACCATATATTTTTATTTTTTTTTAAATTGAAGAGACACATAAACTGAAATCAAGCTTAACTCCACATCATGAGTTTTTATAAAATGAAAAATTACTTTTTCCAGCCACAGATCACGATTCCTCAAAATTAAATTATAATTTGACAAACGCTTTTGGTCATAATTTTGGTTCACTGATTTTGCTATTATTCATAATTTATGTTTGTTCATGCAGTGTTTTACTTTTAATTGTTCTTCATAAAATTAAAAACAAAAAAACCTTAATTTAAAATTTTAACAGATCAATTTTTTAAGTACTTTCAAATTATTAACAATTTAAAAATGGTTGTAAATTGTTTACATGCTTTGAATTTTAAGGAGCGTCTCCGGACCCATTTATCAAACAAATGAAGTGGTCGTTATAAACACCAATACCAATAACATACTTCTTTCCACATGTCTATCAATTTTAAATTATTGGGCCATTATACCAAAAATTTATTTTTTATATAGTGCATATTATCTTAATTTTTAAATATCTATTTTTTATAAAGATCTGTGCATTTTACATTGTGCTAATAACACATGCAATTAGGATAAATCCTGATTTTTTTAATATATGTTACTGGAGCAATCATTACTATATAAAAATCGAAGATATTGTAAAAAATATCTGGATTTCACTACTTCCAAAGATTAGCAACATATATACTTTAAGAAATTTTCAAAAAATCGTTGAAATGTGAAGTTATATAATGTATTGGTAAAATATCACTGAATCGGAGAGACGCATTTACTTTTAAAATGTAAGGTTTCCGGGTTGCTTAATTCAGTACTTCATTAACAAGTTACTTTACTTATGTAAAAAATAATATGTACAACATAAATGTTAATGTCTTATATATGCAGCTGGAGATACTTGTGTAATTTTATTAATTCATTTAATTAGAAATAAACTAAAACGTAGTGATATTGCAATCAAAAAAAAAATTGATTTGTATTCAAATAACACGAAGCGCAAAGTAATTTCATTCGTAATAAAAAAATAAATAAATATTTCCTCCAAATTAACAATGGCGAAAAAATCATAACCTCCCACTCCTGAATTCACATAACCAAAATTAAAATGAACAGAAAACCACTATAGCTATTTCCATTGTGGCTCGAAATTGCTACTTTTATCAAACATTGTTTTTAAAATAGGCAGCAGAAAAAAATAAAAGTAAACGATGCACTCGGTATTCATAAAAAAGGACAACTATTGCAAGCAGACAGCAGTAATCGTAAATCTAAGCTTCCTTATATGTAGCATGAAAAATGAAAGAATAATTTTTGATAAAATTTGACGTAGGTTTCACCAGTTCATTTTTGCTTATTTTCATTCGTCTAGTTAGTAATACCAACCACAGTTCAAAATTGTATTAAGTTAAATTTAAATTATGAGTGACGGCAATAACTGATCGAACCAAAATGATTGACATAAAAACAAAAAATACTAATTAAAAAAATCACACTAAAAAGATAAATTTTAGAGTTATATTAAAGTAAAATATAGCATATATTTAGTAAGCCAAGTATATTTTGGAGGTGGTTTCGCGGGATTTAAAACGTTACGGGTACCCGTTGGTTGAAATAAAATTGTCCCATTAAGTAAAGAAACTGATCTTTCTCGTTACCACACTTTGGAATTTTAGTTCACACATTACACCATAATCTTTCAATACTATTAATGTACATTCCGGTGATTATATCGATATAAGTTTTCAAATGATTAAAAATAAATAAATAAATAAAAGTAAAGAAGCAAATGAACCAGAAAAAAGGAAATAAACCTGAAGAACGGTACGATGCGGTGTCCTATATAAGGCAGTAATTTTCTCATCCACAAACCTCAATCCTAAATATAAAGAAAATGTATACGGTGCTACATAGCTCCATTTCCGTGTTTGCATAAAAAAATAAAAAATAAATAAATAAAAATTAAAAAAAACAACAAAAAAAAACTGGGGAAACAAGTTCCGGAACACTTGTTACTAACGCGCTGAGCAATATTAATGGGGTCAAGGAGACAGCAGTCCAGTAAATCATCACGTTACTCAAATTGGTTCATGACACAGTCATTATATAGGATGACGTAACCGTAAGAACAAAGAAACTACAGTATATTCCTTCACATTGCCTCGTTAGAAACAGATCTCTTTATCATTAACAAATAACGAGAAAATTCGTTGTTCAGATTACTATTCGAATAATACCCAATACTAACTTATAAGCACACTCCGTCATATAATCATGGTATGCTGAAGGATTGCTTTAAAATTCAAGGTTAGTTTAATGAAACCAACATTAATAAATATAATTTTATGTACAATTAAACGATAAAAACTAGGACTTTTATCTTATTAAAAACAATAACCTTCTTAAAACATGATTAATGATTTACTTAAATGTCCACTTCACTTTTTATTAGTTTAAATTTTATTTTATTCATATAAATTATTCCTTTGAATTATTTTTGTAAGATTTACAAATTACTTCAGGATGTAAAGTAAGATTTTTTTTTTTGGTAATGACTGATTACTCTCAATTAAGCCAAATTGTTTTTTGAACTTTACAACTTTTACAATAGTTTTTAAAATAAAATATTTCTGAATGTGAAAAATTAAATACTTCGATACTTAACACTGATCTTCACTTAACTATTCACGTTATACTCCTAATACTCGATAGAGTTACGACTTAAATTAAAAATATCCTCATTTAGGGAACATCGTTCCGTAACTTTTTTAAATTTATTATTTGACAAATTTTAATTAACCACCGTCGCTTCACTATTAATTTTATTTTTCTGAAAATTTAACAATTCACGAATTATCTATCTAGCAAAAAAAGTCCTATTTTTATTACATTAAAAACTGCTTGGTCCTAAAAAAAGTTTAGCATCACATGCAGTAAATTTTCTTATTATATATAATACTGAACACCCATTTTTTACTCTCTAAGCCAATCGTAAATAATGAAAATTAAAGGATCAACTTTCACAACTACAAACACCAAAACATATTTATAGATCAGTGCGCATATGAAAGAGAAATCTAAGTTTCAAGTATTTGCCTCTCTAATGATTTGATAACAATTTCCTATATATCTACCATATCTATTTCTACGTAAATAATCGATAAAGAAATCAACTGTATTTTTAAACAAAGGTGTTGAAGATAGTCAATTTTATAAATATTCGATGAAGAAAAATCGAGCATCTTTCAACAGGATTATGGTACAATCCTAGATTTTAAAACCTATTCAACACTTTAAATAAATATAAATATTTGTAAAACATTAAATTCATTCTTCAGGAAAATATAAATAATAGCGAGCAGAGCTGGGCAATTTTTATTCGAAAACCCAAATAATGAATAACGAATAAATTAATTGAATAACGCAATTTATCCGTTATTCGATATTAACAATTTTTCGTTGATCACGCGTTATTATATTATTCATTATTCGAATAATTTTAAGCTTTGTTATATAGTCAAGTGGTACAATGCTGGACAAATGCCACGCAGACTCGAGTCCAGGACAAATATAAAGATGCTTATTTAATATTACATATATTTTTCATACAGCATACCGATAAATGCGTACATTATGATAGCTTAAAAATGTTTGTCATTATCCCACTTTTTCGAAATATTGTAGAACTTGGAAAAATCCATAAAGGGAACAAAATATAGTTTTATTAATACCAAATCCGAACTTTTAATCAATACATTAAAGGCTCAAAACAAAATTTCAATTTTTTATTACTTTGACCAACTTTAAAATTGGAAAATTCAGTGTTCAGAAGAGAAATTTCATTGAACTCGCATATTTACAAGCTGTTTCGAAATGTTAATCTACAAAACAGGAGACGTGCCATTTTTTGCGCTTTCAAACTATGAAATTTTCTTTAAAGAATCGAAATATTACTAAATAATGAGCTTTCCATCAATAATCAACGATCGAAAAAAAATTATTTTATACGAATTTCTGGGACTTGCAAGGTCCCGAAGAGCTTACATGAAAATGTAATATCAGTTACAATTTTCTTACAGAATATTATTTTAGACGTACGTTTAATATGCGTATTGTTTTCAACTTCTTTACTTGATCTGCTGTTTACCCTTTTTTGTCATTTTTTTGCTCAAAGGGGTGTTACATTGTTTATCGATAATATCTCTATTTTATCAGGTTTTGATTTTTGCCATATATTTTGAATTTCACTTTTAATATGGTATTTGGTAGCAAGTTATGAATTTTAAAGCGACTTTTTAGATGGTTTCAAACACATTATACATTTTTAACGATTGCATGAAATTTTTGGTGCCCATGACAACTAGTTGTCCCAAAGTTATAACCTGCCTTAATGAGAATTTTAATTGTGATTTATGTGCAAAATTTGAAGTTTATGAGTCAAACCGTTTTTAAACGATCTTATTAGGAATCCATATATTATATATGTTCAGAATTCTAAAAATGGACGGAATCAACCTAAATAACATTAATTGAAAAATAAAACACGTAATATAAAAAATTAAAGTCAGTAAAATAAATTTTCTACACTGATTTCGAACTCAGGAAGAAGCATCATACCACTAAATCACATAATCATTTACCAAATTATTCGAATAATGAATAACTGAAAGACGAATAATTTTTTTATTCTGCTTATTATTCGAATAATTACAGACACTAGCATTAATAAATGGACGGAATAAGAGTTTGGATTTTAAATTTTGTATATTTTTTGCAAAATACGAACACGTATTCCATAATTTACCATAAATTTACAATAATGATAAAATAACTTACTTTCTTTAAATTTTTAAACAGACTAAAAATATTAACACAAAATCAACAACTTCAACTGCACAATGAAACAAATGAACAAACAATGCCAGCGAAACGTAAATTTGTAGACCACAATAACAAAACAAGATGATGTAATTTGAACGAATTTAAAACAGCTGATTCACATTCTACCAATCAAAATCATTATTTCGAATCGAAAAACCATATTAAGAATATTCTAGATTAAATATCTAAATGTTATAATTTAAACAATTTTGTTGTATAAAATACTTTTAAAAGTAATTTTATTCTAAAAAATAATACCTTTTTCTGTAGTAAATAATTTTAAAAATAACAAACAATACGTTTATTAAACTTTCCGCGAACTTTACATTGAGGAAAGAAATTTTTTTTACTACTACAGTAGTAAATACAAAAATTATTAATTGTAAAATATCAATGTAATTCAATTTAAACTTATGTAAAAATAATATTTTTGATTTCCATAATAAAAATTTTATTATTTAAAAAAAATTAGTAATTTTTTATTGAAACCTATTTAAATATTAAAATAAAAGCTCATTAAATCTGCGTATGACGGCAGACTTAAATAATTTAAAACACCATATTCTTGTATTTCAAGTTTATTAAATTCTCTTCATCCTTGAATATTCCCTTTTACATTAGAAAATCAATAGATGAAAATAAAATTTTAAAGGTCACTCTCCATATAACACAATATTGTATTGTGCAGTACAGCAATAAAAGATAGTAGTGATAAACAGGTTTAATACATTCAAATGTAAAACAATATATTACTTACATGGTATGCAGTGTGTATGTATTTTTTAACGTCCTTATTATACAGTTGTCCTTCAGTTTAAATTTGAAAATAAAATGTTTCTATTTCAAATGTGTATCTCTCGTCAAAAGAATTATAAAAAAATATTGTGTAAATAATTAACCCTCAAAAGAAATACATTACATACAATTTTTTCAGTTTCTTTATAAAATTAAAGAAGTGTAACGAACTATGTTTATATTTATTTGTATATATTATGTAAACACTAATCTAATAAATAGTATAAAGAAATAACATAACCAAAAAATATTACCAATAGTTTAATGATTTCTATGAACTCCAATAAAACTTCTAAAAACAATATTCATAAAAATATATCAAGTTCTCCATTTCAACTTTAGTTTCAAACAGGATTCCACTACTGCTTTTCCCATATTCCAACTGAATCTATACAGGACCATATACCTCAGATCAATCGTCATTAAAAAGAGTTCGACAACACTGTTGAGTACAACTAAATTTTACTACAAAATTTCTTAGTCTCTCATGGCAGTAAGATTTTGAAGCAGCTATCTGTATATCTCTGTATGGACCTGAAAAATGAAAAATCATCGTTACTCAAATCAAAACATGCACAATCGTGTTCTAACCGTTAACATCCACTATTTAACAAAAATCGACAAAAAATCAAAGAAGGGATGAACATCAAGGGCAAAAGAAAACGTCATTACCTGATGCACAATTACTCTTTATATAAATACCCTAAGTAAAAATAAAAAAGCTGTTCCTTCGGATAAAATTAATAACAGAGTTGTAAAATTTCTAAATAGGGTCTCTTTCTTATATTATTTTCAAAATGCATAGCCCTGCAAACTTTTCCCCAGTGTTGGAAGTTGCTAATATCAAGCTGCTTTCCAAGTCCGGTAAGGATCCTTCCCTTGTTAGCAGCTATTGACCTATCTCATTGTTAAACTCAATCGGTAAAGTATTTGAAAAGGTCATTCACAGATTACTACTGAGTGAGATGTCCTGTGAAGGCCTGCTCCATCGTAATCAATTTGGTTTTTGCGCTGGATTTTCCTCGGAGGGTGCAGTGCACGCGTTAGTATCTAAGATTAGATCTTCAATCTGTACTAGCAGGTCTGCGGTTGTCATTTCCTATGACATCAAATGAGCTTTTAATAACTGCAAATGGTCCGGAATTGTTGACATCTTAAAGAAGAAGAATTTTAATTCATATTTAATTAACCTAATTATAAATTACTTTTCTGGTAGGCTTGCGGGCCTTGAACTTGACACCTCCCTGTGTTACAAGAAGTCTACTTGTGGTGTTCCAAAAGGATTGCCTTAGGTCCTACTCTGTGGATTCTACTTTACTCCATAGTTCATCGCATAGTTGAGGAATTCTGTAGCATAATTCATAACAAGTGCGAGTTAATCTCATATATAGATGACTTGTGCTTGACCTTCGAGATATAAAGATTATCCATTTGAGCAAATTGCAACTGTTTCTAGAATTTTGGAGGGGGTTGTTGGTGATCTCGGTTTAACTTTCTCCATTACCAAATGCAGTTTCTCTGTGTTCAGTGATCGTAGCATTGTTGGTCAGGTTGCTGCACTTCCTCTCATTTAAGGGTCAACAATTACTCATACATCTCGTCTTAAATGTCTGGGAGTTATTTTAGATGACAAATTAACATTTTCCCCTCATTATTATATGATACATAGCTGACAAATGTGATAAACTGTTTAACAAACTTCTCCGATTACAACCTAATGCTTGGGGATTGGCTTTCAGAGAACGGCTCATTCTATACAAGGGCCTTATATAGTCCTTGTATGGTTATGGCGCTGCGACGTACGTCAATCGCAGAATCCTAAATCGCATCAACAAGTAGCAGAGGAAGTTCTTATTACGGATTTCTTCCCTGTATAAAACCTCGCCAATATCTGCAGCCTGTGTGATCAGTGAGGCTCTCCCCCTGGATTTATATCTAGTAGGTAGGGTTATGGTTAGTGAGAATAGGCTCGTTGGCAAGGTTTCTTCCATGAGATCGCTAAAGCTTTTAAATAATGCCTTCCTTGATACTAGTGTTGTACTCCCGTCGTATCCTCCTTATTTATTTCCGTACAATTAATATTTTTAAACATTATTGTCGATCTATTATTGTTATTATTTTTATTATTATTATTAATGATATTATTATTTTTTATTTCGACATCGTCTGGCGTATCCGGTAACCTTATTTCCCAATCTTTAGTCGAATAATTACTCTACCCCAGATAAAAGAATATCAGCTCATTTCGAACTTCCTTCTTCTTATCACTTCTTACGACTTGGTTATAGCTTCTGTTATTCAGATTGATTTCGTCATGTTATCCCTATATGCTGACTTTGTCCTTATTAATTAGCCTTTTGGCTCACCTTCTGATAAATTGTTTGTTCATCATATTCGTTCGGTCAGTCTCTAGCGATTCTGCGTAATCAGCCCCCCTTTATCGTGCTCTAACTTGACCTTTCGATATAGATTTCCAGAGTTCGGGTTCAAGCTCGTCGTCCTCTGGATAGAACGAGCCGTATTCGGTAACACCGATTTTTCAGAAAGTTAGTCTTGCTCCGGCTCGAATCGAGTTTAGAACAGAGTCGATCTGATCAGCGTTTTGTACGGTCAGGCTTCTTCGGAGTCCCTTGCCATGTACGGCAGTTCGAAGTCGCGATTTTAGTCGAGCGTAAAATTGTAACTCTAGGCTCGCGCCGTATACGCATCCGTATCATCTTTATTTAATTTTACGGTAGTTTAATAATAACTAACGTCGCGCCTCAATTTCCATTTCGAAATTAACGAAATAACGAAAACCAAGGAAAAATAAAAGATTTTGTTTTTATGTTGAAATTTGTTCCTTCATTCGCGAACGTTTTTTTCTTCCTCGGAATAGAGGAACACAACAGAGTTATGTATCATATTTAATTATTTTAATAATTGTCATCTTGTTATAGTTGTGTTATTTTAATAAATTGTGTTTTTTAACGGTCGGCCGTTCCAGAAAAATAGGTGTAGGTTTAATCAATATATTCTAGAAAACTAATTACGTGCAAATTAATAATAATAATAATAACAACAATCATAAATAATAAATTTGTATTTAAATCCACAAGTTCATGAGGACCTTGTGGTTGGCATCCCTGAAGGCTGAAATTTAGAACATACAAAACTAGAACGTTACAATAATTTTAGCAACTGATTTTCGATCGCCATTGAAAAAATGATCGTTTACACAATGAAGCGCTGAAATATGAAATAATTAAAACGGTGTTAACTGAAAATTTAGCGCGGATCTTGGGAAAATTTAAGCGAAGTAATTGTAGTCGTAATTTTTCTCCATTTGCGGAAAATGCACTCGACAATGGAAAATAGGAAGAAAAGAATTACTAAAATGAAAAATTAAAAGCAACAAATGACATCATTTATATAGGTCTATATAAATAAGCGGTTTCTTCCAGTTTTTCCTTTTCCATCAAAAAACGATTCCCTGTACTTTTCTGCATCAAATGATTCACTCTTATATTTACTGGTCGCAAGGAAAATATGCAATAGTTACCTACAATTAGCAAATAATTACCCAAAACAGGGGTCTCCAAATTAAGATTGACTGGAAAAAAAATTACTAATAATGAATTCTTTGCTGCAAATGCCCACTCGAAGTATATCACCGCATCTAAACCAAAATAGTACTAAAAACAAACTCTCAAACCCTCTCCTATTTAATCGAAAATCAATTGTGTATTGTTCTTATCTCATCTACGTTCTTAACCATTTTACACGAATATTCTGTCGGCTTAAAATAAACACACGTACGACATACAGGGAATACATCTGCTGGCCGATGTGTTTTTTGTATTCAATTATAAATATTTCATCTTTTGAAAGATCTGCAACTAGTCGGACGGCTGAGCAGCTATTCGAGTAAGTCACAATGAAAAAATTGTAGTTCCCAGGCTGTTCCGGAGCGTTGGCATATTAAACTGTTTCGCTACTAGAACATTACTAATTTTACTGCAGTACCTGAAACAGATTAAGAAAAAAGCAAAAACTTATTTCTACCTAAAGACGAGTCGGCTCTATAATTTCATACACAGTTTACGCTCCCTATTAATCGTTTATTTTTTAGACCAGTTTTTTACACTATTAGCGAGGAATATATCTGTGCATTAGATACGAATTCTATACTTGATAATATTCCTTCGTGGCAAAGTTCCGAGATATGACAAAACGTCGATCGGCAGCTCATTGAGTAATCTGCGATGACGTAACTAATGTTTACGAATAATTCTGCAGCTTTGGCATGTTGCTGGAATGGCTGAAATAATGTTTAATGGAAACTCTTCCATTATCAAATGGTAATCGACTATTTCTTTTATTTCCAGAACGTGGTTAGTTTTTTAGGCTAAAATTTTATTTTAATGTAACTGAGTATAACTGTGGCTCATTGGTATTCTACGTTGGATATTTCTTCCTTAGAACATTCTTAACTTAGCCAGAAATATTTAATATTGCTGGCAAAATAACTCCTGTTAATGTTATTTCAGTTTTTAATTTGGAAATTTATTTACGTCCCTACCTGCTAATATTTTAATACGTTTTGTTGATATACTCGTATGTTTATTCATTTCGAGATGTTAGGGTCCCCCTTCGCTTAGTTAATCGAATTTTTACATTCGGCAAGACTCACCTTCGCGCGCAGGTATACTCACATAATCCCTCCCAATAATATGGCTGAAAAGTTACCACCCAACTCGAATTCAGCATTTTTATCATAACGTCACAATTACAGTTCTACGTTTTATCTGCCTTCTTAAGTTATTTTTCGCTCAGTATGAAGTGAAAATTTGTACGTTCCTTCAACTGATTTCTTCTTTTCTACGCTTTACTGTTGATGGAAATGTTACTTGCGTAATAGGGTTAAAGCGAACTAGAAAATTTACGGTAGAGGTTATTGTTTATTAAATATTTTCCGTTGTTCCGCCTCGTTTTCAATGTATTGAAAGAGAAGGTGGCAAGGCAAATTTTACTGTACTCGATTCTAATAATTTTTTTAGATTAAATTATTTTTTCTTTGAAATAAATTTAAAGAATGTTGCCCAAAACAAGTAAGCAATTATAAAAAATTCATTTAAGCTGTAATTCAGGAATGGAGATAACAGTTAAAAAAAAATATGATCACGTTCATTCAGGGAAAATTGTACCATCCGGAAATTGGATCAAATAGCGTTGCGAGCGGGAGTTTCGTAATAGTAGCACTCTAATAGCTCCCAAAACAGAAACATTCATTCAAGCATTAAAAAATATATAAGTACATATATAAATTAGAGATAACATTTTGGTAACGTAAAGAAACTATGTATAAAATCCGTGAGTTTTAAACTAAAAAAAATGGTTAGCACGAATTAATAATAAAAAATACTCTACATCAGACAACAATTAATTAAGTATCGTTGTTTCGATATATATGTTTGAAGAGACATTATTAAAAATAGTAAATAACGGACAAGTAAAATATAAAGAAAAATAAGGAGGTGGAATTTGTGAAATGCAAGAACGACGGAACCGAAAAGAAAAAAGAATAGAAATATTTACTGACGTATTCGCACGGTATTTTTGAATACTTTGTACGAATACAAACATTTTATTTTTTCGCCGTTTACGAATAAAAATACTACGAGTATATTCGCATTTCGCGAATACAAATATTGTATTCGTTTTCATGTCTGCGTATACTGCCCAATTCTGATAATTAATTCACTAGAAATCGCTGATAAAGTACTTACTAATGACGCGCTTTAAAAATTATGTCCCAAAAATTTTAAAATACCTCATTCAACTTATAACACAGTTTGTTTATTTGGAATTATTCAAAGCGTCGGTTCGTATCGAAAAATTGCTAATCTATTACATCTCAGGAAAAGTACGGCCGCGGATACGGTATAGCGATTTAAATCGGAAAATACAATTCAACCAATGCGACGAAAAGGCAGACCATCTCAATTTTAACTGTTAGTGATAAACGCTTTATAACAAGAAATGTTAGAAAAAATGATCAATAAAGATTAGTACTTCAAAAATTACCAGTAAGCTTCGTGAACAGCTCAGATTAAAACAAGTCCACAAACAGGTCATGTCATTAGAAGACATAGTTTTTAAGGAACGATTAAACGTTTCCCACAAAACTATGAAATAGTGCAAGAAAGTGAATATTTTTAAGTTAACTGTAAATATCATGTTTTTGGAAGTGGTCGATGTCTCTGAAAACTTGCGTAAATCAAATGCTGAATTAAATAAAAGCGGTTTACGCCGTACAGTAAAACACGGTGGCGGACATGTTCAGGTTTGGACAGGCATGATAGCTTTCAGAGTTAGTGAATTAATGTTTATTGAACGAAATATGAATATTTTACGATATACATATCATTCGCATTATCTAAATTACATCCGGTGCAATTGCAAACTACACCCGCGGAAAGTCTCACTGAAGCTTGTGAAACCTTCGGCCAATTTTACAATTTACCAAATATAAAAAATTAAATCAAACTTTAGTAACAATTATGGCTGCGCAAACCCAACGCAACCAAGTTGGCCGTTGTTGTTGTTGTCGTCCTAAAAGACAAAAAGTCTTCTTTGCTGAAACGGGTAAAGCATTTTGATTGCTCCACCGTACATAATGAATCTTTCGGCAGCCTGAAACGAATTAAAACCTGACTAAGATGGTCCAAGTTCACCTCAATTTAAAAAGAAACAACTACAGATGAACTGCCTTTAAAAGCTTTTCTTTGTGATGATACAATACACCGCTACGAGTTGACG
Source organism: Icerya purchasi (assembly GCA_039619475.1). Taxonomy (NCBI): domain Eukaryota; kingdom Metazoa; phylum Arthropoda; class Insecta; order Hemiptera; family Monophlebidae; genus Icerya; species Icerya purchasi. Next base: position 307,908,905 of record CM077116.1, read on the forward strand.
TTACGAAAAGTGGGTCAGAAAAAACCAGCTACTTTAAATGATAATATAAAATGCATAACTTGTATTATTTTGAGATTTGTGAAAAATAAAAATACAAGCATTTCGCGTAGTTAAAAAAAATTAAGCCTTAATTTCAAGAAACAATTAGAGAACTTTTTGTCTAGCACCATCCGCATTTCAATAACACTAATACTTAATAATTTAAAGGCGATATGTTGAATGTTTTTAAAGTAAAAGTTTTTAACATTTTATAAGTTTACAATGTCATCGACATAGCGCGTGTCGCACCATCGCACAAGTACAGTTCTAAGTGAATTTTTAGTGTACGGCACATCCTCTACGGAAAAACTTCGTACTATACGGGACTTAAACTGAAAACCGTATAGATACCGCTACTGAAGTGTGTTACCGTATATACTGTTATTCTACTAAGTAGGTAAGGTTGAAATATTAAGATGTTTATGAATTTTTTATATTAACCGGTAGCGAAACAAATGTATAAATGAAACATGTTAATATAAGACCAAACGATAAACTATCTAGATTTAGATTGACGGTTAAAACTGATTTTAGACGGAATGGGAACAAATTATTATTGTAGCTGCTAAATATTTCATCCACTTTGTAGAACTACGTTACAGGTATCGCGTTGCGAATTATTCTCAGTGTGTGTGTCAATAGCAAAGGTTGAAACGGACTTTGGACTTGTCTTTAATAAGAAAATTTTACGGGCTATGTGTAAGCACCATAAAAATTGAAAAAAATCGAATTGCAGCGGCGAAAGTCGATTTCAGCGTGCAACAACACCTCTTCGTGTCTTTGCTGTTTCATTAGGTCGTTTATGTGTGCATTTTTCTCATTCATTTATGTCATTCGATAAGTGATCTCACTTTCATTTGCGAAAATATGAACCTAACGGACTACTCCAATACTGAGAAACCTGTCGATCAATAAACATTGTTCTGTAGTAAGTTTATTCGATTTTCACAAGTTATGTTATTTGAAATATCTTCTATTCGCGGATCTGCTCCCGTAGAAAGTATTTTTTAACAGCAGATTTTAATATTATTGTTTTATATCGTTTTTAGTAAGTTTTTCTTTTTTTTTTCTTTTTTTCAAATAATTGTTATTTTAACCACGTTTTTCGATATGCTACAGACCAGCTTTCTCAACCATCATGTTAAGCGATCCAGATGCGACACCTAGTTATTTATAATATAAAAACCGGAGAAAAAAAAATGACGTACTAGAACAATAGTGTACGTATTCTAATTAACTCGATAGTATACATACATTGGGTGAACAATCAAATTACATATTTGAGAATATGGGGATCTGAAGCAAATTTTAAAATTTTTTTTAATTTAATACTTCTAGTAATTTCCGAAGAGGAGAAAGACATGTTTTTTTTTCAGGTAGCGCTGAAATACTAAATGTGTAACGGAAAAATTATATATGAATATAGGATGATTTAATTTTACGATATGTATGCAAAATCTTAAAAAGAGAGTAACTTTTATTCTGTTGCATCTGTAAATATTGCTTAAAACTGTTTTAATTTCATTATTATCCGAGGATACTATGATACATGCTAACAATTTTAAATAAAAGTGGTCCTCCGTTTAAAAATGACGAAAATCAAATTAAAATTCGAATCGCATTTATTAAAAACTATAGACGATCGTAAGGTAAATATTTAATGGTGTTTTGTTGTTGTTCTTTACTTTAAGTTAATTTATTAATGCAACCAGTTAATGCGATTCCCAGCGCTGAACTTGAATAAATTTCTGAATTTATTTTTCAAAACAATCGTAAAAAATCTTTAGATCAGTTGTTGTTGTTACACAGCTCCAGGTAATAACAACAGTCTTAGCTAAAATTTAGGCGAATTTTTCTGGCTTTCTTTATCGGTCGATAATTCGGTTAATTTTGCTTCTTTCGACAGATTTAAATTATATACAGCTGGAAAAGATAAAAAGAGCCTATATGACTCACTTTTGAACAGTAAAGTATTATTGTTGTTGAATTTTGCTTTTATTCTAATGCATTATATATCGTTTATTGCGTTAAATTTCACGGTCTACGGTATTTAAATATTCTAGCTGAAAATGTTTCTGAGAGTTGTCAAAAAATCGTAATGAAACTTATTACTTATTGAACATTAGTGCCATCGATGTATTAAGCAAAATTAAACCAAGCATGATTTTTTTTTATATTTTTTTCGTATAAAGAATCTAGAATAGCCTTTTTTTACAGCACATGGAAAAACTACACTACTGTTTTTACTTCAACATTACGCGTTTATTCACAGACTAAAACCTTTCTTGGAAAAAACCCTGATTTACTATTAAAATCTGTACAGTAGCTTTTATGATTATCGCGAATAGGATACACTTTCGGGAATTTTTGTTATAAAATGATAACTGTTACTCACGGCTTTGTACGTTTGTTTATAGCTGCCATGATAGGAAGTTTTCTGAAGACACATCAGACACTTTTTGGATACGCGACATCACGAATTAATACTATGGGGTCATTTTGTAATTACGAAAGGACCTAAATTATACATTGAAATAAAATTACTTCTATCAATTCGCTGCACCTACAGATTAGTTAATAAAGAATGTGCAAACAAAATAATTTTCATACAAAATTATATTAAATTTCTATTCTAAAGCTGTAGGTACAAAAAGAAAAAGCTATTAAGCTGTTCTAATGTAAATTATAATTTCGGTCTACTCGTAATTGTGAAATGTAATTTTTATTATAAATAATTTTATTATAACGCGATTTAAATTAGTGATGGAAGAAACTGACTTATTCTATGCGAATAAAACTTTAAAATAACCTCTTTTGTTATATGCACTATTTTTAACGTCGTCTTATCAATTCGTGCATTACTCTAATATCGACTAGGAAAAAAAGAAGGTACCACTCTGATAAATGATGAAAGATTAACTGGTAAAGTGACGGCTACAATGAAACATCGCAGGAGGAAAGTAATAAAATTTAAAATATCGTAAAAAATGTAAACACTCAATTTATTCCTCTTTTACCGCGACATCACTGATTTGTAAAAAAAAAAAAAAAAGACAACAAATAGTGTGGCATTTACTAATTTTTCTTCTGGAATGTAAAAAAAAAATGAATGCGAGATTCCAGACTAAAACTAATAATTTAGTAAATGGAAAATAGAAACTGTTACTTTCATTTTTTTTCAGTTAAAAAGTTCATTTTGTAGCCTATTCTCGAGCACCTTTTTTTAATAAATAGTAAATGTTTCTATTAAAAATTGTATTTACGATTATTTCTGTTTTCTAAAATTATTATTTTTTTTTTGACAAAATTGGGTTACAATCATTTCACGATTCCATTTTCCATTCTGTTGGCTTAGAAAGTGTACAAATTTTAAATTCAGTTTTAAAATATGAAAATAACCACAATGAGTAATCACTCAGTTAAACACACAGTCCTAATATTAGAAACGCTAGCATAAAGTTACAATTAAAGATATAACTGTTAAATAAACATTTTATATTAAAACAGCCAAACAGAAATATTTACATATATATTTAACTAAATAATGTAATGTTATCTTGATGAAAACAAAGGAGCGTTGAATTATTTTTACACACACACACACATATATATATATATATTAATTTAAAATAACTTCTTTTGCATGGTTAAATTTCGAAATCGCATTGACATATAACGTACTGAAATTTTAAACAATAAACATACGCTGGATAATAATAATCCCCCTACCCTCTCGCTATATATATATATAAAAAAAAAAATGATGCGTGTATCAGTGTGTACACGCGGAGGAAGTGAAACTTCTTTGGCTTATATGTATTAAATTCTATAATAAAGTTTTATTTTAAATTAATTTTTAGGATAGAAAAAGTATCAGTATAAACAAAATTTTCATTTTCAATAAATAATAAATCCAAAAAATTTTATTATATACATTTATAAAAAAGTATCATTATCATTGGTCTATTTCAGTTATGCTTATGGGTGTTTCAGTACATACTTTTGTTATCAAAGGCTTGTGGTAAATAAAATAAGAAATATAAGTTTTGCCCTCAATATCATCTAAAAATCTTGAAAACTCTGCATCAATCGTTGTATTTGATTTTGTCGTTGATATGTTCCTGTTATTTCGTAGGGATCAGTTCAAATTGTCTTTTAAAAATTCAATCAATTGTAGAGAGTTGTCTAAAGCAAAATTGACATTAAAATCTCCACTTAAAATCATAGGTATTTTGTCATACACGTTGATTTTAGCGGGGCGTCCATAAGATTTAAAAACTCGCTAACAGACTAAATATATAATGTATCGTATCGTGAATATCTTTCTATAGAGTGATGTGTACACGTACTTATTACATGTATATATATATATATATATATATGTATATGAGAATGCTCATAAACTGTATACTATACGAAGTCCCGTAGTATAAATACTTAACTATATATTTACTCATTTCGATATACTACTAGACCCAGACAGACACTTATACATACTTACACATACACACAAATACATACCTACCTTACGTTTAACGTGTAACGAAAATTTTTCCCTACCGTGTCGCAAAAAGTTACACTTCAAAAAAGGAATTGCGGTTTGTGGCATCATCTATTGACCAATTGTAGCAACGAAATTATTTTAATGTGTTCTGTGTTTTGTTTTAATCATTTTTTCGTTCGCACTTACGTTATTCTCGAGGCTGGTATAATTATGTCCGGCCGAGCGGCCATTGCTTACTATTTTGTATAGCTTGAGAGAATGTGCGTGTGTGGTCGAGGGATGATGTCTTCACAAAATGGGTATACTACTCTAGGAGTAAGATTATGTGCATGCGTCAGTATGTATGTGTGTATGCAGTACTCGTCAGGAGTGTGTAATACGCACATGTAATAGCAATAGTCTTCTAGCAACGATTTAACGTCACGAAGAACAGAGATCGCCGATCGCTGTTTAATTAGATCAACATTGCTAGATTTTCTACATTGTTTTCTTCTTAGATGTTATACGCCGAGTACTGGACGTTTCATAACACATTGGTTTTTATAGTTTTCCAATCCAAAAAAGAGTAAAAGTTTTCACATAATCATTGGATATCTTTATTTATTTGTATTTTATTACTTCTAACTAAATAATGGATTCGTTTTAGTATATATATACGGGGTGTGACAATTGTATTCGTAGAATTGTTTCATAGCGCGACTTGTGGCAACACTGCGATGGTGCTCGCGGTTTCGTTGGAAAAAGGGGACATTTCTGAGTCAGTATATCCAGTTTTCATAACGGTAGCACGTATATCTCCCGTTCTGTGATCGTTTATACAAAGTAAGACAGATGGTTCCAAAACTGCTCACAGCTGAGCAAAAAGAGCTCCGAAGATCCATCTGTCAGGACAAGATTGATCGAATCGACGGTGAAGGAAACCAGTGGATGTCGTCCATTATCAAGGGGAACGAGTCTTGGGGTTAAAATATGACCATGAGCCCAAGAGACAAAGCATGCAGTGGGTGGAGAGCGTTCGAAAAAAGCTCGTATGTTCAAATCAAGAGTCAAGTCTCTACTGATCGCTTTCTTCAACATCAACGGCGTTGTTCATCACGAATACGTTCCCGCAGGTCAGGCAGTCAATGCAGCATTCTACATCGAAGTTTTGAAACGAGTACGAGATCGCGTGTATCGCGCCCAACCCGAATTGGCGAAGAAGGGTTGGGTACTGCATTACGACAACGCTCCAGCACACTCGTCCTTCGCAGTACGCCAGTTATTGACGTTCCACAGCATCCCCACGCGGACCTGGTTCTGTGCGACTTTCATTTGTTCCCTGAACTCAAAAGTTACTTGAAAGGTAAACGATACGACGGCATTACCGAAGTCGAAAGTGCCATGACGAGGATCCGGATGGACTTATCGGGGGGGGGGGGCTTCCAGAAATGAGTTGAACATTAGTGGTAGTGCGCTGACTTCGGAGGAGACTACTGTGAAGGTGTTTAGAATAAGTTTCCCTCTCCCCCTATTTTTAGGCCCCCAAGGAAAAATTCTACGTGTATGTGTGTAAATGCATAGAAAAAATTAATCTACAACGAAAAACAATATTTTTCGCACGATTAGCTGACAAAGTTTAAAACGCCACAGGTAATCTGTAAGAGGGTTTGAATAATAACCCTCCGTCACCAATACTGAAAAGCATTTGCACCAAAAACAGCAGTCCCATACATTCACAAAATATACTGAAAATGTCTTTTCTGCACATAATATTTTAAATTTTTCAATTTTTTCAACCGCATATTATTTTAACAGTCCAAACAATCATTTCAATGAAAAAATTGCGATTTTTTGAAAACTTCAAAGCCGCGTAATTCCTTAATATACATTGAAATTGATCTCTTGACGTTTTAAGGTGAACTAAAGATCGGTAATCATCTTTAATAATTTAGAAGGAAGGAGATAGAATTCATCTACAACTTTCAAACTTGTACCTGTATTTTATTTGAAACACGCCAGTCTACAGCTGATTCTTATTTTTCTCAAGTTTGTTTAATCCAATTCATTGCGACAGATTTTTTTTTTTTTAAATTCTCCTCACCTTTTTTATAAGCACCGTTTGTAACTACCAAGGTCATTGCAGCACATATACGGAGGTAACTTATACATGCTCAGTTAAACTACTCGTTCTGACGAAGGCTATAACCCTTGTGACGCTAGTTGTAGTATTTGCCAGACAATCATGTATGTTACTGGATAAGTCATGTTGCGTCCAGAACGTGGCGAACTTTGGGCATGTGAGAAGTATGTGTGGAACTGTCGGTATACCAGCCTGGCCGCAGAAGAAGCAGATAGTTGGAGGCGAAGATTTACTAATTATATGACTGTGCGAAACAGTGACGTGGCCGATTCGCAGCCGGGTTTATTAAGAACATTGCCGTAGCTGCCCATTCTGTTTTCCACTGGTACTCACACTTCCTTAGAAAAATATGCATCATCAAAGACGGTAGGTCTGCGTCCGCTGGCATTGGCGAGAACAACACCGAGTGCGTTTCCACATGGACCCTCGCATTACCAGACACCCCGATGTGTCCAGGGACCTAAATGAACGTCACCCGACTGGTCGTTTCGTTTAACTAATCTAGACAGTAGTGCATTTTCAATATTAGCAGGTTGCTGCATTTTCGGTGTTCCAGCATGCATAACGCCTGTAGGGAATTAGTGACTATGAGAACTTTTATAGATTTGTTATGATCTGTGACTAGATGATGGAGGCAGTAAGAAATGCCGTGCAATTCTGCATCCAATACATCACAGGCATCGTTAAGTCTGGCTTAGTGTAAGATGCCCTGTCCTACGAAAGCGCAGAATGCTGTTAGTGGCCTTACTTCGCCTTTTGCCTTAGCTCCATCAGTGTAATGCACTAGGTGGTCCACGTATTTGATAATTGCTCCGGCTGCCATTTCTGCCGTACACTGGAAATTGTTCGTACCTGAATTCGATTTCAGCGATGTGTCGATTTTCATTTTTTTGGAACTCCAGGGGGGGGGGGATCAGAATCATTCGGCTCGGTATTGACCTCTCTAGGAATGTGATTCCGTGTCCTTGCAAGACAGCCATTACCTCCCGCAGGGAATCGCCTGAAAAACTTGGCTTGAAAGGACACTTATATAAATGAAAGGGAAAGTTTTGTATGTAGTTGAGGTAGCGGTACATGTTTTGCACTATGTAATAGTTTCGGTAGTAAGAGAGAGGGGGGTAGCCGGTTAGAGCGCATATACTGTCTGCCGGAGACGTTCGATGCGCCTCCAGGATAGTTCTCAGAGCGGCATGGTGCGCGGGATCGAGGGACTTCAGTAATGATTTACTTGCAAAGGAGTACACCTGGCACCCGCAGTTGATTTTTGATAGGATAAGCCATCTATGTATGTTACGGAAGGATTGATGTTGCATCTGGACTCGCCAGATATTTCAGAATAGGGATAGCTTTGGTTCATCTCAGTTTTAATTCAGAAATATGAGGTTTCCACGTAAGCCTGGAGTCGAAAGATAACCCAAGGAATTTCACCGTCGTTTTCTGGGGGAAGGAAGATTGTTTAATTTTAGGAATAAACTTGGAGATGCACGGCGCCCCCTGTAAAAATGGATATATACCGTTTTACTTGCTGAGATGACTAGTGCGTTATTTTCAGACCAGTTCTGAATTTTGTTTAGCGCTTTTTGGAGAATTTACTGAGCATTAGAAGGATAATGAGACGATAAGGAGATGTTTAGATCATCGATAAACAGCCGGGCGGAAATGGATGGCGGGATGCAATTTGCTACATCGTTGATGTAAATCATAAAAATAAGGTTGCACTAAGGGCAGAGCCATGTGGCACACCATTCTCAGTTGTAATGGGTGCTGTTATTGATGAACCGATCTTAATCTGGATCGTTCGGTTGCTTAAAAAGCTAGTTATATATCTACCCATTCGGCCACTTATTCCGGCCGTTTTGAGCTTTTGTAATAGTCCAAGCTGCCACATGCGATCGACAACTTTTTCCAAATCGAAAAAGACCGCGTACGTGCGCTGGTGGCGGTAGAAGCCTGTTAGTATTTGCCGTTGCAGGCTTATTAAGTAATGGCCTGTTGATTTTGCTCACAGATAAAATTTACATTCAAAAATAAATTTTTCTACAAAAACTTCGTGTCGAGTAGTATATTAGCGGAGTGTGAACATATTATTTGAAACTTATCCCACCGAATAATGCACCTTCATTTTATCGAAATTATAAAAAAAAACATTCAATAACAGGTAACAAAATAAGCTCCAAAGTTTATTTTATTGTCACAGGATTCAGCATAATTGTTAAATGAATAAAAGTAATACTTTAAAAACTTTTACTATAAGAATTAAAAAATTAAAATAAGTAATAAAAATTATAAAAATTAGCACAATGTGAGCGAAAATTTTATCGCATTTAATATATAAATAAATGAAAGATGTAAATAGAAATGAAACTGATTGACATGTTCATGAATAATGCGTTAACTTATAGTCATCCAGCTATATTAAGATGGGTTTTATTAAGCTGATAATAGAAACGCATTTAATTTAATATACACATAATAATAAGAGAAGTGTTTACAAAGGAAACTCCATTTCTATTTCAGAAGAAAAAAATTAGCGTTTGTCTTCTGTATAGAATGATGTAATATAATAATTTTAAATTTATTTAAGGATTTTCGATGTGTACTTCTATAAAAAAGTAAATATTTTAAAATTCGGACAACCTAGTTATTATCGAATTGTTTAAGTTAGCTTGATATTGTTAGTTTACTAGAAACTCACAAGTAGCTCTACTCCTGGACAAATTACGTCTCTCGATTTTCTTGTTCTCCATACAGATAGTGTTCCATCAGCGCCAGCGGTCAGAACGGAATCTTCGCTTATTGGATTTATAATAGCACAAGCACGGAATCCCTGAATATATCTCGCTAGCAAAATCTTATAATGTCGGTCCCATATAAAAGCTTTTCCATCTCCCGAGCCACTATAATGAAAATTGTATATAAATTAATAAAATTAGAAAAATTTATTAGAATATATTTTTGTTACAAATAATGAAAAGTAAGAAAAACAAAACACTTTTTTTTCTGTTGTTTTAAATCATTGCTTTTCACGATCACAAAGTACCAGTTCAGTACATAATCTTTTGTTCTATTAACTCGGTGTAGATCGAAATTATTTAAATGCTAATCAATGCGTAGCCACCTTTAGCTCTGCTTTAGGATTCTGTTCACATATGATGTACGGAATCCTAATAAGATGCTTCAGAAACGACAAAAATATTAAATAAAAATCAATAACTCACAAACGGTTTGTCTAATAAAAATTGGATCATAAAATTATAATTAAAATTCTCTTTAAGACAAGCTATAATTTCAAGTTAACGGCAAAAACCTCAAAAAACCATTAAGAATACAAAATATGAAATTTAAAACGACCTCAAAAATCACCCTTAAAAATCCATAATTCATCACCAAATAACATTTAAAAGTGAAATTCAAAATATAAAACAAAACGTAGGAGCGCTTTTATAAAATGAAAAGATTACGGCTAACAATTATTTACCCCCTCCCCTTTTTTGTGCCGAAAACAGCAAAAAAGGGGATGTTCACGTAAACAATGGTCCGTGTAAAAAAGTCGAGCAAACCAAAACGTATCTCAAATATATGCATAAAGAACCGCTTTATAGGAAAATTGTAGCCCACAACTTTATATTTTGACTCTTTGGGCGCCGAATGCTCGAGTTTTGAAAAAAATATTTTTTTCCCGAGCATATGATATATCGTTGGGAAGATTAACGAAACTTTCGAAGTTGGCGAAAAGTCCAAAAAGATGTGAGAAATGACGTGTTCTCCCCTTTGCGTCGCGAATATTATAGCTAAAAATTTTGAAAAGGTTAACAATAAGCGCAGTTTTAAAAAGCGCAAAGATTACGTTTCCCCCTTTACGCCGCTCAAAATCAGATTTTTTGTTTTGAATTTAGTACTATGTAAATGTAAATTATAGTCAATTTTAACTTAACATACAGAATCCTCAGCGCATGAAACATCATGCTTGACTGAACTTGTTTGTTTCTTTTTCGAACTGGCAATAAAAATATATCTTACTGCTTTTTAAATTTACGACTATTTTACCTTAATATTTTTAATATCTTTAAGCTTGTATCTTTTTATTTATCATTAAGAAATTTTATAAATTTTCCTATAATATAATATTTCAAAGACAACTATTTTACTTTTATCAACTTGAAGTTGATTCCACGTTTTTAAATCATATTTCAACATAAATTACATGTAACAGATAAAATCCGCGGCTTTTAACTTTTAAGCAATATGCTGATTAGTTAATATTTTACTAGATTATTAGCTTGGTTATTCTTATTTCTCTTCAATATTCCGCCTTTTTTTCAACGATTTAATCTTAAATATTTGCATCCATTTACTTGTAATCAACGGAAATTTTTACTAGCTTATGCCATAACTTTATTAATCCCACAACTTTCGCTTCATTTACGCTAATTTTCATCTTCTGTTTATTCTCTTCTTTAAAAGGAATTCAAAATTTGAACATTTTTTCAAAGAAAATTAAATATTTAAAGTGTAGTATTATTTTGGTTAATAATCTAAGATTTAATTAGACATCAGTTGTACAATCATGGAATAGAAATAGCTAGATAATTAAAACGACCGAATTAAAAAAGAGACCCCTACGAGTTATTAAAAGCAAAAAAAATTATTGTGGTTATAACTAAAACTTATATTCTAATGCCTAAACTAGCTATATATTATTTATAGTTCAAGATTTTCTTTCAACTTAACACAAAATTAAATTAGAAAAAGATTTAAATAAATTTAAGATAACTTATTATCTAAGCCATTTAATAAATTATCATTTTCAATAGTGCCTTTCTTTAGTGGAAAAATTTCTAGATTACTGTGAACTAATATGTTTCTAATTCAGCATTACGGTCCCAATATTTAAATCTAGCAATAAAACAGAAGAACTTTTCCCTCTTAATGATAGCACAGTTACTGACTGAAATAGATCATATGGTAATAATAAAATAATTTCAAGATACTTTCTGCTGGAAATACCATTGACGATAATATAGACGCGGTTAATTTAAATAACTGTAATTATAAACTCCAAACAAACCAAGTTAAGACTAAGAGTTACAAGATTTTCGATAAATCTGGCATATGACGAGTAAGATGAACAGAATTTCGAACTAATTCTAACGGCGATTAATAATGAAAATATTTTTGTGTTACCAGCAGCAAAAACATCAGAAATATTTAATTATATCTTAATAGTGTACAATTAATCCAAAATATCGGAAGAAATAAATTAACATCCACATGTTCAAATAAATATGCGGCAAAATGAAATAGTCTGCGATGAAGGATATAAAAGTAAAAATCTACTTACATATACACCAATGTTTTTCTTTGTTAGATTTGCGATTATGAGGTGTTGACACCGATATTTGTGAACAAGAAATTTATAAGGATAAGGATTATGGCCTGTTTGAAACTTAAAAAAGAGGATACTGTTCATTTTATTCCTTCCGAATCGATTGAGATATTTTTCAGTGAACATAATATCACTAAAAAACGTTTTTTGAATGCAAACCTTTTATTAAATCTACGTAAAGCAATGCTTCAAGTGTTCTAGACTTGGGTATTTTTCTAAAAAAATTAAGGTGAACTATCTTTTTCTGAGGAACACCTTAAAAATAGCTGCAAGGAAAAAAATATTACTGCAATTGTCTGGATAATCACTGTTCAGCTGATAGAGAATACTCAGAAAGAAAAATATAGTATAAAAATGGCTTATAGAAATCTGCAATATGTGGAAGTGAAACAACAAATTTCAGATTATAATATTGAAACTCTATACTTATCTAGAATCAGTTATACTAGCAATAATAATTATAATTATGTAAATAAAAATAATCCCAGTAAAACAAATAATGGGTATTTGCTCCTAGATAATGAGGAAGAATTTCCTTCTGTTAGTGAATAAATTCATCAAACCCATGTCTATCTAAAGTAGGTTACCGATTAAATAAAACATCTAAGATTCAAATGAGTAGAAATTCCGCCGCAGGAGCTAGTACCTATAAAAGAATAGATGACTCAAATAGCTTAATAAATCACCCGAAATGATACGACATAGAAAATAAAACGAAAAAATTTTTAATACTAATCATAAAACTAACTCCAGTATAGTACTAACATATTAAAACTCGAAAAAATAGTAAAGATAATCAACCTAAGGTGCAAAATATTAATAAACCAAAAAACGAGAAATATGAGTTTTAAATACAGAAAACAAAGAATAATTGAATATAATGATGAACGAACATATGATAATTTAAAAGAAAGGAAAACATAAATAAGATACTTGCTTTCCTTTTTTAACTATGCACATACTGAATAAAAAAACATTCGAATTGATTATATAGTACGTTTAAAAGTGATGTAATCAATTAAAATTGATCCTTGTATAAAAATTATGAGAGTCCAGAGAGGATTTCCAAAGTGAGGTCCAAAGTATCGAATTTATATAACAGTTTTAACTGGCATTGATATGTCTTATGACTGACGATGGTTTCGCAAAATGCCTACGTTATTCAAAAGTGTTGCTCTGATGACGTTATCCTGTCATTGCAAGATTAACAGTTTGAGTTCATGTTTTTAATAAAACGAAACGTTTCTACTTCAAAAGAGATACCCACGTCACGTGTACGGAAATAGTTTGATTTTTTAAATTAGTTATGCTATAATTCACAAATTTCATTAATAACTTGCACTAACTTCTATAACTTAAAAACGTTACATGACTTTCTTATTAACACAGCATAAGAATAACAACATAGTCATTAATATGTGTGTGTAAATAAATAAAAGTTAATTATCTACTTCATGAAAATTATAAATCTGTAATTTCAAAGTTGTATATAAGTTAACAGTATTAAAATATTAAACTATATACTCACCTAACAAGATAATTGTTCGAAGCATAAGGATAAACATTATAATCGCGAAAACTTTTGTGTCCTTCAAATCGCACTGGACTGATTGTAAAATCTTGCAGATCGATCTCATAAACTACCGCCTCTGCTAAAGTCGTAAATACGTCAAGAGGATAAGCTGGATAATCTGTTAAATTCGTCTTTTTAGCATTTACATATAAAAATCTGGAAATTGTATATTAAACATAATATCAGAAAGCAGATTTTCTTTTCAGACATTATTAATACATCTTAGATTGACAAAAATCAATTTAATACCTTTTATTGATATTTACACATTATCTAAACATGTAAGGCCCAATTCAGAACAAAAAGTGTCATAATACAAATATCCATCCGTTAAGCTAAATCTACATCAATTTGTATAAACATAATGGTATGGAAGATGTTTTGTTTTTATTTTCTGCACAAATTTATATAGTTTTTTCAAAATATTACTTTTATTTAATATTCGTAGTCATCGTTAAATTTAAATTCAGGACATTTGTGATATTAAAGGTCCATCATACTATTAGATTATCGTGATAATAAAACTGTTTTTGCTGGATCTTGATCTACAAATAACTTAAAGCAGTTCAAACTATAGGGAACTATTTAATAATTCAATGTTTCACAAGAAATTATATTTTATTATTTGCATTTTATTGTATTTCACAAAAAATTTTTCCCTTTTTCTCTTATTATTTACATAAAGAATTAAAAAACGCAACTGAAATTAACAATATGTATTTTAAATGATCAATATTAAGATCGCCATAAAAAAAGGGAGAGACGTAATACAAGAAATAAAAGGCGCTACAAATTAAAATACAGTAGTTAATGATGTTAATAAGATTAAAAATTGACAGTGCAGTTATAAATTAGTAAATAAAAATTTACAAAAATCTGCTAAATGTTTTTGATTATTTAAATTCGTAATAAGAATAATATTCTAAGACAAAAAAATTAACAGAAATACACACCGCTTATCAGGAGAAAAACATGATCCCAGAATCCACGAATTTAACCGTATTCCACAACACGATTCACCATAAACTACTTCATAACAATTTGATTTTCGCAGGTCATTTATTAATTTTTTAAATTTTATTACATTTTGCCGATCATCAACATTAAAATCGATTTTAGCTAAAACAAAAACAATAAAATAATTCAGGAAAAAGACAATTAAAACTTTGTACAATTACAAGTCAAATGTGCACAGGATGAAAAAAAGACGTGTTGATTTCTTGTACATTATTACGTAGTAAAATTAAACATCTCAAATTTTAAAAGAGAAAAAATTCAATTTTTCATATGTATTTTTAAGAAGATAAAAAGTTTCAAAATTACCCATTATGCATGGAATAGTGGAACTTATTACAACACATATTACAGATTTATTGGAATCAAATGAATAATGTTGATTTTCATTGCCATTGCAATTTTTATCTATAAAGCGTTCATCTGAAAAAGTTAAAAATTATAATTCAGTGTAAAATTAAAAGCATTTTTTTTTTAGGATTCGCATGTTACATTCAAACATAACAGTCGTGTGTTACTGAGTTCTAATCCAGTTTTCTTTTCGACTTTCTATTTGTGCAAGCATGTATGTATATTATCGTGTTTTTATTAGTATGTTGAAAGATGAGGGAGCAAACAGACAAATACGTTATAACTCAGCTGTTAAATAAAATGCCTAAAGAAATAATAGAGAAAGAAAAAATTGGGGTGAAAAAAAGGAATATAAAGGAATGGTTGCAGAAAGAGGGAAATATAGGAATAATAATAAGCATTAAATAAGAGAAAAGGGTACGGAAATAGTGATAAATAAAAGTAAAAACAAAGAGGAAGGAAAAGAGATGGAAAAAAATAAATAAATAAAATAAAATAAGAAAATTAAATAAATAATAGATTAGTTATAGCTAAGTTAGAAATAAGAGAAAATAGAATAAGTTTGTAATAAAATATTTGCGCGGCGATAAGATTGTATAGTATATAAGTAGAATAGTGCAGAAATCATTAGATGTAAGAAAAACTCGTCGACAAACGTCTAGCTTGACGGGACAATGTGTAAATAGTAATAAATATAGATATATTAAAAAAAAAAAGAACACTAATTTAGTATCATAAATGTTTAAAATATAAAATGCACGTTAACTTTACTATGAGTAAAATACTAGATACAAATGTTCAAATTTTTACAAATAAATACTTAAAAATTTAGTATTTTAGACCCATTTAGGGTTCAGCATATTTAAAATTCTTCTGGTTCCATGAATGTCCCTGGTATTTTCAAATTAGGAGCGTTTATCATACCAAATTCCAACTTTTTATATTAAATACGCATTATATTATGCATTTTAAGTTTTGTAAAATTTGTCAATTTTTAACTCATTTGATGATCAATTTTTTAGGTTTTATAGTTTTCTTGTTATTAACAATTCAGTACTGTTGTATCCAAAAAAAAACATTTTTCTATCACTTTATCAATAGGTATTTTGATTTCCATAAAAATACAGGTATTTTAATTTCTATAAAAACATTTGAAAATTTTGGATTTTAGGCCCACTTAAGGTTCTACAGATAACATTTTTTAGGTTTTATAATATTATTGTAATTTAAAGTCAGGAACGTTGGTCACCCTAAATTTCAACTTTTTACTTTAAACAGGCGTTACCATTGTGAATTTTAATTTTTAAGGTAGGATTTCAGAATTCGACACATTTGGGCTTATTTGAGGGTTTATATTGAAAATTATTCAATTTTATAATTTTTCTCCGAGATCGGACTCCGCTAAATACCTGGGTATGCATTTAGATTCCAGGTTGAATTGGAAGAAGCATGTCAAGATGAAAAAAGAACAAACTATGCATAAATTAAGACAGATTTATTGGTTGATTGGGCTCTAGGCTTAATCTGTCTAATAAACGTATGATTTATTGTCAAATCATCAGACCGATATGGACGTATGGTATTCAACTCTGGGGCTGTGCAAAGACATCTAATCGGTTGATTATTCAGCGCGCTCAAAACAAGTGTCTCCGAAACATCATTGGAGCTTTCTGGTATCAACGCAACGAAGAAATACATTCCGATTTAAATATTCCATGGATTGATGAAGTCATACGTTATATTGCAGCAGAAGTGCACAAACACCGACTTTACAGTCACCCAAATCTAGAGGCCTTAGAACTGCTACTTTCCGATGATGACTTAAGGCGCCTTAAGCGCACAAAGCCTTATGAGATAGTCACCTAATTTATTCTTTAATATACTCGTATATATGTACATATTTTATAGGTATGTGCATATACTTGGTGTGCGTGCGTGTGAGTATTTATATACGCGTATGATTATTTATATATTTATATATTAGGAGTTATGTAATTGCACATAGTTTCTACTCTGCTCATGTTACAAATTAGTTAGATTAAGTTGTAACATCGTTGTAAAAATAGTGCTAATTTATTTTCTGTAATAAGATTACACCAAAATATATGTGTAATAAAAAAAAAAAATTTTTTATAATTTTTCTATTAATTATGTACGGATTTCCGAGTTTGCATATAATATTTGCCCAAGTTTTCTTGTGTTGCTGATGCTTCTGAAGCACTGTTGATTCATTTTCTATGGGCTTGATTTTCATCAATACTGCTAAGATTTTTTCACTTTCGATTATACTTGACTGTTTTCTTTAGGGTATATGTGTTTTGCTTTGTTTTTTTGTAAACAATCAATAGTTGGGGCAATATTTGTATTATACAACTAAATGATAAAATACATTTACCTCCTGAATTTGCAATGCCAGTCAAGGATTTCTGAAAATCCAGTATCTGAAAATACATTTTATAGATAATGAATAGTTAATGCAGATGTTGAAGCAGTTTTTAAAATATGAATTTTTGACCATTCTGATTTGGAATTGAATAAATTTAAAAAATAATAATCATGAAATGCACTTGCACAATACATGTGAACTCCCTGAAAAATTTTCATAGGAGGTTCCCAGGGATGCAATTCTGCCATTGGTGAGTTTTTTTATTTCTAAATATTGTTGACAAAATTTTCATCGATAATTTAGTTTCATTATTAATCCTTTTCCAGCAATAAATCTACGAAGGCTGTGTGATGTAACTTTTTTAAAACGTTTGGTTCCAATTTCTTTGGAATTATAATACAATTTCATTGAAAAATTACATTTTGAAAGTTATGTATTTAATTATCACTATTAAATAAATCTTATTTTAGCCGTTTAGATTCATCTAATTCTGTTTCTATTCAGTATTTTAATAATTATTTCACTAATTGTTTAATTTTTTAATTCATCAACTTCATATGAACCAGAGACAAAATCATATTCTCTTAATGAAGCTTGGAATAAAAAAACAACATTTCGTTGAAACTATTATACTTTTTCTCATTATAATTTTTTCTTATCTTCAGTCCAATTAAATTTATCAAATATTCAAGACTAGTTTTTAAAATTCATGAAAACTTTTGAATAAACAATTATTTAACATAAGTTAGACAGTCAAATTTGGTATCTTTTCTTCTTTGTTTAAGCAAAGTTTCCAAATCCTTCTTTTCTTTTATACTTATATGTATAATTACTCAAAACTATCAACAGTGCAACAATAATTATTATTGATATTTAAAAAAATAGCACGTCAAAACAAAACACAATAATAAAAATTATTACAATTAGTAAACTTATTGAATAAACTAGGATTATGAAAATGTTATCAATTACTGCAGTTAAATCTCAAACAAACATTGATTGAAAATTTACGTTTGATTGTTATTACCGATTTATATATCAGCTGACTATAAGTTGGCCATTATTATTATTGCATCACCATTATATTGAATGTTAATATTGAATAGAATAACAATGAAGTAAATGACAAAATAAATTCACTGACGATTAAAAAACAGAAATACGTAGTATAATAAAATGACTTAGTCGGGGCTTCCATATTCTAAAAAAACCATACGAAATATCACAATACAGTTGTACTCAAACTAATGACAAAGATTTTATACCTGGATGTTTTTTGCTCTGCAAGATAAATTTAATAATTTCACATACGGATGATCTTACAATATGACCTAGCCAGTGTTTTTTTCTTCTTAACAGAGTTAAATAATTTTAGGCATGTACTCGTTTTAATGATGACTTCTTTTATTTGAGATTTTTAACATACACATGTACGTATATAATTCAAAAATTACTGTTCATATAGAATTTATCAATTATTAAACGTTTGGTAGATTCTTGAATTTGTTAAGTTTTGAAAAAAATGTGTCAAAATATCAAAAAAAAAAAAAAAAAAAAAAAACAGCAAAAAAATGAAGAGTATAAAATTCCAAGAGAGAAATGAAAATTAATACAAATAAAAATATATAAAAAAATTAATTAAATTGCAGTAAGTTTTTAATCAATTAGTATTTTTTAAATTAATCTAAAAAATAAAAGCGAGAAACAATAATAATATATTTTTTGAAGACTGCATCTAGTGTTCACCATTCACAGACATTTGTTTAAATTGAAAAAATCTTTATTTAAGTTTCTTTTTGAAAAGTAGGTTTTATTTATTACAAAAGAATAACAAACAAATGGAATCAGTTATTAATAAATTTTAAATTTTCTTCATTACTTGTAAATTAAAAAATCCGCAATATCAATACTTATTCTATTAGATATTTTTACGACACTGTAAAACTACTATTACCTAAACGTTCATTGAAATTTCTGAAACCAATTTTATCATCACCGGCTAATTTGAAAAATGGGTTCCTGTGATAAAACAACAGTCACATACATCACTGTTATTATAATTGTACTTTTTAAATTAAATTTTTCTTATTTTTTAAGTTAATGACAACACAAAATTACATATCCGTAATACTTAGAAACGCTTCAGTTACTAGCTCTCTTGATCTTACTCTTCCATCAGTTTGCAACTTAGCTGGAGAACTTTGGATGGCATCTTTGGAAGTGATCACATTCCTATCCTTATTTCTTTTTCTGATTTCTCTTATCTTACTGTTTCCAAACCTGCCCTTAATCCTCAGTAGAATCTATCCGGAGGCAACTGGGCTAAATTCAGCCCAGTGGTGGATTCCTACGTCTCGATAATACAGGATGTCAATAATTTTCAGCAGTAATACAATTCTTTCATCCTAGCCGTTACTAATACTTCAACTTTGTCGTGTCTCCCATCCCGATTGCCCTCTTATGCCAAACATAAAACCTCTTCCTATTTATGGTAGAACGATGACTGTAAACATGCTTATGAATTTAGTTCACGGCCGCTAAGAGAACGTCATGGAGGAAGTACTGCTCCTCGTTCACAAGAAATACCTCCCTTTCTCATGGATTTGGGGTCTCGCCAAGGCTTCCAAATCTTCGTCTGTCGGTCATCCCTTTAACCACTTCTTCTCTGATGACAACCTTTCTATCTTTATTGACTCAATAGCCTCTGCTTATGTTCCCAGTCTCAAGGAAACGATGTTATTGTCAACTTCTATCTTTCTTACCTCTTCCTTCCATATTAATGAGCACCAACTTGCCTTACACAATACGTCCAAATCTTCACCTGGAATCAATAGAATTCCCTACCTTGCTCTCCAAAATCTATCCGGAAATGCTCTTCAGTTCCTGAATTTGCTGTTTAATTCCTTTGTTGATACACGCAGTCCTCCCTCCTCTTGGAACACATTTATTGTTCATCCTCATTCCCAAAAAGAACTCCTCTTCCTTTCGGCTTATCTCCCTGGCTTCCTGCCTTAGAAAGGTCTTTGAAAATATTGTTAATAGGTGTCTCGTTTGGTGGTTCGAAAACTTGAGTATCCTTTCTAGTAACATGTTTGGTTTTCGTCCGGGCTTTGATCCATCTGATTGTATAAGTCTATTTGTATCCGATATATATAAATCCTTTATTGACAATAAATACACATTGGCAGCTTTTATTGATATCTCTGCTGCTTTCAATAATGTATACCTTCTCTGTCTTAAAGAAAAAATGTTATCCATCAGTATTCCTCCTACCTTCGTCGATCTTGTTCTCAATCTTATGCTAAATTGGTCTGTCTGTCCGTCTGTCTTCTTCAGTAGATTCTGCCTCAAGAGGAGTTTTTCGTGGTCTTCCACAGAACTCTTGTCTCAGTCCCACTTTGTTTAATATCTATATGCTTAATGTTCCCTCTCTCACTATTTCTTCCTCTTCCATGTTCTATACAGATGATATTCTCCTTTATTCCTCAGCTATGGATGTCACAACCGCCAACGAGGAACTTAACAGATCATTAACCGACTTGGAACTTTCTCTTTCCTCTATTCATCTCTTTGCCTCTCGTTCCAATCCTCCTACGTTGTATTCTCTTTCCGACCATACAATTTAGCCACTGTTAATGTCTCTTTGAATAATCTTCCTATTCCCCTAGTCAACTGTTTCTGCTATCTTAGAGTGTTTCTAAACAGTCGCTTGTCTTTCTTCGAGCATATTAATTTCTTTAATATTTCTTGCCACGAACGACTCAATCTGCTCACGAAATGGGGCGCAGATCCTCAAATCTTAATGCTGTTTTACAAATCAATCATATCATCTAAACTAGATTACTGTTCTTTCATATATGGCAATGCCTCCAAATCTCTCCTCTCAAAATTGGATTCAACACAAAATTTGGTTCTTCGTTTTTGTTTAAGGGCGCTCAATTCCACTCCAATTCCAGCTATTCTTTGTGAATCCAATGTCCAGCCGTTGTTCATCCGTCGATTACATTTAGTATACAGATTCCTTGTAAAAATATTATCCATCTCGTTTTCTAAGACCCGTCTCTCATACCTCTCTCTTTCGTAATTGGCATTTCTTTCCTAACAGAACTCCTACTTTAGCCTTCGTTTCTCATCGTTTAGACAAATTCGCCTCTTATATTATTTCCTATAGTAAACTTCCTTATTTTATATTTAACTTCTTCGGGTTTTTTCACCCTCCAAAGCTCTCTTCTCTAAAACTTCCAGCTCCACAGCTGCGAATCAAGAATTTAATGTTGTTATTAATTCCTCATTTCATCTTCATTCTTTAGTATTTACTGATGGTTCCAAAAGTTCAGAGGGAGTTGCTGCTTTCTCTTTCTCCCCATCTAGCAATTTCTCTCAATTTTTCAGGCTGCCGGATTTTTGTTCCATCTTCTCCGCGGAACTTTATGCTGTTCTTCGAGCAATTATATTTATTTCCACAACTCGATACTCTGATAGATACCTAATCATTTCGGACCCCAAAAGTGCTTTTCAAGCTATATACTCTCCCTTTCCTTCATATATATTTCCTTGACTTTATTTTTTCCCGTATACTTTCTCTCGTCTATAGTCTTATTTATTATTTGCGTTTATTCACTATTAATCAACTTGTTATGTCATTAATTTATTTACTAAAAATTTCTGCGGCAAGTGTGTGAAAATGTTTCAAAAAATAGAAAATACGTTTGATCAAAGAAATCCATTGTAAAAAACTTGCAATAATAAAAAAAATAAATGATATTTATATTTCATTCTTTGTAATTTTTTTTTCAATTCTGTCATGAAAAGTAACTCTTAAAAATATCATGAAGGATACAAAACACTGTATTAGCTGCTTTTCAAACATATATTTAATTAAAATTCATTTTTTTTGTAGCTTCAACTTTTAGAACTTTTAAAACTAATTTATGCATTAATAAAACGCTAACTATAAAATAATATATTGAAAACGATCAATATTACATAAATATATATTATTAATAAATCAAACACACATTAAAATCCGAGATTTTATTTAAAAAATAAAATTGTTTTAAATACTTACATTCTGTTTGAACAGTCACTTTGGTAGCAGTCTAAACCCATCTCATCACTAAAGTTTAAAAAGCGATTTAAAGCAACACATTTATGTTTTAATGCTTCAGAATGATCGTTAATACTGTGTTCATTACAAATTCTTAAATCATCTGAAAAATCAGCGGTATTATTGAATTACAGTATTAATTTTAATAAGTGATTCGTAATTTTAGAATTTTTCAACATTGCATTGTATTTTTGAATTTAAAAAATAAAATAAAAAAAATCAAAACTTTTATCAATTAAAAAATTTTGCTAAATTTTAACTTCAACATTGGTATTCAATGAAAACGGTACTGTCTACACTCATCGCACTACAAAATATTTAGATTTATTTAAAAAAGATGCAAAATAATTATTAATCGTAATTTAAAATGGAAAATGAAGTTTCAATAATTAATTTAAAACATAACTATAAAAATTAATTATCTCGTATTACTATTTTAGAAGATTGAAATAAATTATTAGTTAATATTTATCTTACTCCAAAACAGTGAAGTAATTAAAATAATTTTCTTTAAATTATAATATATTTTTGCAAAAGAAAAAAAAAATCTTTCTATTTCCAACAGATTACTAAGTGATTTATGATACTATTTTTCTTTTATGAAAAATACTTTAAATTTTCTTATTCACTGTCATTTGAAAATGTTGTTTCTTTTTAAGACCTTACTAATAGGAGGAATTTTAATTATTAACACACTTATATTAAAATTAAAATTTATAAACAAAGTGGTTGATCTAAATCCTTTTAATTATTATTACTATGTAGGCATACTGAAAACTTATCTTAGAAACTCAATGTCTGAAGAAAGATTAGTACTGTATTGCATTTAGATAAACATTAATATTCTTACTGGCAAAACATAATTAAATCAGCAAATTCAATGTTTTTTTCTTGGTTCAAAAAATTTACCATTTTTTGAAAATTAAGTGTTATTAAAGTATGAACAATGACAGGCAAATTGGTACTGTTTATTTCAGACTAGTTCAGTTGAACCAGAAGACTCAAAATAAATTGTAAGCAGCTGCAAGCGAACTATAAATGTTGATGTAGTTAATTTTGAACTATAAAAATGTATAAATATTTAAAAAATAATAAATAAACTATCGATATATATGTATATATATATGCGTGTGTGTGTGGGTGTGTGTTTATATATATATATATATATATATATATATATATATATATATCGTCGTCGTCGTCGTCTATTCTCACTCGATTATCTTCTAATTCGGAGGAGAATTAGAGGATAGATAGATGCGCAACTGAGAACACACGTAAGCAGGAGCGCAACCTAGCTTCCGTGCTGCCCTCTGCTCACGTTGATGCGTTTGTTCGTCAGCTGAATATTTCTATGCGACGCTAGCGCACTCGTGCGACCACAATTGGAACTGACTATAGTCGCTTGTTATCACGCTACAGATGTAGCCCAAATGAGTCTATACTGCTGTGTACTAAACTAGCGAGCATATTTTTGTCATCGCTCAGTATCGAACCCGAGACCTCCGGATCGGAAGTCAAGCGCTCTAGCCACTAGGCCAAGCGCGATAACATATATATATATATATATATATATATATATATATATATATATATAAATGTCGTCGCGATAGCCTAGTTGCTAGAGCGCTTAACTTCCGATATGGCGGTCACGGGTTCGATCCCGAGCGACGACGAACTTATTACAAGAATTAAATAAATAAATAATCGCTAATAGTCACGTGGAAGGCAATGGCAAACCACCATGTACAACATCATATGCACGCCAGGTCAGTACACAGCAGACCCACACCTCGGACTGCACTTGTAGCGCGATAACAAGCGGCTTCAATCAGTCCCGAATGTAGTCTTGCGTGTGTACACCTGCGTTGCATATTACAATTGCCTGGTACACAACCTATATCTGTACAGCTAAATGTATGAATAGGTTGCGCAACGCGCTATGTAGTGTATGGCACCTGAGAGAGATATATATAAATATATACATATCAACTTTACTACCTATCCAGTACTAATTTACTTATCCCATTCCCAGATTTCCTTGCCCCGCCCCATCTCACTATAGAACATCAGTACCAAGCCAATGGCACACATCACAACATTATACCCCATCTATCAAGTCCAGCACTTCAAAGTAAATAAATATAATAAGCATTAAAAAATAATATATTATTAATAAAAGTATAGTACACAGATCAGTTATGCAATTTTAAATACAAAACAACAACAAAATAACAACTAAAGCCACTCCCACTATGCTAATGTAATCATTCCCAACCAATTACTAATATATCGTTGACCTCGTTCTCAAGCAATACCACTTTCATATTTAAATCTTTGAGTATTTCAAATACTTTTCGCTTCGAACGTTCAAATACATTCAACTGCTCATCACAATCTACTGCCAATAGCAGTTTTACACATAGTAACGTTCGTCTCTGATATATCAAACAAGTACCATGCTGAATATCAGTCTCCTCTCATTTGTCAAGGTTCTTTTTTATAACATGCACCAAACTATCAAATTGCTACTTTGTAACAACATCGCTTAGATTGAGGTCATTACTGGTAACTAACAGTTTACTCAACAAACTTATGTAACTAGTTTGTTTATTGGCAATCACTAACAGCGTCTTTAACAGTCCTTCATATTCACCAGATATCTCTTGTAACTATTTACATTCACTGCTTCATAATCTTGCAAATAGTTTGATCAATGTAGTAGCGTGTAGTAATTGTTTTCTTCAGAAATTTTAATTATCACTAATATTGAATCTAGCAATGGTAGTTGGTTTTACAATACCATCAATACATCCATCCCCTATGTACTTTCTGCTTTTACTTGTATGTTACAGTATCTTTCTCTAAATATTTACAAAATCAGTGTTATCAGCCTAAGTTGACTAAGAACTTTTATTTATTATCACTCAAATAAGTATATGTCTGGCTACATTGTTTTTTACAATTCCACATTATAAAACATACAGACTAGAAGTTTTCTAGCTTTATCTTTTAACACATACATCATGAGAAAGATGGAACATATACTGTTTATATTAAATAATTCCTCACTCCAATCAGCTGTTTAACCTTTTTCCACCGTTTTGATATTTCTAATGCGCACAATATCAGTTGTAAACTAAGGTCTTTTAACGGACCCAAGAGTATACTTACCGCATGCTTCTGCTATATTCCATTTAATTTAGCTATCCACTTATTGACATTAACTAGAGCAAATTTTGTTGTACCATTCACTGTAATGTTATATTTACATGTCAGATTCAGCAATAATTTGAGGTATTGTTTGTTTAGCTGTAAACTCTTACATTCATCCTTTAATGTGCAAGTAAACCGTCCTATAATGGACCCCTTTAAAAAGGAATAAAACCGTATAGGTTAATATTATGTGATCACTTAAGAACATCACACAATCAAGGGTTATAGAATTCAGTATCATATCCATCTGAAAGTATGTAGGTGCTGTTATCTCTTACTCTAATAATACTCACTGGAATGCTTTAGCAATCGAGGGCATACTCTTGTTCTTTACTAGAACTGTTCATGCATATTTGCTGAATACATTGATTATGGTCAGAATAAATTTATGACCTTGACTAAAAGATGTGTTTTGTCAAATATGTATGAGATCAGCTTGTCAGAGGTCATTGAACCTGAGTACTTGTAACATACATTTGCATTATCATTTCTTCTGCTAGCATGTAACGATCATAAATGTTGATTAGTTCTTTGACATTATCCCATTTTACTGATTCTATATCACTAATTTTTCTTCTTACCACCGTCACCTCTAAGACTACCTTGAAATAGTAGTTTAATTACATTGTGATATTTATTATGGTGCATATCTTTCAAACTATTATTAAACTATAAGTGTGCATTCACATATTCCAAAATGTATTTATATACTTTCCAATTATCTGGTGTTACTCTTTACTGTCAATTTAAGCTGAAAGAGCAAATGATATAGCCCTAATGTAAACAGAAACGTTGTCTTACCTTAACTTTGCCAAAATATATTTTGTCTTTTTTTGGGCTAGTATGAGAATTTTGCTGAACGTTATACATCGCTGTTATCTTTATTGAGTCCTAACTTATAAATAGGATTAGATGATGAGAAATTTTGATCACGCTTAATTGCTATTGGTGATGATTACAGTCATACTATCGGATGGTGGTTATTTACTAATGAGGCATATCAGCGCCTCTACCTTTGCAATAATCTCTATGACACCAGTATATAGGAAGTCTGCTATACACTTTTTCAATTCTGACACTGTATAATTTCTTAAATATCTGACAACAATTTGGTAATTGGTTCCAGGACTATAATTGATGATTTGCTGAGAGGCGCATGTCCATTCAAAAACAGTTTATACTTGTGTGCATTATCAGTATGCAAGCTATCCAACTCTGTCTTAAGTTGTATTTCTCAATTAATACAGTCCACTGTAGCTTAATTCAACAACTATAAATTCATCAAAGCCACATTGGAACTGATCTCTATTTATAAGATTTTCCTTATCTAAGATCACAAACCTACATTCATTTTTAACAAATACATCCCTTCACAAACTTATTTATATATATGACGCATGTTAATATCGTTTTGCACAAATAGTATATGATACATTCATGTTATCTGTGATTAAATATTTCAAAATCTTCACATACATCTACACAGATAGAGGAAATTGATATTCTTATCATTACTCAGTGGGAAGTATCTTTTTATAACTGACTAACCTCCATCTAAGGATACAAGATCAAATACTGGTACAGAATGTGACTTAATAGTGCCCGGTAAGTGTACATCTTCTTTATTGTATGTGTAATAACCAATTTCTAGTACTGAATAGAATAGTTGTTCCAGCAATGTATACTTTAACTAACACGCTACTAATTGACTGGAGTATGATTTTCATCACTTTACTTCGTTCCCTACTTAGATATTTAGTGAAAACATGAAGTTATTATATTGATTATGACAGTTTTGTACGTTTGAGTAAAGTGTAGTTTGATTTAAAGTAAAATATAAGTGATTATCACAAGCAATGTTACACTATAAAATTCAGTGTTCACTTAAAAAATCTTTGAAATGATAAAAAAGACATTCAGGCTGAAGAACATGTTTGTGGTGCAATCAGTCGTATTAAGAAAGCAAAGACAGCTGTGAACTGGAAGACAGAAACGGCGCTCCTGTTTAGTTCACTAAAGAAAATATTGACACTGGAGTAGTGGTGATCAGCACCAACCTTCGCCTAGCAGTCAAGGGAACTCCCTTTTCATACCTCTGCATATTAATTGAAAGCACACCCACATTATTAAAGAAACACCTGCATGTAATGAATTCTTTGTTTATCGACGTCAAATCAAAAATGCAACGTCTTCATTTGGGAATATTGGCTCAACTGCATCACAAAATAGTGGGAAAACATAATCACGGTTGATGATAGTTGCATTTATTGCTATGATTCTGAAACTAAGCAGCAGTGCTCACAATCGATGGAAAAAAAGTAGGAATACAAAAATCTGCAATTAAAGCGCTAATGATTAGTTTTTTGTTTATTAAGGTATGGTGTACACTCATACAGTCCTTGAAGGCCAAATAGTTTCAGCAGTCGAATACATTTCAGTTTTGAAGTGATTGATGAAGGATACATCCCTAAGAAGCATCGAGATTTCATTGGGCGTTGAAAGCAGTATCCAGATAAAGCCAGATTGCATGTGACGTACATAGCACTCGAATTCATATTTCAAAAAAATATTGAACAAATGTCGTGCGCTCTACAGTACCGATTTAGCATCAAACAAATTTTATATTTATTCCACGACAAAAAAAATTTGAAAGCCAAAGTTTTTCTATCGCTTTTGCTGCTGTAAAGGCTTTAGAGATGATTTTGAATAGATCTGACAGAAAATTTTGTGAACGTTTTTATCAGTTGGTAGTAGCGAATGAAAAACTGCATTGCCTTCAAGGTTATGCATATTGAACAGGATCGGTTTGAAGATAATTAATTTTTGTACAATAAACGATTTATAATTAAAATTCGGTCTTTATTGAAAATAAATTAAATATGATGAAAAAAAAAAAGTAGTAAATCAAAAGAAATACAGAAATAATGCCAGTAGTATAATTAATCAAACAATTGATAAGTTGTAGTTTGAAATTCATTTAACTAGGAGATACCAGTATTACAGATCAGACACTAAATTTAAAAAATCTCTCATGGAGATTCTGGAATAAATCTGCTGGATAACGCTTACTGGGCCACAATATCGCCTACAGCACATATAAGAAAAACAAACACTAGGCAAAAGGTAATAAAGTGTTTGAAAACAAAATATGCCCATGCATTTTAGATTTGAATAGGATCAGAGACTATAAATCATAGTTTCCTACACACAGATACAGCCAGCAGTATAAAGCGGCTACTGCTGAAATGCATTTACATAAAAGGGAAGAAACATTAAAAGATATCATACAGCCTGTTACCAATGAAAACCAAACTATATGATTTAAAAGAAGACTACAGATATCTGAATCTATAAATGTTAAATAATTTGATGTACAGAGGCCCAGCTAGAACAGTCCAATAAAGCACTCACACTATTGTTGGAAACAAAAGAAACACATACACATCATGTAATACCTACAATGAGTAAATGGCTGGAAACCAGCATTCCTTCACTTTCGCGCATATTTTCAAACTTGGACAATAAAAACATTAAAGCAGGAACAATAATTCGGAAAAAAAATATGTATATACAATATAAAAAACAAAACAGTCCTTTGTTTACTGTGTTTATCATCATCATTATGGTTGTCTGGATAGTTTATTGGTAACTTGTTTGAATCAGTACTAATGAAAATGTTAAGTGCTTTAATGAAGTAGGGTGTGTACTGGATCTAATCTACTGCAAAGCTACAGCAATAATGATAGGAAATATAGAAGTAGATTATAGTTTTTAAACCTATAACAGATCTCACAAATAAGTGGGTTGATAAGTAACATGAAATAAATAATTTAAATATAACTACTTCCTTAATAGTATACTTGCTTTAGTAACTTAAAAAGCGCAGTATGTCAATAATAATGTAGTTATTGTTGTTGATTATATTTTCAATCATTGAAATCTAGATGTATTTGAACACCCCGTTTGTATTTTTCAAAGTAAACTCTTGACTTATAATAGCTCCTAATATAGGTCAAGAGTTTATTTTGAAAAAT
Organism: Icerya purchasi; assembly: GCA_039619475.1. NCBI lineage: Eukaryota > Metazoa > Arthropoda > Insecta > Hemiptera > Monophlebidae > Icerya > Icerya purchasi. The sequence continues at coordinate 307,938,634 of CM077116.1, forward strand.
ACATAGGATTACAGATAGTAAGTAATAGTTGTAGAATTATTTTACACTAATATCAGGATGCTTGTTTTCTTGGCTGTAATACATTGCCTTGAATTTTGCGTATGCTAAATATAAATGTGTAAACTTCTTGTCAAAGTCTACTATAAACAACTTATACAAGTACTTTCCAATAAATATTTGGAACAAAATTAAATGTATAAATGCTTTGATTTTGTATTATTAAGTTAATTTATAACATTAATAATTAAAAACATTACAAGCATACATAATAGTTAAGTAAAGTTGAAAACATATGTAAATTAATATATTTATTAATAAATACAAATTTTTCACACACTGGACTTTTTAAGTAATCGGGGGCAATTGTTGAAAGAGTAAACATTTCTAAAAAAAAAAAAAATTAAGTTCCAGTTTCTTATTTCTTTAAGAATTTTTGATATTATTTTATAAAAAAAATACAATGTGTCTTATATTAAAAGTAAATGAAATACCTTCCAATGACAAGACTGCAACTCTCTTCATTCTAACCGTGTCATAACCAGCAATAAATAAGAACATATTTGTTTGGTTAAAGTGTGAAAAACAAACTTCCTTCCAATGGCAAAAAAGTTTTATGTTACATCTGCATTTAACCGTAGCTGGATAATTATTATTCCAAACCTACACAATTATTAAAATAGTAAAACTTTTTATTCACTGCAATTCATTATTAAATTAGTACTTATCAACCATGGAAATATATTAGCTTATATTACATGGATGAATATTAACCAGCAAATAGTTCTGAATATTACAAATTAATTTCGCGAAATATCATTTATTTTAGTCAAACAATACAAATTTTAAATTAAAGGACTTTTTTATGTTATACAGAGTAAATGTTAAATAAAATTTAATGATCTACAAAGCATTGCTCCATTATTAGGTTTTGACAGTGTGTCACACGTTTTACAATCACAAATAAAACATGCAAGTCCTAATACAGTGCAGATTGCACTAGCAAATATATTAAATGTATATTGTAATATAGCAACTAGCAGATATATAAATGGAACATTGTCACATGTCATTTACATTTTTCCTTTAAATATAGCGTCTGGTTATGAAATTTAAAAAATCCTAAAACAATAATTTATGTGCCTATAAGTTCAGATTATATATCAAAGATAAATGTACATATAAAGGATCAGAATGGTAATGACCTTGATTTTGATTTAAAAAATTTATAATGCCTATCATATTGTGACGGATTCGGCCGCCATGACTTTCGATATTTATCACACTGTACCGAATTAAAAAATGATAATGATTACTTCTTTTCAAAATTCCAAATTCCACATTTCTCCGTGTTTTGACAGTTTCTCAGGCTTATTTCTCTGATTTCTATTTCTCCGGTTTCTACGGGCAGCGTGCAAACTGAGCATTCTCCGACCATAATGCTAGATCGACAAATTTCGTGGTAATTGCCAATGTGCACGGCGCCAATTTGGCGATCCGTGCATATGTGTGTGTTAATTATATGAAGGTGGTTCGTCCGATGTTTGTCCGATCTGGTGTTGTGTGCGTCGGAGATGCGATTCGAGCTACGTCGAGGCATGAGAAGTTTTTTTCTTAGAACCCGAAAGAACCGACACAGGGTACCCGCCATTCCACCGATTTTGAAAATGTTCTAGAAAAATCAGTGGCGTGTTCATTTTTATATATATATATTTTTTATTATTAGGCAAAATGGCCGTTCAATAAGATCGTAGTCGAATTCTCTGTGAATTCGGCCAATCAGTCTTCGCTTCCTCGTGGTCGCGATTAGATCTCAACTGCTTTGGCCGGGAGGCAAATTTTCGTTCGTTTTTCTTTTTCACAGCTACACGCCGATCGAAGCACACTTTATATTTTTCACTGCTTTGGCCGCTTGAGGCAAATTGTACCGTTAGGAATATTCGTTGTCGTTTTCTTTTGTTTTATGATCGGTTTGCATATTATTTTTCATAAAAAATATAATTGGATTTACTCCTCTTAAAAGAATTTTTCGTTTATTTCGTTGTAAGGACACGTTTTCGTGACATCTCCGCCGCGGAGACCTTTCTTTTTTTCATTAAACCTTAGGAAGGCCTAAAGCTCTGCCCGAGCGAGCTAACGGTTACGTTACACCGGAAGAAGTAACGTTGGCGCCCGGAAAGTTTTTTTTATTTTATTTTATATTTTTTCTATCATCGAAGAAAGCAATTAATTACAAATGACTACCGGAACAGGGACTTGTGAAGAGAGTGAATTCTTCATAATATACACTAATAAAAGTATATATAAGCACACTCAAATACTGCATTGAAGCAACGAAAATTATATAAATAAAGAAGAAGAAAAAATATTGGATAGAAAAATTACTAATACACTGAAGTTGTTGGGTCACAGGGTATTCATTAACTAAGAAAATGTGGAGTACTTTGGAACATATATTACAGAGTGATTCTGCTAATCCAGTTGTTGATGACACAATTGCAGCACATAAAATACAAATGCTTAAACCATACACAAGTTCAAAATTTGGTCCTAGTAGTAAAATATGAATACCTGTTCAACAAAAAGATATCACTTTACCATTAGGAAGTTATTTGGTTCTATAAGATAGTTTTCTTGTTGGTAGATTTTTCAATGAATGGACCGTTATTTTTTATTTCTGAAACTTTGGTGTGAAATTAATGAAAGTATTGTGCAATGTGTATGTCAATCAAACTTTTCTTGAATGTAGATTACTATATTCACAGAATATCAAACCAGACAACAACTTTAGCACATGCATTCTAAATACAGAATTAAAAGTAATTGCATGAAAAATTACTGATATAACATCATCATCATTAGGTGCTACAACCAAATCGTTGGATTTTCAATTTATTATTCCTTTATGCTACATATTTGGTTTTACAGAGGATTGTAGACATGCAATCGTCATACAACTTAAGAACTAGTACTGATCCATGCAAATAATGATAAAAATGCTTTCATCACAACATCTGATAAAACAATTAATGTAACACTGCGCTGCAATCGTGTGGCAAATACTGTTTGTTAAATTGAGCGGTAAAACAAATATATCATTATTTAACTAAATAAAGAAGCTAAAGCATGAAAATTAAGAGCATAGTCTTTTTCTCATTAACCGCCTCTGTCTACTGTTACTGAACATAGTTGGGTAACTAAATCAACATTAGCCGCAAAACGTCCCTGTTCATTATCATCAGATTTCAGGTAAATAAATAAAATGATTTATTAAGGGTACCTCTACATTTAATCGTGTCAATATAACCAAAATTTGTGCATACATAAATTCTCCAAAATATCTTTACAAAGTGATGAATTTAGATTTTGAATGGAAAAGATTCGGTAACCTATACTTGATATACACAAATTTTCAAACAATGTACCATGGTAAAGAGCCGCCGCATCCTGCAACAAGTGTAGAATACTTTCTCAATATATATTTAGCTTTTTATCACACTGTGTAATTTTCAAAATTACCTTTTAAATGATAGAAGCCCGCTCCAGATTAGAATATATTTTACGACTAGTAATAATATAACTTTAAATGCCTTATACTGCACTCCTACAATACACAATAAATCAACTAGCCATAATGTGTTGGAATTGTAACATGAAAATTAGTATAAGAGGATGTACATTTAATATTTCCCTTTTAGTATTATGTTGAATATATTAGAGTAACATTCTATAAATCTTAGGCTAAATTTTATCTTTCAAGCTTGTATTTATTTATAATTAATTTCAAATTTTTTTCCGCAGTTCCCATAACGAGTAATACATGCGATGTCATAATTGATTTTCAACATTTTCAAAATAATGATAACGCGTATATCATTAATGAACTTGCAATATTAACTTTAGATGGTGAAATTCAACTTCAAGTTTATAAACTCCCATTTGGCTGGAACATATCATCCAACAGTAAAAGACATACAAGTATGTGGCTAATACAAAATTATCATTCCATTTTGTGGAATGGTGGAGATTCTGATTACAAAAATATATCTTTCAACTTGGAACATGTTTTAAATCGTTTACAACCTTTAAAAATTTATGTTAAAGGAGATACAAAAATTGAAACTATATGGGAAAGGCTGATATCACTTATGAATTACAAAATAATTAATTTAGAAACATGTTACGGTATGTCTAATTTGAAAAATTTAAATAAGTAGAACCTTACATTGCGTGTGTAAAATGTGATGAACATACTGATGGAAAAATTAATGTATGCTGATTACAAAATATACATATGACGATGAAATGGTTCAATCTGAATGTTAAACCTGTTTTACCTGTAATAAAGTATCCTACATAACAAATGTTGCAGAAAGTTACTGCAGACACATTAATTTCCGGGGTTTATGATTTTTACAATAAATTGCCTGACTCGTTGAATAAAAATAAAAATGTGAACAAAAACTGGCTTTATTTGAAACATCATAAATATAAAATTCAAATTCCTTAACGTAATGGTTAAAAGGAAAAACCAAGTTAAAAAAAAAAAAAAAAAAAAAAAAGAACCAACAGTATCAAAAATAGATATAAAATATTCAAAACAAAGTTTTGAAAATAACCTTGGAGGCAATGAAATCAACTCCAAATCATGTCGTACACGCTGAAAGTATAGAAATGCCAATTAATTTACTCACACAGAAAATGTCTGATAAGTACTATTTAAAACGTTATGCTCAAAAATCACACCCTATAAACAATAAAATAGTAATATTGGAAAACCCAGTTTCTACTAATATGTATTGGAAAAATAAATAAATACTTATACTTATCAACAGCTACCGAAACATAAATACACGTAATATAGCACAAAATACAAAAATTCCAAGATTTAGTGAAACACATAAACACATACGCGTCTAATAACACCTATAAATATTGACATTGATATACAAAAATTCTCCAAGACGAATAGTAGTAATAACGAGAAAATACTATAGGAAATAATATGGACCAAATATAGAGAATTTTAAATAATATATACAGACGGTGCAATAAATAATAAAGAAAATATATATTCGGCAGCAATATATAATGAAAGTAAACATTTAAAAAGATCCTTTAAATTGCCAAAAATTTATTTAACAAGTACAGCAGAGTTAATTCTCATAAATAAAGCTATAAAAATTGTAAAAAATCTGAAAGATAAAAATATTCTAATATTAACAGACTTCCTAGGAGCAAAATCTAAAATATATAATAAAGACGATTTTACAAACAATATATTATACAACACATTAAGTGATACTTATAAAATAAAAGGAAATAATAGTAACATATGGCTTAAATGAATAACAGATCACAGTGAAATTATGGGAAATAATATAGCAGACAAACTATGCAACGATGTAGATCCAAGACGCAAAGAACAAAAAATTAAATTAGATTGGAAAGTATACGTCACTGTAATAAACGAAAGCATAAAAAAATCATGAGGAAAAAAGAAAAATCCGTGGGAAAAAATACAACAGATGCAGAAAATAAACAGTAACAAATACTGGTTTACAGAAAAGATGAATAAACAATTTATACAACTTATAATTAGAATTAGAACAGATCATATAAGGACACCAGAAAAGTTATACCAAAGAAAAATAATATCAAGTAACCTATGCGAATGTGGATACATTGGATCTCTCGAACATTTGGTTTGTAATACGAATTATACAATCAAGAACGGAAAAACCTAATACAGGCGATTCTACCGATTTATAGAACACATAGCAGTTCAACAGATGATTCAGAACCAAAGAAAGAATCAGCAAATGAACTATTTAAATTTATTAAAAACACTAATATTTTAATTTAAAATAAAAATATAATAAATGATAAATTGTTATATTGGCCAGAATAGCGAAAGTTAAGGGGTTATATACAGTTGTGATGGTCGGAAAAATCAATATTATTTTTATTGTATATTCTTTAAGTACGTTATCTTAAGAATATCGTCACCAAATTTCATAATGATCGGCATTAGATTCAAAGTTATAGCTATTTATAGCGCGTTATCTCGAGTAGCCGTAGCTGCGCTGAATGATGCTGCTGTGATTCGGTATAATAAAATATAATTGTACGTTGACTTCCGTCGCGCTTTTTTGTATCCTTCGAAATTTATGGAACAGCTGTGTATAGACTCTGGAATATTCAACATCAAAGCGAGTTTCTTTGAATTCGTTCATAGAAACATCAAATTCTTTGTATTATCAATCATGTCCGATGAGTATATCTACAGGATTTCGCAAAAAGACAGACCAAAACGAAGAAAACATTTCAACCCGAACACCGCAGATACCGACCAGAGTAGTTCTGGTGCGTCTCGAAAAAAACTAAAGGTTGGCCATGAGGTCACCGTGCCGCCGGTAGATAATTTTATCGAGTATCGAGCTTTTAATTTTATTTCGCGGTTAGTGTAAAGGCTATGAAGGTGATATTAAATTGCCACCAAACGATACGCGTGAGCTTTAAAGTAGCAGTTATGTGCAGCAACTGCGAGCAGCGCAATATTCCACTTCGTGCGAGTATGTCCAGCACTCATATGAAATAAACAAAATTGAAAGTACCTTTGCGGTGGACACAATTACTACAAAACTATCACTCCGATCAATATCAAATTTATACTACTTATTTATAACGATAATAGCTAATAACCGAAGGATTTTTAATTTTTTTTTTTAAATTATTTTTTAGAACAAAAAACAAAAATTTAACACCTTGAAAAAATGAACTTTTCCTTTAAAAACTGTCGCTATTTTTTTAAAAATTAAAATTTTGACAAATCCTTCGTTCACAAACTAGACAATACAATATACTGAATTTTTTTTTTTTTGAAATTCAGATTTCAGATAAACCGTTCTCGAGTTATCGCCCCCAAAAAAGGCACTTCTAGAAAACAGCTCTAGTTCCGCTAATTTAAATTCTTTTTCTACGAAAAAAAAATTGAACAAATACCCCAAAACATGTACTAATCGATGTTATTAACAGTTTTTAAATAAATATTTATTACGCCGTTGAAAAAAAAAACGAGAAAATGTCGTCATTTCGCCCGTTACAACTGTATATAACCCCTCAAGGCGAAAAAAAAAAAATCGAATAATTAAGCTTTACTTTTTATTAAATTTTTAGAGCAAATAATCCGTATTTTTTAAAAATATTTTATTGACGAAATCGTTGATAAAAAAAACAAATCTGCAGCTGCTATAAAACGGGCTTGAGATCTTTTAAAAATTTCTTAGCTAGTTTTTGTCTCTAGATACATTAAAAATTCACTTTTCTCTCATTTCGTGATAAAGAACATTCATGATATTTTAAATCAATTACGTTTATTATTATGGAAGTTTCTCTGAAGAATCTTCTTTTATGTACGTTATTTGATAACTATACAATAAATAATCACCGATACTCATCTATATACTTAAATGGAACCACCGTTAACCTGCACATGGTTGGGCTACATTATTTAAAATTTACGATTTCATAGTAAATAACATTGGTAATATTTTTGAAGTTAATCGTGTTTGTTATATTAATAACAATTTCTCTAAAGAGACCTCCTTTTTTTCTCTTTATTTGATGGCTACTAAGTTGTGTTCACCCAATACTTATTGATGTACTGATACGGTACTACCATCCGAGTGAACAAAGAATCATTACATTCGGTTCATATAGGCAAAAGTTATGTGTGAACAAATATAAAAAAAACATACGCGACAAACATTTAATCTAACTTTTTTGAAATAGGTAATAATACTTGGTATCATTTTTACTAGAAAAAATAAATTGCACGCTGTGACAAAATTGCTGCATTAATGATTTATATTTTCATCGTCACCTTTAAATTTCGGTTAAGAAAATTACTGATAATTTAAAACTTTTCATTTTATTTACAATTCCTAATAAAAACCATGAACATAGAAAGTTATTAATTAAATGAAATTAAGTACCGTGACAAATCCATCAGAAAAACATGTAGAGAAATACTTTGCGTCCGAAGAGAGTGCTACATGTATAACAGTGTTTTCATAATATACATGCGTAACGGAATCATCACGTACTTTATACACTTCGGTTTTTACACGAGGCACTTTACAACGCAATCTTTCATATTCTTCTTTCCACGACTTTGCCCCTTTATTAATAAAAGTGTACTTTTTAAATTACAGTTTCACATTATTCAACTATTTAAGTGTAAGTTTTTCAATTAAATAAACGTTTATTACCTGGTTTTAACATCGATGCCGCTCTTAAATCAAACTCCGTTTGTAACTTTTTCTTCCAAAATTGTTCATTTTGACAAATTCTGTACCAATACTTGCACGTACCGGCAACATTTTTAATGTCCCTCAGATTTAAATAACTCAATATATCGAGTAAATCCGGTTCGGATATAAACGGCCATTTATCATTACATACGACGTAAGAGTTAATAACTTCATCTTGATTCACGCGCTCGTTCATGGCTTCATTTTGCGAACTCATACTTATAAGATCAATTTAACATATCGACTACAATAAAATTATAAAGTCATATATAAACATTACAAGTACACTGAAATGAAAAAAAAAAAAAACATCTTAAAGGATTACTGTAATGACAGAAATCTTGAATCAGTTAAAAATTTAAAATGTTCATGGTGTAGGTATTATTCAAAATTTACACGGTAGATACCATGTTCTAAAATATTTATAGTTTTATTTTAAAACATGGTACTGTCTACCGTAAATTTTATTTCTAACTTCAACTCAATTTCATTAAATTATTACATACTACAATTAATCAAATACCTTATTTACTGTATATTCGTGCATGCAATTAATAAAACGAAATTACATTCTAGAGAAATAATAAACTACAATAAAAAATTTAAAAATAAAATTCAGAGAATTGAAACTAATATTTATGTTTAATGATCTTATGCACATCAGAAACTCCGCTAAATTGTATATAACCTAAACTCTACTGAACTTAAAAATAAATATCAAACAAATTCTTCTGTTATCACCTGATAAGACTTCGTAATTCGTATGTCTTAACATTACTAGATTACATTTAGCATACGTCTGACGGTGAATTTCACAGCGACACGATTATAAGCAGGTTACAGACATGCGCTTACAAGTAATAAAATATTTTTTATTATTTGTACCTTCCTCTGATATTTCTAACTTCGATGTTTTTGTTAACATATCGAAGTTTTTATTCTTGAGATATGTAGAATATATTCGTTTTGTTTTCTGATTTTAAATTTTAGATAAAATTTATTTAAATTGTAATCGTAATTTTTATTAATATTTTCAAACAAAAATATATTAACAGTAATATAATTTGAAAGTTTTTAAGTGAAGAAGTTAACGAAAACAAAACACATCTTTAACATATACTTAAGAATATGCTTTATAACCCTTTAAAACCCTAGGAAACGACAACATTTTAGTAGTTTTTTATTTTCTTTTTTGTATAATTGCTAATTATTGGTAATAAAATTATATTTTAATCCTTTAGCTGAATTTTGACAGTAAATTCAAACTTTCAATACTCGTCGCAGTTCATGGATATTTTTTTTCCTAACTTTTTTATTTCGCGTTTTTCTCGAGATCGTTTGAGCCCAGTTGGAGTAATACTGTGCCTTAAAAATTCAACTTCGATCAAGGCAAATGTGACATAGCTATATTTACTGTGATACCGATGACGGTCGTTTCAGAATTTCATTTATATGTTGAATATGCTCGTTGTGGTTCTGCGAATAAACCAAAATATCGTCAATATAAAAAAAACAAAAGTTAATACCAACCAACACTAGACCTATGAACCGCTGCAATGTCTGAGGCGCACTATTCAATTTAAATAGCATTCTCCTGAATTCGTACAACCCAAATTCGCATATACATATGCTGCACTCATCGAGATGTGAAAAGCGTGGCGGCTAAAAATTTCAGCTCTCTTGAAAGCGTCATGAATTCACAGAACTGGATATCTGTCTGGATTGGTGATAGCATTTAACAACCGATAATCGCCAATGATTCGGTGATTTCGGTATTTTTTTTCTCCACACCAAAAAAGTGGGAAAGCCTAAAGCAATTTAGATTTTTTTTTACAAATATCCAACTTTTCTATTCTTTTGATTTTTGTCTTCGCTGTCTGATACAGTTCGGGTTGGAGTAGTCTCTTATTTTCTGGTATACAGGTGTACCAGTAGTTTCTATCATGTGTGTAACACTATGTGGTGGTTCAACCAAAAAATTTTCCCCTTGAACCACACACATATTTTCGAAATTAACTTTTGTACGCCTGAATTTAATGCAGAATCTACGCTAAGTAGTTTGGCAAAAGATACAGCGCTGTTCCGGATAAAATCTTGGGTACTAAATAATGTAGTACTACTATAAATACTTCGCTTTGTCAAGTCCAGCACAATATGGCGATGATTCATAAAATCTGCACCAATTATCGGTACAGTAACATCGCAAATAATGAAAAATCATTGGTATAATTTTTCAATCCCTAGGTCGAGTTTGAGGGTTAGTGTGCCAAAAATAGGAATCTTGGCACCATTAGTTGTAAAAAGTGGAAAACCAGTGTGGCATAATTGTTGTGTGTTGGGTGAGCCTTTGGTAGCATGGAGACATTGAATCCTGTATCGATGAGGAATTTGCATTTGTTCCGTCTATCTTTAATGAATAATCATGTTGAATCAATATGATTGAAAAAGGAAGATAATGCCGTCGCCATCACGGCCACCCTGCATCATTTTCCTCCTGCTGGTTATACAAGATCTGTTCAAAAAAGGATTGAACTTTCGTCATAAAATCTTTATTGTAATACTTACAATTTTACACATGTCTGTCCCCTTCAAAGTACTTCCCCTTACTTGCTATGCACCGGTCCAATCGTTTTTTTCCACCGTTCGTATGCTCCTTGGGACTCGCTTGGTGTGATGTCTCGTAGTTGTGCCTGCGATTTCTCTTCAATTTCTTCTACATTTTAAAAATTACGTCCTTTCAAGGTGAATTTTAGTTTCAGAAATAGAAAAAAGTCTGCTGGAGCTATATCTGGAGAGTAGGTAGGACGGGGAAGAATAGCTGTTAAATTATTGACCAAAAATTGGCCAACAAACAGAGACGAGTGACTTGGCGCATTGTCATAACTTCCATGTAGAAGAAATCGTTGTTAATTGTCTGACCTTGTGGTATGAATTCTTGATGGACAAATCCACGATAGTCAAAGAAAATCCAATCAACATGGTCTTCATGTTTGAGCGACTCATGCGTGCTTTCTTCGGACGCGGCCAATGTTGACCAACCTATTGCGACGATTGTATCTTCGTTTTAATGTCATATCCGTAAATCCAAGTTTCGTCATCTGTGATGATAGTTTTCATAAAGTTTGCGCTACTGTTAGCACGACGAAGCAATTCTTGGCTCATGTTGACACGGTTTTTTATTTGCTCGCTTGTGAGCAGTCATGGCACCATTTTTGCTGAGACGCGGTGCATGCCAAGTTTTTTCTGTCAAAATTTCATTACACGACTCAATGCTGATCTCGACTTTTTCTGCAACCTCCTGCATAATTAAACAATGATTCCCGTGAATCACAGATCGAACGGCATCCGTGTTTTCATCATTTGTTGACGTCGAGGGTCGTCCTGATCTTGCATTTTCGTCGGTCGATGATCTGCCTGATTTGAAACGCGTAACCACTCGTAACACTGTGTACGGCTCACGCAGCCCTCCTTACGGGCTTACTGAAGCAATTCCCATGTTTCAGAAAAAGATTTATCGATGTTAAAGCAATATTTAATGTTACAACGGTGCTCCACAAACTCCTTCATTTCCGCTTTCTCAGTACTTAGCGCTGACTGCATGTGTTCACTTGATCCTTTTATTCGCTAACTAATCAAACTACCGTAATGCTGCAATTGCCTCATTTTGTTTCGAAAAAATGTAGCATGACGCACAAATTTAAATTATGTGTGTGTGTGTGCGCGCGCGCGTTTTTAAAGGCGAGCAGATAAAAAGATGAAGTAAATTTATTATTAGAATCCTTTTGATATAATAGAAACATTATATAACCAATAATTACAGTTATTTTATGGCTCGATCATTCAGAAACATTTCAAATATAGTTTGTTACAGTGGCGGATACACGGGGAGGATAATAGGAGACACCCCCCCCCCAAGAACCAAAAACTCGAAAAAAATTTGTTACAACAGAGAAACGTAATTTATACTATAAACGATTTGTGTAAATGTTACCCATGGATTTAATTATAACTAATATTTAATACTGTTTTCCAGTAAAACTATTAATGTTTCGTTCTTATTCTGTTTTAAATACAACTGTCGTCGATCTTTTGTCTTTTTTATTTATTTTTAATTTTGATTTTGCAACGTAAATGAAAATAGTTCAATGAGAAATATATGTATTCTTTTTACTTGCTCACGGACAAAAAATTCGGATCGGATTAATAACCAAAATAAAAAAAAATAAATTCTAATCAAAATACTATCATTCTACTCCTTCTAGTAATTTACTATTCAAATTTTAAACTACCATTTTAGCTACAATGGTTGGTTTTCTTTATGAAACACGGTATTTCTAAAATCTACTGCTTACTGTGTAAGATATTATATAATTATACAATTTCCCTCCCCAAAATGTCTCTCTGGTCCGTCCCTGATTTGTAATCATTTTGAGAAGAAACAATTTATATTAGTAAAGTAACTTTTTTTTTTAACCCTGAAGGATTTAATTTATTAGGTAAAAATATTTATTCAGTATGTTTCGTCTGTGATTGCTTTTGAGTGTCTAAATAAAAAAGAACACTTCAAATAAATATTTTTATAAACAATATTTTGAGAAATGTTATATCAGAGAAAAAAGTTGAAGATTTTGTAATTCACTCCATGAAAATAAGAAGTATTATATAAAGCATTACTCTTAGCACAATGCTGATGTTTCAAAAACAAGAGCAATCTGTAATGATGCTTGTATAAATTTTACGATCTTCATCAAATAGGTAAAGCATTGTTTGACATTAACAGTTTTGAATATAATAACATTAAAATAATTTTTCATATAAAATTTATCACAGTTTTATTTATTTATTTTTCAAAAATTAAATGCCGTCTTAAAAATTACATATGTAAATAACAAAAAATAATATTACAATAAAGGGACAAAACACTTATTTGACAAAGTACTTATAGATAGATTATGGGGTATATCATAAAATATACTGTTTAATTCACTTTAACATGTTCTTTCGTCAATCACCTGGTTCCTACTTTTCCCAGACTACCAAAAACTTCAGATGGAATGGGTTTCTGTTCAATTGGCATGTCTAAAAATCATAATTACAATTCGTTAATTCAAATATTACATATTATACACTTTCTATGCGCTGAGTTACAAAATATATTTAAAAAAATCTATAAACATCTAATATTATAAATATTTTTCTAATTAATAATAGTAACAGAGAAACTTATTGCCAGGCTAAGATTATTGAAACTTCCATTGGTGCTAAATATAAACTAAATTTTGTCATGATTTTGTTTACTATTTTGTGACAGATATGTATTTTATAAAAAGGCATTCCCTCTTATACAAGATGCGTTCAAAAAATAATGAGAATTTTTTAATTTTGTGAGATGTATTAGTCTTTTTGTTATGTTAAGAAACATGTCTGACAAGTATTTGTACAATGGTAGCTGATTAATTTGTTGCTAGTTGTCAAAAAGGTTTCACATGTTTTGGTACGATCTGTGATTTTTTACTCGTTGCAAAAATGAATCATTGAATTTGCATTAAACTTTGTTATAAGAATCGAATAAAGGGGAGAAATGTTTTAGAAATGTTAAATATTGCTTTAGGTCTCCTATGAGTAGAATAAGACTTTAAAGCTAGTATAAGTATTTTTAAGATAGTTATGAAGACATTAAAAATAATAAGCGCCCCGGATGCTGCAACATAACAACTGATGAAACATGGAAAAAGTGAATGAACTGAATGTAAACAATCACTGAATTACTATCAGAGGTTAGTTCAAGTTATGAAATTTTTTTAGAGTTTTTAGGTATGAAACGTGTAGTAGCAAACTTTGTTCTAAAATTGTTGAATTTCAAACAATGAAAGTTGCTTAAGATTAAATGAAACCAAAAATCATGCAGAACTACTGAGCATCTGCTAACACTTTCTTGTTTATTCATGAATTTTTGGCCAAAACCAACAGTATAATAATGTTTCACCTCGATGTTCATTATAAATGGCTCCATCAAATTTTTTTATTCCCAAAAATTAAAAGAACCTTAAGAGGCCCTTGTTTTTCAAGCATAGATGAGATTAAAAGTATATCCTTGAAAGAGTTAAACGCTATTCCAAAAATTTCAGTTCCAGAAATGTTTTAAGGATTGCAAGAAGCACTGATTCAATGTGTAATACCCAATAGTAATTATTTTAAAGGGGATAATATTGATGTAGATGAATACAATTTTTTTTGAAAAACAAAAATTCTCATTATTTTTTGAATACACCTTGTGTATGAGAACATCTTCGTATCACATATGCAATCTAATAAGTTTATTAAACCATTAAGTAGTTAAATAAAATTTTCATCATTAACTCATATATAATTAACATTATTCACACCAACACTAAAAATACCCGAATAAGAGTTATTAATAATGTAAAAGAGAATTTTTCGAAAGTAAAATAATAACGTAATGTATCAGTTTTATTTTCATTAAATATTTCAAATAAATCTGTTGGAAGCAAGTATATTTCAATTTAAAAAGTTAATTCATTCCTTTTTTTTATTCATTTACACTGCGTACACAAATATTAATCTTAACAAACAGTATCATCCTATGTGTAAAGTAAGGGATTTAGTTTACCTTCTTTTATTTATTTTTTTAAACGTGCACAGCCACTTACATCCACGTATGTGTGCACATATTAATTACAACGTAATTCTTAGGCTACCCCTCATTAGAAAAAATGTCCCAATTTTATGTAACGAAAAATATAACGAAACAATGTCTTAATTTTATATAATGAAAGTTAAATGTTAGGATAGGATTTTTGTGATTATGTCATTTTTTTTTGTGTTGATGCCAGTAAGAATTATGTTGTAAATTTTGATCATTTTATACAAAGTATAGAAGAGAAAGAGACAGAAATGAAAGCAAGAGGGGTCAAGGGGCACAGCCTCTTGCGAGGCCAAAATGGTCGAGTATATATATATATATATATATACACACATATATACACACACTCGCATGTATATCATCATCATTTTGTGCCGACCGTAACGATCGCGGCTACATCAACATTTGTGCAATATATTTTTTCCAGCCTATACGGTTTTCTGTTCTTCTTCTTATAATTTGGTGAATTAGCTCTTGGCATAAATTATGTATCCTGGTCTAATCCCATAGGGCACCTTCCCGGAGGTCGTTTGCCATCTATTTTCCCCCTAGTATTAGCAGTTTTTCCAAACTATCGTCTTCTCTCCTCACGATGTGCCCGAAATACTGCATTATTCGACGTTTGCATATATATTCCCTAACCGCATAGTTAGGCCAACCTCATTCAAGATAGATTTGTTGGTGCGCCTTGCCCTCGTCCAAGGAACGTCAAGTATTCTTCTCTCCATATCCACATTTCCAGACTATCTATTCTATTCTGATCCGTTTTTCGTAGCGTCCAAGTTTCTGCACCGTATAGCATTATAGGATATATTAGCGACACTGTACTATCTCTATTTTAGCTGTTTTTGTTATGTCATGACTTTTCCATATATACGTGACAGCATTTTCATTACCTCTTTGGTGGTCAATAATGCTCTTCTCTTTATTTCCATTTCACTGGAACCATGGCAACTGATCAATGAGCCACAACGGATTCTACCACTTCGTATCCCATTATGTACGTGTGTATCGTTGCGCTACTTCTATTCACCACCATGATTTTCGTCTTGACCTGATTCAATGACATACCGTGTTCAGTTATTGTTTCTTCAATTGTATCCATAATTTCTTCCAGTTCTTCTCTTGAAGCCGCTAGTATGGTGGTATCGTCAGCATATCGAAGGTTACTTATACGCCTTCCGCCAATAGATATTCCACCCTTCTAGCTTTCCAGTGCCTTCTTCATTACGTATTCTCCATAGATATTAAATAGTACCGGCGATATTATGCACCCTTGTCTGACACCTTTAACTGTTGTAAATCTTTTTGATTCTGCATAATTTACTCTAACTGGCGCAGTGCTGCTTTCATATAGATTCTGTATAATTCGTCTGAGATGATTTGGGACACCCATTTCTTGAAGAATTAAAAACAGTTTGTTCCATGCAACACTATCACATGCCTTAGCGTAGTCGAGAAAACAAAGGAATACAGGTTTATTGAATTCTAGGGCCTTTTCTATGATTAATCTGACTTTTAATATTTGCTCCCTAGTGCCTTTGCCTGGCATAAATCCAGTTTGCTCTTGAGGAATATGCCTGTGTAAAAAATATTTCAATCTGTTATTTAAAATTATTAGCATGATCTTACTGGAGTGCGAAATTAGCGCGATAAACCCGTAGTTTGTACATTTTCGCATTGATCCCGTTTTATGGAGCGCTATAAACACTGAGTGTCTCCAGTCTTTGGGCCATTGGTCAGATGTTCATATAGCGTTACATAGAATCCACAGTATTTTAACTCCATTTTCTCCAATTACTTTTAGTAATTCTGCACTTATATTATCACTGCCAGCGGCCTTCCGTGATAATATAAGTACGGTATACTTATTGTAAAAGCATTCATTTTTTATATAAATGTTCACAAATTATATTTTATTTATTTTTTTTTTTTTTCTATTAAACAATTATTAAAGTAATTGTTTAAAGTAATTTTTATTCATTTAACTTCAAATTATTTTAAAATAAATGAATATTACCTTCATTATCATTTTCTTCGATTTGATTTTTATCATCATTATCCGTGTCTTCTTCTTCTTCATCTTCTTCATGGCAAGTGTCATCTATGTCAATTTCATCGGGATTTGTAACTTTTGAAGACTTTGCTGACTGGGTTTCACCCCGTACAAATCTTGTATTTTCACTACTTTTCAAAATTTCACCTGAAAAAACCCAATCATAATTATAATAAGCATTTGAAATTGTATTATTTATTTGGTAATTTAGGAGACTCAAAGATAGACCGTAAATTTTAAACAATGTAAAAAAAGTAAAGAATAATCTTATTATTTCAATGTTGTATTGCCAAGATTAGATTACTATTTAAACCGAAAATTACAGATTCTTCCGATTAATATTTTAGTGGTATTATTTCAAACGAAAAGAATCTGTATTAAAAATACACGTTAAATTGGAGCAGATCTACTATATATTTGCAAGAAGAAATTGAAATTTTATAATTCTATTTGGTACAAGTTAAAGTACAAAAAGTAATTGGTATAAATCACAAAAGCGAGAAAGAGGACGCTGAGAAAATGATTTTATAGAACAGAAACAAAGCCGTGAACATAGAAGATCTAAAAAATTTTTATAACTACAGATATCATCTAACTTTATCATAAGAAATGCTAAGGAAATATAAACATTATTATCATTACTATTGCAGTTACGTTTTAGATTTCCTTATTATTTAAATTATCAGTTAAACTAGCAAGTTGATAACAAGTAGCAATTAAGTTTTAAATTTGTCTAGGGCCATTTTTTTTATTTTTAATTTAAAAATGGGCATTGCATATTTACTACTAATCGAATTATTCATAAACAAATGAAATACGATAAGCCATAGAAATAAAATATTTTTAACTCACGAATGCGATCGGCGGAAGATAGTTCAGCAGCTTTGGCTTCTAACATTCTCATTCCGTCTTTAGCACCCGGAGCTAAATCAGACACAGTGCCGGATGATGATGTAGCTGCAGCCAACATTTGAGCAGACATCATATTAACCTATGGTAACGTTGAAAATACATTGTGATTAAAAATATAAAAATTTTGTAAGCTACGGGATTTAGTATCAAAAATATCGAACTAACTTGTGTGTTGTATGTAGCTTGAACGCTACGTTTAATTCTTAACATCTCCCTTAACGTATCTTCATTGCCATGTGCAACTTCAAAGTTAGTCCAAGTTTCCCAGAATTCTGCGGTTACCTAAAATTAGGCAACATATGTAAATTTCAAAACATTTTAATAAAATGATTTCATAAAATTGAATCTTAAAACAGGAAAGAACGAAATATTTTTAATGTAATAATAATGATAAAAAAGAATAAGTGTAATATGCGCTGAATTATGCTTTAACATAATATAAATATTTACATAATAATCCTGAATAATGATGTAGGTGGAAATTAGTTTTGAAGAAAGTTTTTAAATATACTTCAATTTTTTTAAAACTAATCAATTCAACAACAATTAAGTAACAGAAAATGGAACTGAAGAGAAGACGTTATTTGCTCTTAGAAACATAAATTATTGTTTATTCCGTATATCTTAAAATATTGTGAAAAATTTTATTCTTTTTAATTACGTTTCCTCCGTAACCGCAAACTTCATTCAACATAAGGCACCGAAATAATAATCATTTTTAGGAAGTGTCAGAGTAAATTTACTTTTTTGTAACGCGTAAATGGTATCGTACTTACATTGGTTCTATTACTGAATTTTAAATAGAGTTCTCCTCACACTGTGCGTATTTTAATGAAGATGAAAGATCGAAAGTCGCTGCCCACCGAAGCAACAGTTAGCGATAATCAGGTTACGCTTATAAAAAACTATCGTTTATAAACGAAATAGCCAATCAAAAAGCGAGGCCAACTAACGCAGTTGAGTTGATTAACTATTTCCATGTATTAACATTAGTTTGCGTTAATTGTTCTTTTTACATTTAACTCAATTATTTAGTGTCGTTTTTACTTGGTCGTGACCAAATAAAACAGTTTCTTCTTTTTGTTTTTCCCTTCGCTTTTAATTGTTAAAATTTTATTTTTAACATACAAATTTAAAAAAAACAAGCACAGCGACAATATTACATACGCGTGGATCACATATCTGACTACAGTGACTATAAATAGCTCGGGCTCGGTCAATTTCTCCCAATTTAGTTTCCAGTTCCGCAAATTTCAGACACATCTGACGGGAATGTTCATCATCCAGCTCTTCGATAGCTTTTTCATAAATTTCTCTCGTTTTCGGAACACCGAACATTTCTGCCGCTTTCTTAATGTAAATATTATACATCTAAAACGAATAATAAAGTGTACATATATAAAATCATGTTTTACCGATAAGTAATATTTAATAGATAAATCGAAAATAATTACTTATAACGAGAGTTATTAGACATTAATGGGAAGATACGAAGTTGAAGAAGCAATCAAACAGTAATATGGAAATGGTTAAATTTCAAAATGAAGCTATTGGTTTAGTTTACGTAATAGTTATATTCACATTATTCAAATTTATGAGAATAAAAGTAATGCCTATAAGAGATAATATGTATTTGTTACTAACCTCGAAACGGTCTTCAGGTAAAACGGTCGCTGTTGCTCTTTCATACACCGTCATTACCTGACTACGTAAGCCGTACTGTTCTTCCATTTTCGCATACAATAAATATAAATCTGAAAAATTAATATCATTTGGGTTAACGTATCCGTTTTGAACGGAGGCTTTGGGTATAACACGGTAAATTATTTTACGAACATTTTATTGCATTCAAATTTTTTGACATCAAGACAAGTATAAAAAGTATATCTAAACAAAGAATTTTAGTCCCATTTATATAATAATTTAAAACTTGTTCACACTTGCCCGGAAAAATGGCACAATCTTTTTTAACAGTATACATCTGAGTTAACAGTAACGGGATCGATAAATATACTGATACTTTTTTCGAGTTTATATAATAAAATTGAAGAAGTCAGATTGTTAGATTATAGTTAACTGATGAAAAAATATTCTTGATGATAATTAAAAGTAAATTAAATTGTAAGTTTCTCTAAAAAGTGAATTTTTTTTTTTGTAATTGACAACATTGTCCTACAAAAAAATAACCGATGTAAACCGTATATTTTTAATTAGCTTATTACAAATTTATTAACAGAATTAGTCCATGTTATATTGAATTTTTTAAAATATTGATATATTAATAACTGAGGCTGAAATAACAACTTTTTTTCTTTCTTTATTTTTTTGAATAGAAAAACAATTTATTAAACATTATCCTTACAAGTTTAATCGTAAAATATTTTTAATGTATTTAACAGGGAGACAGATGTTCAGGAATATTTAAAATATATACATTAAATGTTTGGTGAATATAATATCTTGTAAGAAACTAAATACAGCACTAAATTAACTAGTATCAATAAAAGTACTGAACTGGTTATAAATAATCAAGCAAAATTTAATCGATGCTATAAATTACAGTTACTTAATATTGGGCGGACATTTAGTAAAACTGATCGATATTAGATAGACAAAAATGCTGATAACTTTAAAAGCGGAGGTCGGAGACAAGAACAGAAATACGCGGGAAATCAAAAAAAGAAACTTTAATTCGGCAGTGGATAGGTAATGGTTAAAAAGGAAACAGGAGAAGAACAAATTTCTTTATGAAAATATTGGCAGCTTTCTATGTTTATAGTAAATTCAAATATTGAAAAAATATCCTTGCACAATCCGTAATTTTTCGTTCAAATGTATTTTTATTCAGTGAATAATTATTTAATTTTTTTTCCAGTTAGTTATAATATCCTTTATCATGGATAATTTTTTTATATCTTATGGATTTTAAATTACATTAGGGTTTAAGGATACTTGTTTTGAACTATCTAGATCCTAAGACTATGGATTAAGCATGCATACTTTATACATATATATTATTAATCCGGTGAGATTTCGACTCATTTTTCCTTTTTTCTAAAAATCGAACATAAGGAAAATAGCTTGGATTGGATTACGTTTTATTCACAAAAAGATCGAAGTACTCACTAAAAATTGAATTTATTTCTAAGAAACAAAATGATGTGTATACTTGTAATATATACCATAAAGATGATGAAGAGAAAAGTGGAAAATAGAAGTGTAAAGAAACAAAAAATACGACATCGATGAAGAAGATGGCATATTTCTTTTTTCACACTGTACATACCGCAGGAATAGTAATTTAATCAATCATAGAATTCAGAAAACGCACTGAATTAAACAAATCGATGTATTTACAGCATATCGTGTCAAATGAACAATTGTTTTTATTTATTATTTGTACCTTAATTTTTCAGTTTCATGAACAATTTTTGTGTGATTTTAGATGTTTCGACATTTGTTTTTTTTTTTCTCGCAAAACTGTAAAATTAACTTTTTACATTTTTTATACCTCTGAAATATAAATTCGGTAAAAAGAAAAAAGAACTAATTTATGATTTTATATTATCACAAAGCGCGCTGCACACAATATTTATATTCTAAATTTCGTTATAAATCTTTTGAATTATTTTCGTTTTCAAAGAAAAAAAATTATTTGTTCACTTTTACTATTCATTTTGATTTTGTCATATTAAATTTTGGCTTTTGCAAACAAATAAAAGTCGTTCATCAGAAGTGACGTTTAATTTAATATTTCAACATTTTTAGTAATCCTTTCTGGATTATTGAACCTTAAATGTTTTTGTTTTTTTTTTCTGGTACAACATTAAAACACATGTAACGTAAATTTTATTTCCATAATTACTAATTTTTAAAAATTACTTTAATGAAAATTCAAATTAATCGAACACGCCAGAGATGCGTAAATCAACTCCGCTAGAGCAGTTTTGGGAACATATATGTGTTCTTTCCGACTGCGGATATACATATATCCGCTTCTCAACTCCAACTCCGATCCAGTTATCTATTTCATATCTAGTATATAATTGCATTCTTCGCGGTGTATTCAACTTCAACTCTGTGTAGTACCGGGAACGCACAAAGCAACAGGACGTTCTTGAACACGATGCGCATTTTTTTCGAGCAATTCCAATCTACCAGCACTTTTTTTTGATAAAGTAACTAGTTGGTATTGCGTTAAATAACACATAGCATTAAATTCATGGATCACATTACTCATGCAGATTTGAAAATGTTAAATCACACGGTCGCTATTACCTCTCTATACTGCAACCTATGAGCATGACGTGATGATAAGGCAAATTTTGACAGTTTCGTACCCAGCTGACACCTTCCGGAGTGAAGATATATCAGATCACTCCGCCAGAGATGAATTCAACTGTGACCGGAATGACAACATTTATTCGTTGAGTGGCGTCTTCCGGAGTTGAGATATATTAAATCATGTCATCGGAGATATATCCAACTGTGCCTGGCCGTGGATATATTTCCGGGGATATAACTGTGCCCGGAGTTATCCATGCCTAGAACACAGTGTTCAATGTAAAAGATGCCGCTGTATTCCTTTATTAAATTTCATCTTTAGAAAAGAGCAAAAAAAAAAAAAAACAACTAAAAGATAATGAATAACTTCTGTACTCATTTTGTAACTTCAAATATTAACAATTTGTTAGTTTGCAAGTTATTTGATCGTCTTATAAAATTCTTACAGTTTATTGCAGCATTTTTTTTACTTTATTGTGACTGTAAACAAATGCCTACTCCATCATAATTAAAACATATATTCTATTAGGTTAAAACCAGAAAAGAAGTGTCGTAAGAATCTTATCATTTTTACTAAATTTATTTTATGTAATTATTTTTTATAAACATAAATAAATTCACGTTTCTGCAAGTAAAAATAAGGCATTTGTTTCAAAATTCTGCATTGTGGCAAATTTATTGAATAGGAAAACACTATTTCTTACCAATTATTGCTGATAATTTTATTTGTATCGAATGAAACTAAGTTTTAGATGAACATCTATTGAATCTGTCCTGAGAAACTAAATCGAGTTTCAAAAATACCATTTAAGTAAGAGGCGACCAGTAATGCAATTAATATTTTCGTATTTCTCAATTGTAAAAATAATTTTCTAAAACAAAAATTCATATTTATACTATTCATAACGTTTAACCTTTGAAGAAATAAAAAATCAAACATAATATTTAGATATGCATTTATTTTTTCACGATTAATTTCTAACTTCAAAAAGATTATTCTAATTTTATACGGCAATTTTAAAATTTATTATTTTGTTGCATTTAAATATAGCAGAAACTCACACTTTTCTATTGATTCTAATAACAACGAAAACGATATATAACCTTTTACAACAATTCTATTCAAATGAATCGAAATTTACGAATGTTTACTTATTTATGATTGGTATAACATATAGTTATGCGGTATATACGGTGTGAAAAGAAACGCAAAAATACACTTTGTATAATACACACACTCACATACACTGTTTTCCCTTTACTATTTCCATCGTTGTAGTTTATTATACTTTCCAAGCATTTATAATTGTTTATTTATTTCAAAAGCTTATCATTTATTTTTATTTACGGGTTTCCGGTTTATACAATTTCATTACTACAACATTATCTTTATTTATTTTTATATCGTAACTTTGCATTATGTTTAGACGTTTAATGACGCGCCCAAGGAAAAAAAAAAAAAAAAATGGTATTCATGATTTTCCTAGTTCATCTTCATCATTTCTAAAAATCATTATGCTGTTTTCAAAAAAACCGAACATCATTATGTTTGCTTTTCTTAATTTTTACTTCCTAGTTACATTTTTGAAAATATTCTTAAGTGATCGGATCGCAATATTTTACATTAAACAATTTAAACGATAGGTTACATCCTTGATTCACTTTGCCCTCTATTGTCTACTCCAGCGTATGTTTTTTTGATGATTGCTGTTCCGTATAATAATTGCGTATTTTCAGTTTATCTTTAAAATGGATTCCCATGTTTTTCAATGTTTCCATTAATATATTTCACTCTATCTTGTGAAATACCTTTTCCATATCAATAAGATATATGTTGGTTTTTTATTTCTGATCTATTTTTACAATTAACCAGCGATTTTTCATTAGACTCCCCTTCTTTAATGAAAACCAAAATTAATCGTGTCCCGACTGTTCAGTTAATTCTGTTGAGTATGATATTTCTTAAAATATTCAATATTTCGACTAGCATACTTATTGCTCTGTATTTACTACATTTAGGTGTTTTACTCTTTTTCGTTATCGTGATTATAATTTTTTTTTTCAAAATCTATTAGTACGAGCACTTGTTTCCTTTTTACACATTTAATTTCTTCATTTAAATTTTTCAACAACAAATTACTCGATACATCAGTGCGGAGTATTCTTATTTTTTAGCTGTTTTAGCGTAATTTTGCACTTTTTTGCAGTTATATAAAAAGGAGTTTTCCAGAAAACATATATATATATATATATATATCCATTATTACAACTTCAAATTTTGGCCTCCGCGACACCGCAATCTCGGAAGTTAGGATATTTTTACCGAGCGTGTTACATCTCAATGGAATGCTGATAATAAAATTAGATTTAGATTCTTTCAAATTTTTTCGAAATTTGCGAAAAGTTAAAATCACTTATCTTCCCGCTTTCTAGCGCGATTATTATAGTAGAAAATTTCAAACCAGCTTATAGGAGAACATACTAGGAAATTTTCTTTTGTTTAGCTTAGCCAAATTTCCAACTTCAAAACTGAATATCTGGGAGCTGCTATCTCTAAAATTTATAAATAAAATATTGTTTTTCCAAACGTGCTGAACATTGATGGAAACACTCGTTATCATCATCAATTAGGTAATGTTACTAATCAGGATAGAGCGTTAATTTCATGCAATACGTTGCTTATTTACAGCAGCTATTTTCAGCTCTCTGCATTCGATTAAAAGCTCGAATATTTTTTGTTTTCCTTATCAGTTACTCCGCCGTGTGTGGGGATGTTATTAATTTATTGGGCATTACTAGATTCAAGTTAACATTATGTTCGTTCAACCTTTGTTGCAAGACATTTTGCCTAACGACACTAGTTGTTTTTAATTGAAATAATTAAATATTCATATTTTATTTTATTGTAATCGGTTAATTTGTTCGAAACAAATAAAATACTTTCGAGTCGGTTTATTTTTGGTTTTCTAATTTTTTTGGGGGGAGGGGCACTGGATTTTTGCGGAAGACATTGTAGCCCACATCTCGGCGAGGAATAGTTTTATTATTTTTTCTTTTTCTTTTTTTGTTTCTTTTCTATCGCAGGTATTAAGTTATCGCCGCAGAAAGGGATGTAACACCTGTCATCACCTTTAAATGCTAACAACTCGTGCTGAAAATAAGGTCTTACAATTAGAACAGTCATTTAAAATGAGAGACATAGTACAAACCAATATCTGCTTCTGACTGAGAAATGTAATTCGATTGAAATGCATAGTTCTCACTAATACATTCAGTTTCAAATAAGAACTATTGTAGATCGAACTGGACAAACAATCGTTTAATTTAAGAAATAGTTTGTTAATTTCGAAACAATTCGTCTAATACCATTATTTTAATACGATAAAAATAAAAAATAAATCACTTTAAATATAAAACAGTGCAAACGTACTTTTAGCAAACTTTGGTGAACAATTTTCTAAACATTGTTCAAATAAATCTCGAGCTCTTTCCAGCTTTGTTCCCTTGTAACGTTTAAGGAATTTGGTTAAGTAAGTATTCCATAAATCGTATACATTGGGCCATTTAAATAACGCAATGCCTTTTTCATAAGCCTGTTTATAACAAAATTAATAGAAAGCATGTTAAGAAAGAAAAATATTATAATTATAATTAATAAATTGCAAAAGTGCTACACTATAGCTTACCGTATGAAGTTATTAGTATTAGTAATGTAAAAATAGGAGTACTGAATATTGATGCAATTATAAATGATCAGGCAAAGACATTACAGACTATAAAAAATACCGAAAGCATGAAAATGGGAAATGGTTACAAGATTACAATTATGCAAGTATAAAATTTGAAGGGAAAAGGTGTCAATGGAAATTATAATTAATTTTAATACTGTGAAGTGATGTAGAGATTATAATATAAAAAACTTCGAGATCAATTTAAATTAAAAAAATATATATACATATATTTAATGCGTACATAAAGAATTTTACAGAATCTGAGCAAAATTTCTGCTCTTAAAGACTATCAGCCCTAAAGTAATGAAAACAATAAGTTTTGTTGTTCATAAATTTCTGTAATGCCAAAACTTCTGAATAAATTCCACGAAATTCGATCAATATTACGACTAATTTTAATATTTTCAGTATCAATTTCATAAGCTTATACATTGAAATTATTTACGGATTTAACCAACTGTACTTTACTTTGTTTCTGCCAGAAAATTTGAAATGTAATTTAATTTTGGAATAAAAATTAGAAACATAAAGTAGTTAATGATCTTAATTATATTTAAAACTTATCAATGTATAAAAGTCTTTTATTTAAAAAAAAAATCGAAAAGCAATTAATGGGGAAAGATATCAAATAAAAAATGCTTTTTCAGGGATTTTATAAAATTGTAAACATTTGGTTAACGTTTTTTAAAAAGAGAATGTCAAACAAATTAATTAAAAATTTCTGGAAACGAAGACAATTTGTGTAATAATACTTGCATATTTCGGCATTATCAGGAGAAAAAACAATTTTCAATTAAATTAATTTTTTTTAAAATAAAGTAAAATAAAATTTTTGAAATTAATTATGACTAGATTAGAAAAAAAAAAAAAATATATATATATATTTAAATCTCGGCATTGAAGTATATCCAGAAAGATAAAAGAAATTTTGTGACTTTATATTTGTGCAAGTATTGATTGATTAACTGAATAAAGTTCATTCAAAGTAATCGAACGAAAAATTCTAATGAATTCGACAGTTAGAGAAACTTACTCGGAATGATTCTTCGAAGTAGTTGTTTTCTTCCAAGAATAGCGCGTAATTCATTATAATTTGCGGAGTGGCAATCTTTAGATCTATTATTCTATCGTAAACAGCTTTACACGACTATTAACAAATCAGAAATGTAAATTTCACATTAATGTGAAACCGAAATCACGTAATAAATAATAAAACATCAAATGTTTCAAAAATGTTGTATATTTACGAATTATTTTAAAAAACATCAAAACAACAGTTTTTATCGTTATTTTTATTATTCAGAAAAAGAAAAAAAAGACATTTCTTTTATCATTTTATATTATGTTTTGATAAATCAAAGTAAACTGATAAAAATGTAGCACTAAAATTTAAAGTAAATTTAAGCTCCTATATTACCAAAGTAAAATAGAATGCTTGATATTTATGGTTCAGTTTAGATTCAATTTTTAAAATACATTAAAAAATAAATGATTTTATTGTACAGAATACACTAGGGTTAACCTCGCTAGACAGTGAAAATAAATAACGTAGAACAGGCAAAGTTTAAACGCGACTATTGGATACTGTTATGCCGATAAAGGGTCAGGGAGTAATCGGAATGTAAAATATCTGTTATTGTATACACAATCGTACTTGTTACTTTTGGTATTTTCAGTTATTTTTCGTGTTGGTGATTGTACTTGGAAATAGTTTTATGATTTACCTAATCAGATAATACTTCAAAATATAGAACATTTATTTTCTAGAGAGATATTGTTTAGAAAAACCGGATAATCAGAAGTATATTAAAACCTTTTTTTTATATTGTTGAAATTTATAAATATATACCATTAAACTAACATTGATTGTAGGAAGAATGTTAAATTAGTTTAAATATTAATTGGAAATTTTTGATTACTTTTATGGATGTATAATGTTTACATTATCGGTAGTTGAAATATTATAAAAGAAACGCAGATACGTACGTTATTCAAGTTTTAAAATACATATATTTAACATTTATGTAAGTAATCATTTTTTATAAATAGTAAGTCGTTAAATTCTGAAGATCCTTCCGTTGATTGATGAAATATTTAGATTTTCATATAACGTTCGATTACTGATCTACCACGAAGCGTTCGCAATAGGTTGCAGTTTCTTATTTTGAAATCATTAGATGACTGCGATGTCACTTTTCTTAATGCAGCTCAAAAAGTGGTACCCATATCTCAAATTTTTTTCTATTATAAGACGAATGGCACTGCATTACACTTTACATATTTAAAGTTACGTAACTTAATAATTATTTTAATTAATTAATTTATTTATTTATTTGTTGAAATAACTTTGCATTATTCTCTTTTGTTGTTCGCATAAATTATTTCCTTTATTGAAATTTAAATATGAATTTTCTTTTATATAAATTTAATTTTTTATTTTTTGAAATCTAAAAAAAGGGTGACTTTTTGTTTATGTAGTAGTGGGTGCGACTATATGTCGAATTAATTCCATTTCAACAGTTTTCTGTCCCCGAGAAGTACCAGGAGCCAATGATACACACACACACATGTGAGCAAAAAATGCTTTGTTACACTATAAATAATGAAAATATTTCTTGAAAAATAAAAGTATAAAGTAAAATGAAATACACATTTGGTTCACAAATCGTAAATCTAAACGTAAAAAACTATTTCCAATTTTAAAATTTTAAAACTTAAAAAATTTGAATAAAACACTTCTGATGCATCAAAAGTAGTGACGTGATCCTACCGAAAACAAAAAGAATATAATTTAAACTGAAAACACCTTTACAAAATTAAACGTGGTTTTCATTCTGTACACGCTAAATTTCTTTGTACAGAAAAATTATAAATGGGATTCGAATTTGTTTTTGTTTATGATGTTCAATCTGCAAAAATCTGTCCTTAGCAATTACTAATTTAATTTTTCAGTTAATATTTCCATCCGATAAAAGTGCTTGAATGTTTAAAAGTGATCTCATTTTTGAGATATACTTAGCAAATCATTTCTCAAAATTAACACTTGGTAAAATGTTAACATAATAAAAAAAAAACCAAATCTATTTCCGATCGTCATTAATTATAATTAGAAAATTTATATATGCAAGCTTTTATTCGGTACAAAATATGAATAAAGTGAAACAATATGTGGTTTTGGAAATTACAGAAAAAGTTTAGAATAGATAATATGAAAATAATAATATTAATAATAATAATAGTTAATGAAAATAGTCTTTAATTATAATCTCGAATAAGATTTTGAAAGCATTCAAAAGCCTGTAAGTATATTGAAAATAAGCGCGAAAAAATTTTAAATATGAAAAGGGCCGGTCATATTCACAAGTTGATTAAACATTTTTTAAAAAACAACTTGTTGTAGTTCCCTGATTCCGAATATAATGAACAATTTCAAAATAGTAAAATATCAATTATAATTTGTTGTTAAGAGTTACAAAGACAAAAAATAAATAAATAAATACAGAGACGTAAAATTTTCAATCAGAAAATTGATATTTACCATTTTAAAGAAAAAATTCATTTAAAAAACTAAATGTATTCATTATAGCACAACTTTATTACGGTAACTGTGTTTTTTTGGTATTAATTTTACTTTCAGAAATTCGAAAAAATCTGCTTTATTAAGTTTTTATTACATGATTAGAAAATATTTCAAATAAACGGAGGAGTAATTTACCTTAAAGGTGCCAAATGTTTCTTCTAGATCGGCATACAAACACCATAATTTTAGCGATTTATAAACCCTTTTTTGAACAGTTTCCTTGTCATCATGGTAAGCTACTTTATGAGAAGGCGGTGTGGTAGCTTTTTGAACTAGCTTCAGCGCTTCATCAAAATTACTGAATAAAATTTGAAAATTAATATTCTAAACTGAATAATTTAAATTAAAGTTGAAGTAGAAATAAAAATAATGTGTCAAGTACTTGTGTCTCATTTCCATTTCAGCCCACTCGCACCAAACAGCCGCTAAATCTTCTACTTTGGTGTAAGGAACTTGAACAGCTTTTTCAAATATAGTTCTCGCTTCATCTAACTGCTTATGACTTTCATAAAATTTAGCGAATTCTACCCACACAGTGTGAAATTTGCCGACGGCGAGTTTTGGATCTATTGTTTGAATTGCTTCTGCGTACGTATTTATTATCTGTAGAAATTTAAAAGAAAATAAAAGAAAATAGAAAGACGTAAAATAACTCTGGTAACGATAAAAATTTTATACTTATATAATTATTTCGAATTTATTAAACTCATTTTAAATCGCGCTGAGACAACTTTTAAATAGAAATCCTTTTCTAAGAAAAACTGTAGCAATCAAAAAGACTGTCCTACTGAAAAACGACATTACTTTGTTAGCGGGAATATTTCATACACTTTTGTAAAGTGAAAAATTTTAATTATCAAAACAGAATACAGTGCGTCGACATTATAATGACATTAGAATTTTCTATTTTAATTTATATTTCTTAGGTATCTCTAATAATTTACTCTTCGCAATATAATTTTATTACAATTTTAGGCCTTCTACCGTGTAGAAAAGCAAATACCTTTCGTATTATTTTAGGATGAAAAATTAAAATAAAAATACATGTACAAGTAATTATGAAATAGGGCAATTACACTCATTGTCTCTGTGATACATTTATAAAACCGAAAAAAAAAAAAATTAAGAATACAGCATAGAGGAAGGAAAAGAAAATATAGTTAGCGTATGAAAAAATATTGGACGAAAATTAAAGCCAAACGAAGAAAAAACGTATGCGGCCTATAGATAATTGGAACAAAAAAGTAACGGTTATAATAATTACAGACTGCTAAATAAACTTTAAATACGTATAAATCGTAAATAAATTATACCTCATGAGGTTGTCCTTCGTACAAACGAACACGATTTAACCATTCTAAACAATTATGTGGATTTTGTCTCAAAAGAACGGAATTTAATAGCAATGGTCTGCGCTCCATTAAGTCTTCCAAACGATCCATTCGTAATTCTATTTCCTCATCCACTGAAAATGTTAAATTTATAATTAACTATAGTAATTAGCCGCAGTAGCAATTGTGAATAACGGACAATAATAATCTGTAAACGTGTAACGCATATGACATGGCTGAAGCACTGTAACCACGATTTAACGAAACAAATGTAACCGATTCCTAAATCGCGTTTAGAGACGTACGACTGAAGCAAAATTCCTCAATGGTGGCTCAAGTTGTATGATTGTGACGATTACTAAAACAATCTAGACGTCGAGTGAATTGCACTTTAAAATATTCAAATAGATAAGTAACTTAAAGATAAAACGTATGCTTGAGCTTTCTTTGCAGGAAATTTAAGCATAATTTCAAATAAAAAATTTCATTACGATATTTACCAAAAAAAAAAAACGTTACAGCGAAAAATGAAGTTCAACCATTTACAGCGTTACACTTTCATACTAACATTACACTAAAATAAGTAATTGCAAAATTATAAAGTTGTATACATTTTTGTTTTTATATATTTTTTAAATTTTCATTTTATTTAACAATTTACTTACAATCACGTACACGTATATACACATTCGCAGTTTATTAAATTACATATTTAGGTATGAACAGAAATTTAAAAGGCTTGTTTAACACTGTTATCTCTTAGTTTTGTAATTCCTACACAGTTCTAAAAGCTAAAATTGGAATTTGTATTTAGATTTAGGAAATAAATTGTACAGAAATAATCTGAAAAGGTCGTAAGGAGAAAAAGTAGAATTTATAAATTCATTGATCAGTGTAAACGATAATGATACTTACATTCTTGCGAAACATTTGGATTGTTAGATGTTTCTTCCATTTTCTTATTTAATACTAACTCTTCAAACTGAGAATAACTATCGAATACTTGAGTGAAATCCCGCACTGTATTCACGCTTTGTATCGCTTCTTCATATATATCTCTAGCCTATAAAATAAAAATTTAATCGTTTTTACCAGGAGTTATCTGCAAACTATACAAGAATATAAAATCGTCAATAAATTTAAGAAGAATGCATACAAAAATAGGTTCAAAAATGGCAAATTGTAATAATAAACAATCAAGTAAGGTGATACTCAGAAAAAATAAAAATCAAACTGTCGGGGGAGAAATGTCGGGATGAAAATGAAGAAAACAAAAAAAAAACAAAACAATATATTGCGAGTAAACGTGAGTGGGGACATCTCTAATTGATTCACTTTTAACCGAACGTAACACAGCTTTGTGACTAAAAATCTGCACAGAAGTTGATCAGCTAGATCAATTGAACGACGACTGACAATTAGAACAAAGGCTATGTTAATGACAGGATTTTTTAATAATTAACATTCCACTGATTGCACTGCATACCGGAATTTTACAAACTTCCCAGCTTCCAGTCGGAGGTATACGCACCGCGGACATACACTGTGCCGTTGCTGCTAGCCACTAACACACCTAACACATGTTAAATATCAGATTATACGCGGGATTCGTGATTCCAGCCAAGTAAGCGTTAATATGCTTCGCCCGACGACAACGAAACAAGAGGATAATGCTCGAGGGATAAATGATTTTAACGGAACAATAATTTTTAGGTCGAGTATCATCAAAGATCACGTCACAAATACCGAGTCTGCTTCAATATGTACATGCTTCAGTTTACAAATAAACAAGTTCAGTCAAGCATGATGTTTTATGCGTCGAGAATTCAGTATTTTAAGTTAAACATAACTATTATTTACATTTACACAATACTAAATTCAAAACAAAGAAATCGGTTTTTTCGCGCTGCAAAGAGGGAAGGATAAGTCATTTTTTATGCTTTTTGGAATTTTTCGCCAACTTTGAAAGTTTCGTTAAGAAAATGAAATACGATTTTGTTCCTGAAAAAAAGGAATCTTCCCACCAACATATCATATGCCCGTGAAGAAATAAAACTTTTTTCAAAAATTTCGAGTTTTTGACGCCCCGGGGATCTAATTTTAAAGTTGGACATCCAGATGCTATAAATCAGAAAAATATACGGAGATGCACATATTTTTAACCTTGTTCAAAAATTTAAATTATAATACTTACACCGTAAGGGAGAGATGCTACATGTCGTGTTTTGCGCTTTTTTGACTTTTCGCCAACTTCGAAGATTTTATTAAGGAAATGAAATACGGTTTCATTCTCGGAAAATAGCAGTCTTTCCAACAACACATCATATAGCCGAAAAAGAAAAAAAAAATCAAAATTTTCGAGCTTTTGAGACATGCTTTGATTTTCCTTACTTTTTTATTCGAGTTATTGTTTACGTGAACATAATTTTTTTGCTGTTTTTGAGCCCAAGGAGGGGGGGGGGGGGTCTATATAATTATTTAACCGTAATTGTTTTGCTTCTATGAAAGAGCTTCTACGTTTTGTTTTATATTTTGAATTTCACTTTTAATGGTTTATCTGTTGATGAGTTTTGAATTTTTAAATGATTTTTGAGGCCGTTTTATATTTCATATTATATATTCTTGAAGGTTTTTTGGCGCTCAGGGTAATCGGTTACCTTAAGTTATAGATTGTTTTAAAGTGAATTTTAATTGTAATTTATGATCTAAATTTGAAGTTTATAAGTCCATCTGTTGGTGAGTTATCGATTTTTATTTGATGTTTTGTCGTTTCTGAACCATCTTATTAGGATTCCGTACATTTCATGTGTTCGGAATCCTAATTATATTTCATCAATGAATGAATATCAAAAAGTAATAATAATAACTCATTCCGTTATTATTTTTATAATAAATTTTACCAACGTTAAACTTTTTCTTATTTTAAATTGCTTTAATTCGGAACAAAACAAAAAGAGCTATCAACTTTTTAGAAGACGACGTCAACTAAAATGAATCAGTCGAAAATTTTTGGACGTCGCAACAAGTAAAACTTATTACACGCATTCATTTATTTGAAACAATTATTGAACATTTTTTTGCAATACTCGTCTAAAATAAATCAACATCATATGGTTTACTTAAACTTATTAAAAATAAAAATTAATACAATTAAACTTTTAAATATCATATAATTACGTACTCTCTCGAAAAGGCCACTGCGTACATAATAGTCAGCCAACGAATTCCACAAATGGCCAAGTTGATCGGTGTAACGCCTTAATCCACTGCGTATGATTGCATCGACATTTAAAGAACTAAAAAAAAAACAACAAATTAAATTATTACGTTAGATGAAAAATATAGTGAATTTTTTAAAAGGGTATATACTAAATTAATAAATAATCGTTATTAAACGTTTACTAACTTCCTTTTTCCAAAATAAACAACTGTGATCCTTCACAGAAAACTACCTTCCCCGAGTGAAAAGTTTTTTTACAAAAATGTTTATCCTTAGCTACAATAATATAAATGAAAACAATACGTTTAGTATAACTACATGAAACTACATTACAATGGTGGTACGTTACTGTTTTATTATATTTATTGTTGGCGCTTGCAAAAGCCAAATATTGATTTCTTTCTTTCGAAAGTTTAATTTTTGATCTTTTTACTACACTTGTTATAACTCCAGTAATACATTCATTATCACTGTTTTGTTTACGTTTACACATTATTAATAGTGAGACATTTAATTTTCTTAGTTTTTTTTAAAAATAATTACACTGTAATTTATCTTTTTTTTTTTTCTTTCCAAATATAGTAGAATTTAAAAATTTTCGCTAGATGCTTTTTCAAATGATTTAAGAAATAACCTTACCTAAAATAACATTAGCAAAATTGGTCCCCATTCATTGATAAAACATGCCGATAACTGGTTCAATCAAGTTTTTCTTTAAAAATACGTTTAAAGATTAACATTCTGTTATTTACTGTAATGAAACATTAGTAAAGGAATATCGCATAAAAGAAAATTGTTTAAAGCAATTATATTCAAATCATGTTGCCGTTACGTTTATCCATAAATTCTCTAATTTTCACATTAGAATCTATCTAATAATAAGTTTTACGAAAATGTGAACATTTTGAAAGTCAAAACACCGTCAAAATTTCGGAAAAATTCTTTCAAGGTATTTTCGTTCCATTATTAAATAATTTACTAGAACATCTAAAATCATCATGCACAAAAACAAGAAAAGTTCTGAACCACCCCTTTCTTTTCTAATTTTTATACAATAAATACTATAAATAAAAAAGTTTTGTTAGAATTCGTAAATTTGTAACATAAAATAATTTATATTACCTTACTTTGTCCGGATTTTTAGATATTAGTTCACACAATTCATTCCATAACTGATGATTCGATTTCCCGTGTTTAGAAACAAATCGCTCATTATTAACAATTTCCGCTAATTTCACTGCAGCTTCATCCAATCTATCTATAGATATTAAGTATTCTATAAAATCTTCCGCATTTTCTGGACTCAACTGCAATAACAGATTCATTAAAATAGTTATAATATTTACTTTAGTTATTGTATAAAATTTTCAATATCATGTTTACCAACAATTAACGCTGCAAGATAACGTTTGTTATTTTATGTAAAAAGTAACATCGAAATTGAATTCATAGTAGAAAATCAGTTTTTGAAAACTGTACAAGTAGAATTAAAATAAATAAACATACAATTACGGCGGTACCTAAAAATTAATTAAAACTTTACCTTCAAATAACGTTTAAAAACTCGCACTGCTGTTTCCGGTATGTTATGTGATTTTACAAATGAAACATAAAGTGGCCAAATTCGATGATGTTGCGTTATTGGTAAAGCACAAAGAGCACGATTAAATAGGTGGCGTATTCTTGTAAAATTAACTTGATCCACCATAAATTTACAGTAATCTATCCATATCCTAGGCATCTGTAAATATACCACTGTAATATGTAATATCTGAACGGTAAATCTGTAGCACTCATTTTACAATAAGTAAAACATAATTAATGACTATTACAAAAATTAAATCATACCTTGTGCATATAGACAAGTGCCCTTTCGAACGCATTATTAACATCTTCATATGCAGGATCCGTTATACATCTTCCTCTGACTTGTTTACGCCTCAATCTAAGGTAACTGTACCACAATTTATAACTGAAATACAATTTTACCGATTTACATTATGCGTCCTTTACTAAAACTTCAAGTTAAAAATTATACGAACCAAAAAAATAAATTTAAACGACGTCATTATATTAAAATTTTTATAAAAAATGATCCTAATTACAGCTAAAAATTATAGAACATTATTAAAACTATTAAATTCGATAAAATTATGTATTAAATTAAAAAATGGAAAAAAACAATTCCTTATATTTGGATATAA
This sequence comes from Icerya purchasi, assembly GCA_039619475.1. Lineage (NCBI taxonomy): Eukaryota > Metazoa > Arthropoda > Insecta > Hemiptera > Monophlebidae > Icerya > Icerya purchasi. Next base: position 307,974,928 of record CM077116.1, read on the forward strand.
ATTGAAATATATTTAAAATACCTCCCAGGAAGCTCTTTAAGTGCTCTTTCATAAATGATGTTAATAACACTTTTGGGAGCATCTTTTTTGTGTTCGATATAACGCAACCATGGTTTAATAGAATACTGATTCCTTAATATTTCTTCTTCGTACGGTAAATCATCTTCGTTCTAAATAAACACGATTTTAATTAAAAATAAAAATACAGCGTTATGACAAATTTGATGTTTACAAAAGTTTATTATTTTAAAAAGCGCGAAAATTTTATATAAATTTTATACTGATTACTTACAAAAACTATTTCAACTTGCTTTTGACTGAATTTAATCATAATATATAAAAACAAAACTATCAAATAAAAGAGATCACAATTTGAAAACTAAACTTAAACAAACAATTTGTTTATTGGATTTCAATAAAGCATTCAGCAACCTATAAATAGTTTACCGATTAATGCTCTTTTTTTTTGTTTAAATATATTTTGAAAATGTTAAATGCGCAGTTATTAAAACATTAAACGTAAATTTGTTTATCACAAAGTAGGTTTTGTTTTTTAAAATTCTGCGAATTTTACTAATAATAAAAGGTGATTTTTTTCCCATACGTATTAAATGTGTTATCAATAAAAGTTATATACTGGCTGCATGCGTTTTGTTTGAAGCAGTAAAAGTTAATTTATTTAAACAATTTTTGTTTTTAAGGTGGAAAAAAGTTAATTTTAAAACGTTAAAATGCCGTTTATGATAGGAGCTAATCCTATAATAAGAACATGGAAATATATGAATGCGGGTAAAGTATATCTTAGAGACAAAATTAAAATATTCCTGGTTCATTACAATACCGGTTATGCGTTTCATCGGCATAAGGGTGCAAAGTATGTTGATTATTGGCAATTTTAATTGTATCATTAAATAAGTATAATTGAATTTTAAATCAATTCTAGCTGAATTTTATAAATTGGACTGCAGTAAAATTAATAAGGAACATTAGGAAATAAGGTTTACGATGTAAATATATATATATATATATATATATATATATATATGTATTTATAATAAATTTTAGATTTAACTTAATTAAAATACAGTTTATGATATAATTCCACTATCACTGTAAAGCTTAAGATGAAAAAAAAACATTATTTTTAAATATTACAGAGATTTTGTCATATTTCATTTACCTCAAATACAATATAAAAATCCGATGGTGCAGTGTCTTACGCTTGTCAATATGAATCCGTCTCCGTTTATTAGATGTTTTTTAGGTAAGTAGAAAGCATTTTTTATTCGAAATAATAATTTCTAAAAATATTGAATTTTAAATGTTCAATAAGATTTACTCATTTATTAAATTAAATTTATTTAGTATTGTGTGTTGTATATATTGGAGAAATTTATATTTTTAATAAATCACTGTTAACTGTTTCACCGAATTTGTAATAGCAGTTGAACCTTCAGGGGATAAACCACTCTAGAGGTTGAAAAATAAAGCAAACTTTGGGAATTTTTTTCAAAGAAACTAAACAACATATGGAAATTCAGCAAAAAGGTCTTTATTATATAAGTATTGAAGTGTGTTTGTAAATTTTTTCAGAGCTGTACAAAACAAAATGGCGGCTTCCCAGTATTTTTCTTTAGTCAGCTTTTTTTATGATCGCAGCGTGACCGGATCAATAACTCTTATATAAAGATAAAATCATGAGCCAAAAAAAAATTCCATTTAGTACATTAGCTCCAGCAGTACTTATGATTTTTTTTTTCAAATTGATTTTTGCAAAAATGGCGTGTTTTTGAAAAAAATTGAGAAAAAAACACTCGAAAATTGTTAATAACAATTGAACTATAAAAAAAAATTCTATGTAGTGTCGAAGAGAAAGTAATTTAGAATATTCAGTAAAAATTTCAAGTCAATCGAACAAAAAATTGTTCGAGATATCGGTCTGGCCAACTTAAAATTTCTTGTTTCGAGAAAAACGCGTTTAAAATTTTAAGTACTGGAAAAACAAGGAACCAGTGTACCTTCAATCAGCATTGCCTGCACCACTTCCAGATTCTCATTCTCCTCCTGTCTTTTTTTCCTTAGTGATTTTGCGTTGATTCTCGCCTCTTTTTCAACGTCGGACAAGGATTTCTCCATCTTGTTAGTGCGTTTCGTGTCGATCTCGCAGCACATATTGTAAGTGTTTCGGCCAATTGTCGTGCCCTATGGTTTGTATTATTTCCATTATTGATGCAAATCCATCGTTGTAAATACCGATGGAGATGTGCGTGACTATATCTAGTATTGTTTTACCACTTTGAATTGATTTCGGAGCTAATTCCCAGATGATGGCATTGAAAGATTCATTACTATTTTGAGTATATCCGCCTACACACCGAGTTAGAAGGTCGTCACTACTCAACTCTTCATACATTGGTTTGATAGCCTTGAGTACTTTAAGATTGAGAGTTGGCTTATGCGAATAATTTGCCAGAATATTGGTAGCCTTTGCTCTCTGCCATGAACACCATGAATCTTCCCCCGACCAGCACTTATCGTGTTGCGGCTTGGCATCAGAGTTGACAGTTTGTGGTACAGCATGGCCCATATTTCATTCCTCATCTTTTCAACCGAATCAGAATTCCTGCGTATAGCTAATCCGTAATAAGTAGAAAGTTCGTCGATAAGCTTCCTAGTCAATTTTCCTTTGCCGCTAAGACCTTCTGTTTGTTTCTTCAAGTTGCGCAAGCGAGTACTACCCAAACGCTTTTGCACGTGATCAGTGCATTCTTTTTTTGCTATCGTGAAATTTAATCCTACAATGTCTAACTAAGTTTTTGCATTTCTCTTTTAACTGTTACCAGTTTTCCAATTAGAAGTAGATAATTCCGGGTTTTCACTTTAAAGAAGAGTTTCAATTAGTAACGACTGGAGAAGCCTTATAACTTTTTAGACCGAGCTTAGTATTAGGAAAATTTGTATTGTTACTAAAAGTACCAGTGCGAATTATTGCTTTTAAATTTATCACGTTGTTGCTACAAAAATGGATATTGCAACGGTTTTTCGTTGCTTTCTGCAAGATTTTCTATTGGGCTTTACTCTCTTAACCAAAAAACCCGGATTGTTTCATTTCAATAACATCGTGGAGTATGTTAAATATACTAAAACAAAAAAAATAAGAAGACAGAAGAAGGAAATGAAACTTCCGATTTTCTGAATATATGTTTCATTAACTTCACTAATAATTTGTAAATCTTGTAATCATTTATTTATGACAGAATGTTTCTTTTCTGTAATATGTCTATATGTTAGCAATGTATTTTAAATTTATATAAAAAACTGCACCTAAATTTACTTTCCATTTCAAGGAAAAATCGTTAAATGAAAATTGAATAAAAGTAATATATAAATAAATCAGTTATTGATGACATACGAACGAAAATTGAGATAATATCCAATGAAGACTACCCTCCGCGAGATATGCCACAAGTTAAAATTATGTTCATGATCATCTGGACAAAATTCTTAAATGTTCTGTTTATGTAAGTGCATATTCGGATTTACTCTAAAAAGACTGATAGTGTAATGTCTTAAAAGAATTTGCCATTTATACAGTGTATTTTTATGTCGCTGTTTTTCTTTGTGTTTTTATTGGTATTACTTGATTTTACGTGTTTATAACTCTTCAAGAATATGAATTGATTTTAGTTAAAACCAGTCGGGATATATTCAAATTATATATACTGATGCGCGTATTATTGTTCAGTTATAGCTAAAATAAGAATAGCATCTAAAAGTTTACAGATTTTCGTCTCAGATTTTATCGCTTTTGTAAATAGACGTGTTAAACAAGTCTAGCAGGTGTATATACAGTTATTATAGCGTATCCGGTCGGTTTAAATGCCTCTGGTCGTCCAAAATTTTAGAAACTTGACAGTTTCCTCGTCAATATCCTGACTAAGCTTCTTTTTTTCAAAAATTCCAAATAACTTACAATTAAATATGTGTTTTTCATCCTGCGGTTCGCCACAATCGCACTGAACGTTATCTGTCAAACCCCATTTTACTAAATTATGTTTCGTTCTGGCTGTACCGCTACGTAATCTGTTTAGTGTTCTCCATAGTTCATAGTTCAGGCAAGCGCCTTTTGGGAGAGACTCTTTTGGTTTCCCTTTCGTGCGTGTACTCCACATCCGAAGCCTTTCAGCGTGATCTTCGTGTTCGAGGTCCTCCACCGTGGCTAGAAAGCTACGACGGGATTTTAGACGGCTTTCAGCTAGCTCTTTGTATCCATGTAGGGGATGGCGATTGTCATGGCTAGATTTCCATTTTTCTTTTTTTTCTGCTACTGTTCTTCTGATACCAGGTGGTGCCATGCCGCTTAGTTCGTATAGTATACGAACCGGTGTTGGTTTTAAGCAGCCAGTGATTATTCTGCATACTTCGTTAAGAGCAGTATCCAACTTTTTTGCATGAGCAGATCGACTCCAAACCGGGCACGCATATTCTCCAACAGAGTAGCAGAGTGCGAGGGATGACGTTCTTAATACATTTGGTTTGGCTCCCCAGCTACAATTTACTAGTTTCCGTATAATACTTGTTCTTGACATAATTTTCGCTTTTGTGGTCTCGCAGTGACGTTTGAAAGTAAGAGACCTGTCAAATATAACACCCAGATATTTAGGGTAGTCAGTGTGGCTCAGTTTAGTTCCGTTCCATTGAAGTTGTAATTGGCGATTTGCATTTCGATTTCTGAGATGAAAGGCGGTTGTTTCGGTCTTAGCCGGATTAGGATTCAGCTGATTAGCGAGGTAGTATAAGTTTATGGTTTTGATTGCTTTGTTTAATGTATTTTCAACTTCTTCAAAGGTCTTCTGTTGGGCCACTACTGCGTGATCGTCTGCATATATGAAATGCTTAGTGTCCTTCCCAATTGGTTGGTCGTTGGTATAGATATTGAATAGAGTTGGAGCTAAGACACTTCCTTGAGGTAGTCCGTTTTTCAGTCTCCTCCATGTGCTGTTCTTCCCGTTTAGTGACGCATAGAATCTCCTGTCTTTCAGCAACATTAGGATTATCTGGGTAAACTTGAAGTCCTTTGTAATATCGTAGACCTTTTTGATGAGCATTCTATGTGAGACTGTGTCGAAGGCTGCAGAGAGGTCTACAAAGGCCACTCCTGAGATTTTGCGTTTCTCAAAGCCATCTTCTATATATTGGGCTAAGTGCAGTGCTTGTCCCGTGCACGACTTTCCTGGTCTGAATCCTGCCTGTTGAGGGATGAGTTTTGAGTCAATTGTTTTGCTAATTCTGTTCAGGATGACTCTTTCAAAGATTTTATACAGATGGCATAGAAGCGATATTGGGCGGTAGTTCTTTGGGTGGTTAGGTTCTTTACCAGGCTTTAATAATGCGATGACATGTGCTTTTCTCCAAAGCTTAGGGATAATTGTTCTATTAATACAGTTATTAAACATTTGTTGAATCCATTTAATCGTTTCACTTCCAAAGTGTTTTATTTGTTCCACTAGCATGCCTTCGACGCCTGGGGCCTTCCGATTTTTAATATTTTTAATTGCGTTATTAATCTCTAGCTCGGCAATTGGTTGTTGAAAGTGATCTGTTTCTGTGGCATGACATCTTACAATCCGATTTTTGCTTTTTGATAGTTTTACTTTTTGATCTGCCTTGCCATTCACTAGCAACTGATGGGCGACCTGATTAGCAGTGACATTCGGTGTTTCTTTGCGTCCAGTATCTTCACTCTTTAATTTCTTCAACAACTGCCATGCTTTCCTACTATCCTTGCTGAAGTCTATGTTTTCGACCAATCCCTGCCATTCTTTACTACGTTCCGCAGCAACCTGTTCTGCTACCTCTAAACCACATTTAACGGTTTCGTCGTTGAACGGGTCTGCGTTAAATTTCTGAACGTATTCTTCATATTGTTCTTTCAAATTATTGGACATACCAGGTGTGTATAACTTCCGCACACCACGCGGGATACATTTGCCAGATACTGCTTTAACAGTTTTAACAAAGGTCTCATATTCTTCTACTATTGGCGGTATGTGTTTGACATGAATTTCCAGTTCTTCTGTGAAACGGATCCAGTTAGCTTTTTTAAAATTGTAGCGCATTTTGGAATCGTTAGATGTAGTTGGTTTTATGGCAGCGTCCACTACACATATTATTGGCCTGTGCTGCGTGTGTGGTATTGGATTTGACACTTTCTTGGTGCACATGTGAGCAATATTATTTGTAACGAATATGTTGTCTGGGTTATACCCTCGTTTCCATCTTCCGCTATTAAAAGAGGCTGGAAGTTTTGGATCAAATATTAAGCTTAGACCATTTCTTTCCGCCCAGTTTTCCACGAGTTCTCCATTCAGATCATCTTCATTGTAGCCCCAATTAACACTGTGACTATTATAGTCACCTAAAATGATTTCTGTTTTGTCTATTTCATTGGGGTATTGAAATGTTGTGTTCGGTGGTTTGTATATTGAGGTGACTGTACAGCTACCGATGTCTATTGACAAAATCTCAGTGTCGTTAGTTTCCGTCCTGACTGATTTTACTACGTCAATATGTTTTTTTAGTAAAATGGCACTGCCGTACTTGCTATGAGGCCTGTCGACTGCTAACTTCATTCCTTCTATTCTAGGTCTTCGATTGGTTTCAGTGCGATGGGTTTCCTGGAGGACAAGTATGTCAATTTTCTCATTTTTAATAATATCAGATAAAATAATTTCTTTAACTGGCGTTAATCCTTCTATGTTTATTGACATTATTCTAAACGGATTCGCCATCGTTTGCGGCCCTGAAAAGGACCTTTTAAACCCGAAAATAGGGCTTTTTGCCGACCGGGTGTGGGATGATTGGCCGGACTTCGAATGAAATCCGTTTCCAGGGGGCGCCAGCTGCGTAGGTATTTTCATTTGATCTTTGTTTTTGAATCGCTTGTTTATAGCTTGAATATCACATTGAAATCGCAGCGTGCGTGGAGGCTCATCCCGTGCCCCCCGTATATACAGTGTATAGTGGTTTAAGCAAAGTGCATTATATGTTGTGTTGGATGTATATGTTGATTCGAATTTCACAATGAATAAAGCTTTTTTACTCTATAATTTTTAACGAATTTTTCAATAAGCATTACAAAATTGTTAAGAAAAACCTGTTTTTTAGCTTTATAATAAATTTTATATATATATACATTTTGGAAATAACTAAAATTTAATTTAGAAACTACTAAAACAGATATATGCAACAAAATACTAATCTTCACAAAACGTAGCGGTAAAATAAATAATTACAGACATCATATAGTAGGCAAAATTAAATATAGTTGATCCATTATTAACCTTCCGAAGGTGATATGTTAACTTCTTTAAATAAGGAAAATTAAAAAAAAAAAAACAACTATCTTTAAACAGATACTTGTTTGTATATGAGCAGTGTTTAAAATTTTATGACACGTCTGCGCTTGAATAAATGTTGTTATTAACTTCCGGTTTATGTTATTCGTTGATATTGGTATATGGATTCATCGCTGGATACTTCATGAATGCTAATAAAGTGTATTTTTTTTTTTTTTTTTTTTTTTTTTTTGAATAAGAGACTTGTAGATATAGGATAGAAAGAGAAGGCAATACAGTTGGAAAATCCCAGATCAGGACGGAAACTAAATATGTATTACGGGAAAGAATGTTGTTACTTTCAAGCCGCCAAATTAAGCGTTTGTTTAACATGAACTGAAACAGTTTTATGAAGCAGTTGGTATACATAATTCGTGTGATATAATTTCAACTACAAATGGAACAAATAAATTCTGGTTTAACTGTAATTTGTTACAACTTGTAATGACAGAAAATCTATTCTATGTTAATAAAGAAATAATAATAATTGTAATGTATTATAACTAAACCAATTCCAAAAATATTCATTGTTTTCTTTTTTTTAGAAAATGGAGATGATATTATAGTCGACATTGACGGTAGAACCAAAGAAGAAATTTTAGAACATATCATTAAAGTCCTCGGAAAGTCGCCGTAAGTATGAATGTTTTTAAAAATATTTTATTTTATTCGGTTACAGAAAATTATGATAATTTTGATCTTTCGCTTTCTTTTAAGGGCCAAAATTAGGCAAGAATTATTGGCTAAGGAAGAAAAAGAAAATCCGGCTAATTTTGGTTTTCAATGTAATAATCATTGCATATGTGATGTAGTAGGTCAAGTACCTTGTCCAAGTATAGTGCCGGTTCCAAAACATATCAGAGGGAAAACCAGAGATGAAATTAATATTAGTAAACTGTAAATCTAATTTATTTAAATATATCTAATTCTATAGAATTTTTAGTTGTTTGAAATTCGGCATCGATTTAGTTATTTATTTATTATTTTTGATTGATGATACAGATTATAAAAATGATTATTTAAGTTAAGAGCGTATATTTAAAAACGAATAATAAGTGTAAGACTCATGATCGTGTGTCAAAATTCTGTCAATGGTATGCTCTCACATACATCAACGCACATTTTATAATTACTCGATATTTAAGATTTTTTTTATTTTTTGATTGTTTTTTTGATTACATTAACCAAGATCCTTTGCTCAAAAGAAATACGAATGAGAGAACGTCAATTAAATAGAAGTTCGGTGAAAAATTGCCGAATTAAAAAACTAAGAGGAAGAGTGATGGATAAAGACGGAAATGGCAGGGAAAAAGAAGCATTATATGAGACAAGACGTTTAAGAATAAAAAATCGTACGCTTCGTTGAAAGAACATCCAAAAAATACATAATTGAAGTCACGGAAAACTTCGTCGTTCAAGTGAAGAAGAATGTTTGCCTTATCAAAAAACGAGAGATTGTGTTGTTATACCCATTTAATATGGTTTCCAAGAATTTGATGTACCGAATCTCTGATAAATATTAATGTTGTTTAAAAATTATCACAAGGTATATTTCACTATAAAATATATTATCTTTTATCGATTAATTTTTTTATTGAATTTTTCTTGAAGTTATTTTTTTAAATTATTTTATCATTTTTTCGGTTGTTTTCTTCGAATGCAAAAACGTTTACTGAGCGTTGATCAGAAAAAACCTTGAGATTTCTTTTAACTCCTATTCAATTATCTTCTCTGTATTATTGTTGTTGTTTTTGAATAACGGTTATTTAATGTTTGAATACTCCATCTCCTTTATAATATTTGATATGATTCGAGCGCGATAAATAGGGAATTTTCAAATTGAACTCTGTGAAAAATTTTGTAGAAAGGTAAATTGATCTTAATATTAGAAAAAAATTACTATAGGAATATAAAATTGAAGTTGTGAAACAGTCTGTTCGCGATAGACTAGTTGCTAGAGCGCTTGACTACAGGTTCAATCCCGGGCAACAACAGAACTTATTACCTGAAGTAAATAAATATTCGCTAATAATCACGTGGAAGGCAATGGCAAACCATCACGTATAATATGCGCGCTAGGTCAGTAGAGAGCAGACACACACGGGACTGCACTTGTATATCGATAAATCAAACGATTACTATCAGTTCCGAATGTAGTCTTGCGTGTGTGCACTCACATTACATATAATAATTGCCTAGTACACTAGCTATATCCGTACAGCTGAGATATACGAATAGGTAGTCGCCGACGCTCAGAAGCTGAGTATAGCGCTATAAAGGAGAAAAAAAAAAAAAGAAAAAGAAACAGTCTGTAACAAGATCGCGGTTTATACAAAAAAGTTATCACTCAAATTAATTACCGTTTTTTTCGTTCATCAGTATCTACTAGGGTGGTTCAAATATAAACCGGAATTTCGTCATAAAAATTTTTATTTTATACTTACAGTGCTCATATTTTTTACAATTTTTCGAGATAACCCCCCTCGCACGCTACGCACTTTTTCCACCTCTCCGGCAATTTTTTTATTCCTTTTTCGTAAAAATCTCGCGGCTTGTCACATAGCCATTTGCGCACGAACGATTCCACCTCATCGTTGCTGTCGAAACATTGTCCACCAAGTGCTTCTTTCAACGGGCCAAACAAATAATAATCACAAGGCGACAAATCTGGACTGTAAGGAGGATGTTCAAGAGTTTCCCAGCCCAATTCGGCCAATGTCTCCATTGTGAGCCGAGCGGTGAATTTCTGTTCAAAATTTAGAAGTCTTGGCACCCATCTGGCTGCAATTTTGCGATAACCTAGCCGATCATGAATTATTGTCTCAATACTACCTATGCTGATGCTCAATTCGTCGGTCATATCGCGTACACGGACGCGTCGGTCAGCCAAAATGAGTTGTTCGATGGCTTTGACGTGTTCATCTGTAATGCTGGTTTTTGGGCGCCGCGCATGTGTTATGTTTGACACCACTTCACGTCCTTTTCGAAACGCGGAACACCACTCGTACACTTGAGTTTTGGAGAGACACTCATCGCCGAACTGTTCGCGTAATTTTCGGTAAATTTCCACGGATTTTACGTCGTCTTTGACTAAAAAACGAATAATGATGCGTTGCGCAACAGACATTGGTACTTCTTTTTCACTCATGGCTCTAACTACACTAAAAAGTGAGGTTACGCGGTTCTAATTGCTCTACACGCTTCGTAACAAACCGGTCTAACTGCCAGTGCAACCACTTTTTCCACAATAAATTTTTCGCGCGTTTATTTAAAAATTCCGGTTTATATTTGAATCACCCTCGTATAGTGTTTTTTTGATCTAAAAAGTTTAGACACTTTTTTTGTATGAAAAAACTTGGAATGACCCCCAGCCATAAAACATGTTTATATTAAAATATGAAATAATTTAAAATAATAAACGAATAGATTTATCGATGATAAAAATTCGAATTAATAAAACACATAGAAATCACGGATATAGAAGTAACTGACGACAAAAGTTTAAATAGAAGAGTATAAATTAAAAAATAAATGAATTTGAAATAATTATGGAGTATTTACAAATCACTGAAATATCGCAGTACAAAACAAAATATCACGCACAAACGAGAGAAGAAAAGGTACATTTTCTACGCTACATAGAAAAACGTAGAATTGCGGATATATTTTTGAGCTTTAATAAATACTGATTGCTATGCGAATTGTGAATAAACGTCAGCGTCACGAAACTGTCTATGAAAAAATTGTTCACGCGAAAAGGGCCACATAAATGTTCTCTAGTCTAAAAAGCATATCCATGTAAATGATATAAGAGAATGAAAAAGTGCCTGGTATTTTTCTGAGCGGACAATTACGAAATAGAAAATGAAGTCGAATTGAATTGGATAAAAGTTTATTGAGCAAATTTACAAGCACAAAGTGTACAGCATTATATACATATGATATGCTAGGCTTTTTTTTCAACGTATAAATAAGCAAACAGGACAAATATATAGTTAAAAATCCTGTAAAATTGAGCTTTTTTGAAGTTTTATAATTCAAATTTTATAATTTTCCGGTTATTAAAAAGTTGAATTTCATTTTCTACTTATTTTAAAATATATAATTAAAACTTTGGAAATTTGAGCCTATTCGGGATTTTATATTAAACATTTTTTAAGCTTCATTTTTATTCTGTTTTTTGTAAGTTAGATGTGTTATAAATTACGAGTTTCAATTTTCTATTTCTTTAAGTTATTTCCAAGTACTAGTACTTCAGTTTTAAAAAAGGTACCCAAAATTTGAGAATTTAGGTCCGTGTAAAGATTTATAATTATAATTTTCCTGTTATTTACAAGTTTGAAGTGTTGATCACACTAAATTTCAACTTTTTATGTTATGTAGCAGTTATACTGTGCATTTTAATTTCTGAACGATACTACAAAAAGTTTTGAGTCCATTTGGGGCTTCGTATTTTAGATTTCATTATTTTTCTATTATTGAAAAGTCAGGAATGTTGCACCTATCAAATTTTAGCTTTGCGACTCTTGCAGTTATTTCCGGATGTTCTGATTTTTGTGAAAATACTTAAAAATTTTGAAAAATTGATTCGTTTAGAGTTTAATACGCAAAATGTTTTAGATTTTTTAATTTTCATGTTATTTATAGTTAAGAGTGCTGTACGTACCAAATTTCAGCTGTCTACTTCCTCAAGTTAGTGATGAATATTTTAATGTTAATCTAAATATTTAAAAATTTTGGGGTTTAGTTTTAAGAATTTTTTAGGTTGTATAATTTTGTTGTAATTTACAAGTCAGAAAAGTTATTTATCCTAAATTTCAGCTTTTTACTTTACATAAACGTTAAGTTGTTAATTTTCATTTTTAAGGTAGCATTTCAAAATTCGACTATGTTGGGCTCATTTGGAGATTTGTATTGAAAATTTTCGATTTTGTGTTTGTTTTTTTTTGTTTTTTTTTTTTTTTTTTTTATTGTCCCCTTTATTATTTTTATTATATACGAGAAATATAAATATATCAATAAAATACGGTGAAATTTTAGCATTTGCGGAAGACATTGTCCTGATATCTATAGATAGAAGCATTAGTAACGCTGAACGTTAATTCCAAGATAATGTAAACAACCTAAATTTATGGTTACATGACAAAGACCTTCAAATAAATGCAGATAAAAATAAATTACTAGAGATTAAGCCAAGTAACCACGATCAATCTTACCAAAAAATTCCATTCGACAAGCTATTTACATACAATAAATAAGAACGTTTGTGGATGCGGTATCAATGAAACTGTAAACAATTATAAATATTTAGGAATAAAACTACTCGTAGACCACATAAATTACTTGCATAGAAAGGTCCGGAAAACAATTTCATTGCTATCTAAGCTAAAAAAAATACGTATCGTCTAAAAAAAAAAAAAAATAACGATATTCCATGCTCTATGTCAATCTCATTTAAATTATACAGTAATAGCTTGGTGGTTATTTGGGCAGGTGTGAGAATTGTGATTATAGAATATATACTGAGAGTTGTATGTGTGGATCATACAGCATACATTAAATATAAAAATTACCGATAATTGTAACATGTTTCAGACTTGTTAAATATAGCAAAAATTGTACGATATTAGCTAAATAAAAAGTGGAGGCATGTGTTAATTTCTAGAACCCTGCCGACAAGCTACATCGTTTGGTGGGATCCTCAAACGTAACACACGTGCTATAAAATGTATATAATTCGACGAAATTCACTAATTAGGAGTTTTTAGGGCCTAGAAAGTGATCGGTCAAGGTGGTTGTCAAGAAAAATCTACGAAACGAAAGATTTTAAAACGTGGACGACCAATGTTCGTTTCATGACTGTCGTATTTTTAGGGAAAGAAAATAATTCCTTATTTACTATGTTAAAAATAAATTTATTTAAACTGTTAATTAAAAATAAATGAAGGCATAATATGTTTGTTTCAATGTATTTATTTATGTTTTACACAACGGATTTAAATAGTATGTCATATAATTATAAGGTGGGAAGTTGTAACAATATTTGTAGCTTATTAATACTTGTTTTTATTATGAATAATGCAAATGTATACAAACTTGTACTAAGTGCGTATTAATGTTAAATGTTTAACTACTCGTGAAATTTATTAAAGCACTGATTAATTTGCGAGGTCAGATCCGAACATATTATTAAACGAGCAACTCGTGTATATACACACATGTATGTAGGTTTTCCGAAATGACTCTAACCATTTTGATAAAATTCACGAATTCGTAGGGGTTTTAAGGTATAGAAATCGATTATCCTGGCAAGGCTATTCAGCTGCGGTTACATTGGGCCAGAATTCGTACAAAAAGTTAGCCGTACGAATTCTTACGACGTGGTCCAAAAGGAACAAACGTGTAGTACAAAGTTATACGCATGGTTACATTGCTCGCATTTTTTTCATACGAATTCGTACAATCAGTTCCATACGTCTAATATATTTTGTTTTTTCATCAGAATTCGTACCAAGTTTATGCTACAATGTTTGTTATTAGTGTTGTTATTTTTACTTATTCCACGATATGGGTTGTGAAAAAGTAATTAGTCTAGTTGATGAAAGTGTCATTCGAGTATATTCGACAAATCTTCGATCACTTCCTTTTTTCAGCTCTTCGTAAGATCTTTCGAATTCTTCGTTTACATCTCTTGATACAAAATAATCATGAACTCGTGCATGCGTGTTCCAGTTTTCCATTGCAAGATATCGAATTGTAGGGGTATCCAGTAAATACTCAATTTCGGTTAATGGATTAGTTTTACTAAATTGTCGAAAAAATTATGAAAAAAGAACGCGTAATGCAACTACTGCCTTCTATAAATGTACTACGTTCATACGAACAACACCACAACAAAATGTAACTACCTTATTCGTACGAATTCGCACAATTTCGTACAAACAATTTTTCGTACGAATTCTGATCCAATGTAACCGCGGCATTAGTGATCAAACTTGTATTCTGGGATTAATAAGTCAATTTTGTTCATTTACCATGTTAAATAGAACATCTATCTATGTACATATATAAAAGCAAAAGTCTGGAAATATTTGAAAGCCACAGCAATTATTAACATATCGTTGTAACTACTGGGTCTATGAAGTTGAAAATTGGAACCTAACAACACAGTGATACTATGTACTGACGGCATCTAAAAATGCATTAAAAAATTCAAATTTCTTAGGGGCGAAAAAGGGGGTAAAAGTCAGAAAATTTCTTTCCAAAAAAAGCTAACAATCACGCTACAGACAAAACCATTTACCCAAGATAATTGGAATTTTACATGAACATTACCTATGTACTAAAGATGAACAAAAAGAACGCTTTTTTGAAAGTTTTCGAACTTTAAGGGATGAAAAGGAGTTAAAAACTGTTTTCCAAAAAACACAAAAACTAATATTTTTGGTACGAATGGGTTTATCAAATTGCAATTCCACATGAAGACACCTCACATGGTCTACTTTTATAAAACTCAAAATTTTCGGTGGGAAAAACGGCAAACCCCCATTTTTGAGAGAACCACAAATCACGTCACAGTCCAAACGAATCGTAATTGTCACGTGTAATTTCATGTGAATACAGTGTATATACTGAACATATGGAATAAGAAGAACGCTTTTTTGAAAATTCAGACTTTAAGAAGTGGAAAGGGGTTCAAAGCGGTTTCTAAAAAAAAAATATACCAACTGTTATTTGTTTTGGTGCAAATAGGTTTAATTGTAATTTCGCATGAAGACATACGTGTATGGTGTACTAAAAATGTGCAAATTGTTTTCCTTCCCCAAAATTTTAAGGGAAAAGCATGACAGAATCCCATTTTTGAGAAAACCAAAAATCACCCTGCAATCTAAACGAATTGTAATTATCAATGTGAATACAATGTATATATTGATGATGTCGAGTAAGAACGCTGTTTTGAAAATTTGAACTTGAACACGTGGAAAGAGATAAAAAACCATTTTCCAAAAAATACATAAACCGTTGTATTTCCCGTAGAAATGAGTTATCAAATTATGGTTATGTCTTAATATTCTTTATACGGCTTACCGAAAGTGTACACGATTTGTTTTAAGTACCTTAAAATTTAACTGCATCAAAGGCTTTACCCCATTTTTGGCATAAAATAATGATTACGCCTCGGCTGAAACCATATTTGCACTGGTTATCAGAACGCTCATTTGAACACACCACGTCCCGAAAATATCAAATGAAAAAGATTTTTTGAAAAATTGAACTTTATGTGGTGAAAAGTAGTTGAAAACTGTTTTCAAAAAATAACTAAAGTGTTATATCTTCGTAATAAATAGATGGTTTACCGTATTATAATATAAACGAAGGTTGTTCCATTTTTTATATCTTCGGAATTTTTTAGAGTGAAGAAGGGTTATAATCTATTTTTAGGAAAACTTAATATCACAGAACATCCAGAAAGAAGTGTGCTTTACGTATATTTAGCTTGGTTTCGGATTAAAGGAGTTTAGAAACTGCAATTGTTTAAAATTCAAGTAGCCAATTATTAAGAGGAGACAGAAATATTTCTGTCGAACAGTTTTCATCGTATCCAAAAAGAGTAAGAAAACATACTTCTGCCATTGTGTTAAGTTGTGTTGCGATTATTTGTTTATTTCAAAAGGAGAGAGTGGTAGTTTCATTTGATTCCGATTGCCAAAACTATTACTCAAAAATGGCGCAAAAGGTGGAACAGATGTCTCGAAAACGAGGGACGTTATTTCAAAAAAAAAAAAAAAAATATGGTTGTTTTATACCAAATGTAAATAAATTTTTTTCGTTTCTCTTGTGTCTTTTTTTCTCTTGAAAAATTGGTAGGGTCACTTCTTACACAGTGTGTGCGTTTTGTTCTCGTACGCGTTCTACTGCACCTTAAGGTTTGATTTTTGAATATGTTATCGTACACATGTTTCAGCTTGTCGCTAGCGTGCCTGGTTCCAGAAATATCGGCTCAGTCTCGAAATTTTTTTTGGACAACCTATGTGTACATAGCGATTTTAAATAATACGCAAACTACGAGTAAAAGACACTTTCGAAATTGGAAAATAGGGTTAGGCAATTGTAACTTTCGTTTTATATGCGCGTTGTTGTTTTATTTTTAAATGTTTATGAAACTCGTGAATATACTTTGATCCATCTGCAAGTTCAGAATAAATCCGAGCAAAGCTGGGAAGTACCACACACACACATATATATATATATACTAGGGAGTAAACCGTTTGCACGCTCAGCTGTCTCATGCACCATAATAGAGAGACATCATAATTTAGACGGGGAGTCATAATCACAGAAATATCTTAAGGGAAGTGGCCAAATGGTAAGCTACTTAGCCGCCAGGCCATAAAAAAAAAAAAAAAAAAAAAAAAAAAAATTTATTTAAGATAGAATAACAAATTTTTCTTCATATTAAATAATTGGTTTTTTTTTTTTTTTTTTTTTTTTTTAAATGGGCTCGATGTCAGCATTGACCCAACTACATGAGCTTAGATCACCTACTCAGATTCTGAGGCGGTCAGAGATAGCGAGTATAAAGGAAAGAAGGAAGGAAATAACGGCTAGAGATGGGAAGGAAAAGATAAAGGAAGCATTGAAAGGGGTAGGAAGATCCAGCGCCAAGAGTTCGGCGAATAGATGAAAGCACTCGGGAAAAAGAGCAGGGCATTCAAAAAGTGTAAATAAATATACATTTCAAATATAACAAGAAATAAATTAAAATTGAAAATTTGAGAGCACTGAGCATGAGAAAAAAATTATCAATCAATAATAGAAATAAAAATCTAACCCGTTGCTGAGGCTATTAAATAAATCGCGTCTTTTAAAAGTAAGGTCGTTATATAAAAAATTTCAAATGTTTTATATACTAAGAGGAATATTTCGTATAGAAGTACTTCCCTGATTGTTGAATAAAAGTTGATTGGCTGATTGATAACAATATGTTTCCAAAATTTTAACCGCGATATAAATAGTGAAATGAGTAAATGATTTGTTCGTTGCGTATGATCAGATTAATAATTAAATGCAGTCCCTCAAATTAAACGTTGTAAAATTTTGAAACCTTTTAAAAATCTAATGAAACTTTTAATTACGCTCGGTAGTGAACATTGTGAAAATCAGTCGTGATGCTGATATATTGTGCTTAAACAACGGCAGATTTTTTTGCGTTTGCATAAATATCACAGTTGATTGGTTTAATTCATTTTTTTGTACAACTTTTACGGTAATAAGCATTAAAATATTAGCACCGAATACGGTTACATTTTTGCGAGCAGATTATATTTTTCATCGTCGGAATCTACGGTGTGCAACTTAGAGTGGAAAGGCAACTCGGGTCTTCTTTTGTACTGAGAATTGAACGGGACGTGACCGATACATTGAACGAAAACTGAACTTAATAGATAAGGAAGTAAACGAAATGACGACATATATTAGGGAGAGAAGAATGCGGAGCAGAATTTTAGTTCTTTATTTCTCTATTAGTGCGGTTTTGACTTTATTCAGATTTTTTTTATTTGACCGATTCAAAAGGAAAATCCGCCGTCGCGTCTTCAAGGTTCGTACAGTTCTAATCCAATGACTTTTCTTTGACCAGTTCAGTTATGATTCTCCGAGACAGTGCACTAGTATTTTCAAATTAACGTGAGATCTGTTTAGAGCGTCTTTAATTTTTTCCAAAAAAAAAAACTTTCGTGCAATAATGAAAAATGTACTCGAAAAGAAAAGTGTTCATGAAGACACTCGGCGATGGCTTCGCAACTTTTTTACTAAATTAATTCTGTGTTTGTTTATCTTAAACTGGTAGCACGCGAATTTGCATTCGTAAACTGATTTGGCGGCCGGTGCATATCGATAAATAGAAACAGTATAAGGTAATATAAGTACATCCGTTTGCCCGTGGAAGTACCTAACGAACGGAAACGTATGCATAGGGAATTTTTACTATTGCTCCAGTCGTAAGATGGATATATTTAAGAGCTTTAGGGTTACTACGAGTAAATTATCCGTTTCGTTTATTAACAGCGCCGAGTACATTCCCGGTTATTTTACTGATCACGTCATCGTGTGACGAATCTGGCTTATTGATTTTGACGTAAGTTAATCGCGCCTACAGGTAAGTTTTTTTTTTTTTTTCAATTAAAGATAAGCATTTAAAATAACAGATTGATGGACAAATACTTGTTCAATTTTCAGTTTCTTTTTATTTTTTTTATGAAACACGACTGGTCGTAAAAACATGATAGAGATCTATTTCGAATAATTCAAAATGAACATGATAAAGACTCTCATTGTTCACTCTTAAGTGAACGTGTGAAATGTGTGGCACGCGCGCAACTTGAAAATCAATCGTCGTACATTGAAATAAAACGGTACCCATTTGAAGCGAGGAAAAATTGCGTTTCAACGAATGAATTGTTTGTACAGAAGGCATTTCACTCACTTTAGTGTTTTTTATTAATAATTCGCAATATTCGAATGGTTTATGTTTTACCGTTATTCTTAAATTTCCCTAATCACTCTTAAATTATTTTACCCGCTTTTTTTTTTTTTTGACACTGAGGTATGTAAAAGAAAATTTTACAACGTTCGACAACTAAGTGTCGAATGCTGCCCACACATACAGTTTATTTACTAATGGAACATTAAACAACTTTTATAAAAAATAAAAAGAATTGAAAAATTGAATCACAAACTACATACAACAAAACAGTACATTTTACACGAGTGAGGAGTCTAAATGAATTGATAAGAGATCCCGTTTAAAATCTTTTCGCCTAAACCGAAGTCAACGATTATGACGCACGCGGCCTACGATCCGAAAATATCCGGTGCGACTAAACCGTCAGAGGAATTTTGTAGCGACCATAAAAAGCGACATTATTTCAAAAGGCATTTGTTTAGAGCCAGATGCGTTCACCGATCGAAACGTTCGTGAAATTACACCTCATCTTGAGCTAACGGTAAAAATGTAGACTGCGATCGGAGGTACGGCGCTTATGTGTCCGGGAAATCCGTATAAATTATGAAGTCTGCGGCAATATGTGAGTAACATTATGACGACACAAGAAAGCTGAAATTAACGCCTTCGAATGCCACAGGCGTAGTACTCTCAACGGAGACTGATTATGTAAATAAATTTCAATTTCATCCGAAGCGAAAGCTGGAAGTTGATTGATTTGAGGGAAAAAAACAAAAGTAATTTATGGGAACAATGATGCCGTCGGCTTGTTTCACGCCTAAATGATTCTCGATCGCGAGCCTTATTTACGATAAATTATTTTCCATCTTGTTTAAATTTTTTCGTTTTTCTTCGCTCCAACCGCTGCTGTCCATTTGGCCACTGTTATTATCCGCGTGTTCTCCCTTCTTTACGGTAATTGATTTTCAGGTAATAAAGGCATACGGTAGCACGCGTTTTTACCGACTTACAGCCAAAGATAATGGCAGTCATTCGCCACCGTTCAAGTACTGATATATCTTCTACTGCTTCTACCATTTTCAGTTTGCTGCCCGCTCGTTCGCTGTCTAGATTCCCAAACCCTCCGCTACGCTACACCGTTATCCAGCTTGCCCCCTCTGGATTCTGAATAATATTCCACGATATAGAGTATAGAAAATAGAACTATATAATACCTGATTTCTGGGCCACAACAGTCATCGCATTCAACACTCGTGAGCATTAAACAAATTTTATTAGGATTCTGTGCACATGTATTGTACGCAATCCTAAATAAGATGGTTCAAAAATGACAAAAATATTCAATTAAAATACGCAATAATTCAAGTACGATTCGATTTATAAACTTCAAAACTAGATCATAAATTACAATTAAAGTTCTCCGTAAAACAAACTATAACTTCAAGCTAACCCATTACCCCGGGCGGAGAATATATATTATGAAATTTAAAACGACCTCAAAAATCACCCTTAAAAAATTCATAACTTGAAATAAAATGCTAAAGTCCTTTCATAAAATCAAACAATTACTGTCAAAAAATTATGTACCCCCTTGCGCCAAAAACAGCAAAAAAAGAGAAGTTCACGAAAATAATAGCCTGAGAAAAAACGTTGAAGAAACCAAAACGTATCTCAAACATATGCATAAAGGACCGTTTCATAGGAAAAATATAACCAAGTTTACAATTTTATAGTCAAACCCTTGGAACGTCGAAAGTTCGAAAGTTTTGAAAAAATACCTTTTTTTCTGGACATGTAATATATTGTTGGAAGGATCGATTTTTGTTGGGAACGAAACCGTATTTCATTTTCTTAACGAAACTTTCAAGGTTAGCAAAAAGTTCAAAAAATCGTGCCTCACATTCTTTGCAGCAGGAAAATTCAGATTCCTTTTTTCAAATTAAGTATTATATAAATGTAAATTATACTTATCGTTAACTTAACATACGGAATTCTCAGCGCATGAAACATTATGCTTGACCGAACTTGTTTTTTAAAAATTGGTAGAATCTTAATCTGTAGATGTATGTATATAACATATATATATATATATATATATATATATATATATATATATATATTATATATGCATATATACGAGTATATAGGAGGAAATCCGAAAATATTTCAGTAGCTCAACAATTATTTATAAAGCTGAACAAATTAACATGACTGATGTACTTACGTCATGTAAAAATACATAAAAAGATTCAAATTTTCTGGGGATGAAAAAAGATGTGGAGGTTAGAAAATCGATTTTTAAAAAATTAATAATTACGCTACAACTGAAACCATTTACACCGAATAATTGAAATTTCGCATATGAACGTTACCCATGAAGATGTTAAATAAGAAAGTTGCTTCGTGTGTGTTTGTATGATTGTATAGTAGAACTTATAAAAAAATTGCCCCCCCTCCCCCTTTTTGAAAAAATTTCCGGATACGCCCATGTATATTTCGAGCATCGTGACTGCCTATTTTTTTCAATCTAGTTGTATAGAATAAGCAGCGCTCATGGCAATTGCTATACGCAAACGCGAGTTTACGCACGCATGACAACACCCGGAACTTATTGCAGTGGCTTGTTATCGCGCTACAAGTGCAATCCAGCATGTTTCTGCTATGTGTACTAAACTAGCACGCATATGATGGTATACGTGCTGGTTCGCCATTGTCTTCAACGTGATTATTAGCGAGCATTTAATTTAATTGTTTGTAATAAGTTCTGTCGTTGCCTGGGATCGAACCCGTGATCCCCGTAAAGAAAGTCAAGTTGCTCTGGCAAACTAGGCTATCGCGACGACATACATATATATATATATACCAGGGGCGGATCTAGGACATTGGGGGGAGGGAATTATATAATTACGTAAAATCTTCTACGGTAGGCAGTAGATTTGAGTAATACCCCTTGTTTCATAAAGAAAATCAAATAGCGACCTTTATAGAAATTTAAAAATGTTTTAAAAATAAATAATTATTAAAATTTAATTTAAATTTAGTTTTATTTTTAGGTGAAAAATAAAACGAAATTATAAAATTCTAGTTAAAATATTAGTTTAGAAATAGTAAAAAAGATAATATTTTTATTAGACTTTACTTTTTTTTTTATTTTTGTTAGTAATCCGATCCGAATTCTTTGTTCATGAGCAAGTTTAAATATATATATATATATATATTTCTCATTGAATTATTTTCATTTACATTACAAAATAAAAATTAAAAATAAATAAAAATGGCAAAAGATCAACGACAGTTGTATTTAAAATAAAATAAAAAAGGAACATTAATAGGTTTACTAGCGAAAACAGTATTAAATATTAATTATTAAAATCCGTAGGTTAAATTCATACAAATCTTTTATAGCATAAATTAAGTTTCTCTGTTATAACAATTTTTTTCATAGAGACTTTAGTTCTGTGGGGGGTGCCTCCTATCCTCCCTGGATCCGCCACTGATATATATACACAACATTTTAACAAAAGTTTTTTAAACATTCATTTTGTACCATTGATTCTTAACCGTTTATTAGCAAATTTTTTTGTTCTCAAAACATGAACATGTTATAAATTAATAACAAAACTAAATATCTCCAAAAAAAGTATACTTTTAAATACATATAGTTACTACTTACCAAAAAAAATAAATAAAAAAGTAATGAATTATTAAAGTTTTATCCCGTACAGACTTTAAGATTTAAATTTATTCTACTAACTCTGTGCAAACCGAAATTATCACCGATTTTGGATCAGTATAACATATTTCGCACATCAAACCACAGCGATGAATTTTCTGATCAAAATAAAAACGAAAATTAAAGCAGTTTTTCTGTCGGTCACCGAGCTTGAACAGAAAAATACAAACTATATCTATCAAAAATAAAGAAAAAAAAGAAATTGGATATATATAATTAAAAACATTGACATTCCATCTTTATGGATCATCATATTTCTTCATAAAAAATAAGATCATTACAAGTTCTCTGTGGTCTGATTTGTTTCATTTCGTTCATTAATTTTATCAATAATAACATCGTGTAATAGACATTCAGTAAGATTAACCGTTTGAACAATTGCCTCTATTTGTGTATTTAAAATATTCCACTTTGATTTACACAGTGACGCACTTTTCATAAATTATCATAAAATAATTGCCGTCCGGGGTTTAAACTTTTTTTCAATGTGGCTTCATAAAAAATGCAGTTGCCCGCTTCATCAGGAAAGTACCAGTTCTCTACTTTGATTTAGTTATTCCAAAGGAACATTTTGCGCGACGCACATTTGATAAATGATCATAAAATAATTATCGTCCGAGGTTTAAAACTAATTTTGAATATGGCTTCATCAGATGTGCAGTTTACCCGTTCCGTCAGGAAGTACCAACGTCGGCTTAACTCTGATCCAATTATTATCATTTGAAATAATATATAATTAAATGCTTGTTAATACATCTGGCTAATTGCGAAATTGCGGACAAAAGGGATGGAAACCTCCTATACATATTTCTTAATTTACTTAATTTTCGTGAACGGACATTTTTTTCTTTTCAAAAGTTACACATTATTCTATAAATAAAAAATGACGTAGCTTTTTCAAATTCAACATAAATAATCTGTTTATAATACGCTATTTTAGTCTATTGTGCGCGTGGAAACGTTTGCGTTTTGTCTGCTAGCTTAGCCCCTCGACCGGTTCGCTTTTAGTTTATGCGTGGCTTTGGCGAGGCTGATCGAAAAGAATTTGTTTTGTATTTTTTCTTAATCATAAATTGAACAAATAATGTCTAAGCGTACCTCTACGGTGAGCAAAGAAGTGTTTAATTTGTTAACAACAACCCTTTTAGGTCAAAAATAAAATTATAACTTGACTGAATATCGGATAATTTGAAAACCCTTTTCGAAATTTTTGACGTTTAAGCTAATCTAGTGTGACTTTATCGAAGGTAATTTATCTATTGAAAACTTTCATATGAGAGGAAAAAAGCTAAATAGTCTGGTGTAAAAGATGTATAGAGGGGGACCGTGTTAAAAGGTCGAGAAGTGGTATTAGCTGCGGCAAGATGTGTAGCCACCGGATGGATCGTTATAGAACTGCATCTGCGCAGAATTGTACAAGTTCTCTAAAATCTATGAAGAACACGACTTGAGAAAGAAGCGATCGCTCTGGAGTAAATTTAATAAAAAAGGCACAGGATACGTCATTTAAAAAAAAATCCTTCAAAGCGCCCTAGACTGTATAAGGGAGAATGCTCTTTTTTCAATGTGGACTTTCCTCTCGCAAACGACGAGACGTTGAATATATTGTAAACCATTTTCGTGCATGAACCAATCCCTGGACCTCTCTGTTCCGTGGTCATTATGGTGTTTGTGTTTGCTGCCTGGACATCAACCGTGAAGGCGGTGAATGTGTTAGTCTTGCACGGCCTACTTTTGCTTTTGTACCTAGCTCAAATGCTTGCGTAGCTGCAAAGGCGTTTTAGCAAATGCTGCGGCAACAAGTTTGCCGAAAGGAATACACCGGGAGGAAAAATGTTTGCTGATATTACGAGGCCAGGTATATGACTAGGACCGGATTCATTTTTCTTTACATTGAAAATCGTTTTATTATAGTTATTATCCTTTTTACTGTTTTCAGGACGTTTTATCGCGAATGATAATTATAGAGTGAACGTAATTGAATGAAGTTGCAAAATTTTCCGTGCTGCAGTATTCTTTTTTATCATCACCTTTCGCTTTCTGCGTTTGTTTCACTACCTGTAATTTTTGATTAACCACCGTTGGTCGGAGCGATATGTTTCAGAAAACCTTCTCGATGCGGGATGCGTCGTGGTCGTCTATCGCGTATAACCCTCGAGTTAAAGAATGATTTATGGTTTGAATTAGTCTAATCGTGGACCTGGAGAGCGATGATCATTCTTTAATAAAGTTCAACCATCTGCCCACCGTCGGCGGTTGCTCGCCACGAACCATCAGACATTAATTAACACCCCGGAAAACTATAATTTGTAAAACGTTACCGCTTGCGCGTCGGATGCGACGATAGCCGATACGGTATCCGAAACAACGACTACTAGCAAAAAATGGTAAAAAACTTTAATCGAGTTTTATGTTTCCTAATCGACAGCACGACCAGACATCCCGCAGAGATCGCGTTCCCTTTTCGATATCGGTAACCTCTGAGGAGCTGGTGTTTTTGTGCACGTTGCTACGTGCGCGACTGTGTGTCCTATCATAAGCGCCGTGCATCGTTTAAAACACTTAATTTCGACCGATATTTCGGCCACGAAATTTCTTACACAAAGCACCTTGTCCGGTCACTGGCGGCGCATTTTTAACTTTTAACTGATGCTATCGTTAAAGCACGCTTTGCAGAAATGTCTAAAACCAGCAACTATTTTAACTCAACTAAAAGTCAATTTTAAAAGCGGACAATATTTTTTACCGGTAACATTCTGCAATGTAGACCATCTTTAAATTTATCGTATAGTCTAGTTGTTTGTTAGAATTGTTATTGTTTTTATTTTATTTTTGTTTTCAGCTCTAGGTAATATCAATCCAATTATTAATCCGGTCAATCTTAATAACGACAATACCTACAATAACGCCAGTAATAATAATAATAATCATCATAATAATAACCATAATAATAATCATAATCATAATAATAATCATAATCATAATCCTAATAATAATCATAATAATCATAATAATCATAATCATAATCCTAATAATAATCATAATAATCATAATAATCATAATAATAATAGTAGTAACAATAGTAATAACAAAAGTAATCAGAATTACAATAATCCGTTCGGTGACATCGATATATAAATCTTCATAATGTCCCTGGCGTTATTATCATTCGCAAACGATATTGCCAATTACTGTCTGCTCGCCATTTGCTAGTTACTACATCCCATTAAAAAAATGAAATATTTTTAAAGAAACGGTTTTGCGGTTCGTAATATATGTAAATCTGCTATGGCTGATGTAGAAAAATCTCATTGAACGATTCAGAGCATAGCTCGAGTCGCATCAACTCGGGCCAAGTCAAGTTCTTCATGATCAGCATCCATCAAAATATCGCCAAAATTATGAACAACCACCGGAAACCGTTTCAAAAATAAGAAAATAAAAAATAAATATTTATAGTTTAAAATTCGAAATATTAACGTCATTAGTATTATAGCTGTTATTTAATCGGCAATTAAGTATTGTATTTCCATACTGATTTAAACAATATTATTTACCCTCGCATTACAGCATTTAGGTTTATATGTATGTGTATAATCTAGATATTGTTAATTTTAAACCTTTACAATCATACGTAAAAATTTTAAATGTGTGATAGAAATGTATGTATGCGTAGTTCATATACACATTTAATTGTTCTTACTTTTCTTCCTTAGACAAATAACTCTTACGTTCCCTCTCAATCCCCGATAATAGAATGAAATATTTAAAGTTATTACGGTGGAACTGTTGAAGTATTAGGGAGATTAAAATTAACTCGGAAGCCTTTTTCTCTTCTGAAAAAATTGACATCATTGCTTTATCCGAGAGATGGTTGAGTGTTCCTTTTCTGCCATCTACATGCCCGGTTATACTTGCTATAGGAGCGACAGGGTGGACAGTTACAGGGTCTCAGAAAAACTAGTTAGAAATAACATTATAATACAAGAAGAATAGGATGCTCAAAAAAGTTGATTAGAATTGTGTAAGAAGTTACTGTGAAATTCAATGGTGTAAAGACGAATAAGATTAAAGTAAGGAAAGGAGTAAGACAAGGTTGTCTGCTCTTGCAAGATTTATTTAACATATTCGCGGAAATGATAATTAAAGGAACGTTTAATGAATATAAATATGGAATTTAGGTTGGCGGTAGAAGATATCACGTAGTTAAATTTGCGGACGACCAGGTTTTGCTAGCCGATAGTGCCAGGACGTTATCAACAATGATCCGAAGACTAAATGAAAATATGAATAAACAGGGAATGAAGATTAACACTTCAAAGACTAAGATCTTGGTGTTTGGCAAAACTCGTCAGCAAGTAAGAATAAAATTGGAAAACATAGTCATCGAATAGGTATCAGCGTTTAAATATCTCGGTCAAATGGATAACATGGACTGGGCTCAGGAAATCGGCAGCCATATTGTAATGAGTAAAATGGCGTTTAAAAACAAGCAGGCCTTATTCACCCAAAAATCCTTATCCATAGATCTGCGTAAAAATTAGGTAAAAGTATTTGTATGGTCGATTACTTTATATGGTGCGGAAACATGGTCGTTGAAACAAGCAGAGCGGAACAAGATTGAGACATTCGAAATGTGGTGCTGAAGAAGGTTGCAGAAAATCAGATGGACAGACAAAGTAAGCAACAAGGAAGTACTGCAAAGAATGGGAGAAGAAAGAAATATTATGCAACGGATTCGCAAAACGCGGCTTCAGTGGTTAGGGCATGTTTACCGGCAGGACCAGAATATATTAATAGATATAATAGAAGGAAAAATAACAGGGAAAAAGACGCACGGGCGTCCGCGAATAACCTTCCTGGATACTGTACTGAAGGAGACTGGAATGTCATCATATTCCGAGTTAACGAAGAGGGCGATGGACAGGCCGGCCTGGAGACGATTGGTGCATGGTGCGAACCAGCCGCACGGCTGACACACAGATGATGAATACAAGAAGATCATCTTGGCTCGATCTCTTCTTTTAATCTAGTGATAGTCTCTATTAATTTATTAACGAAAGGTATTATATTTTTTCACTTTATTGTCCTTCAAATATTTTCATCCTCGACAATGATTTTATTAATTTCGTGAATAACTTACCGGATTCTATCATCGTCAATTTTTTTTTTTTATTACAAGTAATCTGTGATTTCCAGCGGGAAGTGATCATCTTTCAGTTAATCTATTTCTCTTACCAACATCATCGTTAAGAATACTAATGTCTCTTCTTCTGAATGGAAAGCTACAGAAAGGATGCGCTGAAAAAATTTAAAGTAGACCTTGATTCGTTATGCAATTCGTCTAAATTTAGATCATTTAGATAATTACCGCGTCTTTTCGGTCTTGTTAATTCGTCCTTTACATACAGAATGTGTCAAGGCGATCCAACTATTGTGGTAAGCTACTCCCAGTTCCACGGTGGGGTACAACATGTATTGGCTTCATTAGTGCAAAAAATTGTCTTTATCGTTGATGTCAGGAAGAATTACGTTGTAAATTTTGATCATTTTATACAAAGTATAGAAGAGAAAGAGATAGAAATGAAAGCAAGCCGAGTTATGTACGTATATATATATATATGTATAATGTAATTTCTCTATTACATACCAGTTATTTCATCTTTTGAAATGTACTTCGTCCAACTTTTATTCCGATCTTGATTTTATAATCAGGATTCCAATCGCATGTTAGCCAGCATGCTAAGTATTTCAATTTCGTTACTCTTTCTATTTCTTTTTCTATAAAATGTAAATGTATATTTTATATTTGTCCTTTCTAATCATCATAAATTTAGTTTTTCTATATTTATCGCAAGTCCCATTACTTGTTTGATCTATTTTATTTAACAGCTGTTGTTGTAGGTCCCGCACATTATCAGCAAAAATAACTGCATCATCGACTATCTAATGTTATTTATCCACTGACCGTTTACTTTTATTCCCGTTTTAATTTCATCCGAAGCACTTTTAAAAATACTCTCCGAATACAAATTAAATAATATTGGAGATAATATGCAACGTTGTCGTGCGGCTTTGAGTATTTTTATCTTTTCAATTGTTAGCTGGCTAATTAACCTGTTAAAATATTAATTAAATGCCGAGATAATATTCGACGGTCCCCGAATATAGAGAAAAAAAAAATCTAATCACCGTAGTAATCTCGTAGTTAGACGCCATGTTAAGGAACGAAAAAAATTGATGTAGTATACTTGTTTATATGCCGTTTTTTTTTTGTTTTTTTTGAGAGAATTAGTTTCAGGCGTAAGCACCGCAAAATTAGTTTCTAATCTTGAAAGATTCATCTTTCCGCCTGCGGTAGTGTACGCAGAGTTTCTTTGTTCTTCACTTAATTTCGAATAGATTTATTGTGACTGTTCTCTAGAAGCTGGGAGTGCCGTAAAGTGGTTTCTTTAAGTAACTCACGGTTAACAGTGATGCCATAATACCTTTCAAGGATGGCGGAAGTCCGCACTGAGATGGCACAGAGAATACATGCAATAATGTTGGCAATATTTATAACTCACGTATATTATTAATCGGTGTATATTTCATTAAAAAAGTAAATAAAGAGATGAAATTTAAAAAAATAAAAAAAACTCTTAGAAGTATTGCAGTTAGTGTTTTTTTTATTATTTGCACGTTGCAATTTGCATGCAAAGTGATTATCAGAATCGCTGCATACAGTCGTAAAATCAGCTTTGCTAAAATTGAATTAGGCGGCTACAGGGCAGACTCGTAAAAAGGTTTTAAAAAGGAGCTGCTGGAATAGGACGACGAGTGGTTGAAACGTAATAAATTACAAATGATGAGAAATGAACGCGTTATACAATCGAATTTTGTGTCCGGTTGACAATAATAAGCGAGAAGTGTGCTGAACTGACAGGTTCAATTTAACGCCGATGCTGGACCGTCTAGCAGCAATAAAGAGACCCCGGCTAGATTATTTGATATCGGTTATTTTTCGTATTTCCTCTGTATTTATTTTTCCAAAACCGTACCGACACCGTGTGTTCATTTACTCGGCATGCTATTGACTATTGCACATTATTGGACATGTCCTTATTTGGTCACTTAGTCAATTAATACTGTGTGCGCGGCCGCGTTTGAACGGAAATTTCATTTTACAGTCCGTTCCTCAGTCACTCGCCTCAGATGGTCGAGTTAATAAAATTTAACATTTAGGTTACCTCCGTTTTACCTTTATAATCGTGTGCATCCCCCGTTTTGTGTCGGCCGTGGTAATAAATATTCTTATACGGACAATACGTTTTAATACATTTTATTACAGTTTCAGTCATTAGCATTCGCTGTGTACTTCGGCTGTAAATTAATAATAATAGTGGTAGCCGTTAAAATAAAAGCGCCTAAACGGGTCGTCTGCGTTGGCCTATCAAGTAAAATTCAGCGGCCGAGGCCTGCGTCGAGCACCCGCTAGGCTCTAGTCGCATGTTGCACCGTTCCGTTACGGTATCCATCACTGCAAGGGATGAAGAATGAACTAAATAATAGTCAGGCCACCAAAACAGCGGTTAAGGGGTTTACTCCTACATCGTTAAACGAGATTTTTTTGAAAAAATTTACCTAGAAAACTATTACTATTGAAAAGGGACTTTTACACTAACCTCGCAACTAAAAAGGTTGCATTTCTCAAATCTCATTAGGTGGGGAGAAGAAAAAGTTTTAAAAATGATCTTATTTTCGTTACGCAGAATTATCAGAAACAACTCGATGAGATAACAAAGGCGGTTCAGTATCAAATTTTAGTATTGGATCATATTTATAAATGCGATTAAAACATTTTTTTAATTCAAAAAGGTATGCATCTATTTTTACCCTTCCTTAAATTCCTGACAAGCTATATCATTTAGATTCGATCGCTTTTTTATTCGAAATCCGGTAAAGCGGTGATTTCACCTTTTCGTAAGCGGTGACGCTAAATTCTAGCACTGACAGTCTGTTACTTCTTTTTTTTATTTTTATTGTGTGGGCGCGCCAACGCCATTGACCCAACAACAGGAAAAGCTAAGCTAAAAAACTAGATAGCTAGGCGGACCGACATGGGCGCAACAAAGAACAGCAGTGCAGACACTACAGAAGATGAAGGAAAGGAGAGGATAAGGGGAGCGTTATAGGGAATGGGAGACCTAATGTCAAGAGCTGGTCGTATAGAAGGGAGCGTTCATTAAGAATAGCAGGACACTCGAAGAAAATGTGATCAGCATCACATATAGGAGGAGGATCACAGTTGTGAAGGGTACAACAAGGAGATGGCGACAAAGCAAATCGAAAGCGTGAGGAGGGAAGGAGAGAAGGATTGATCCGAAGACGAATTAGGGAGACAATAGGAGAGCGACGACCGAAAGCAATAGAATGGAACCAAGGCAGGGAACGAGGAATCGGCTGAATAAAACGGTAATACGAATGACGATTAGAAAATAGGGAGGAATAAATGTCCCGCCAAAGTCTGGCGTAATTGGAGGTGGATAAGGAACGGATGTCCGAAGAAGAAAGAAAAGAGCCGTCAGTTAAATTTTGATTCGGTCAGATATGGACAATATAAAGGAACTAACGTATGAAATAATGGATGGCGAGGGGAAGGACAAAATATAAGATGCACAATAAGGAGCAGAGAGCTTGAATTTCAGCAGGCAAGAATATAGAATACAACGTTCGACAGAAAGGAATGGACATTAAAAAAAGATGTGATTGGCGTCGCAAACCAGCGCTTTATTGGGATGGTGGGGACAATTTGGAGAGTAGACAAGGAATTAACGAAAACAAGAGGAAGGGAGAACAGAATAGTTAAAACGCAAGCGAATCATAGAAATGACAACAGAACGGGGAAGTGAAGGAAACTCAAAGAACACCGGATATCAGAAACGAAGATTAAGTTGTACAGACAGATAAAAGGATTGATCGTTACGAAAGATGGAAGGGTAAATATCTGACCAAAGTTTGAATGAAATTTTGTACATAGAGAATTCAAGTTGGAGGATCGAACTTTTTTAAAAAAGGGACGAGAGGAAGCAGTAACTCGAGCCAAGGAATCCGCCGTCTCATCACCTTTAATGCCCATATGGCTGGGAACCTACAACAAATCAACACAGATAAAATAGTGAGAAGAAAGAAGATGGACAAGACAGCATATGAGAAGAATGATGAAATCGGAAGAGTGATCAGGAAAAAGGGGAGCTGATCGCTTGAAGAGCACCCATGGAGTCTGAAATAATCAAATAATTGGAAAACCGACGACTGGAGGAAATGAAGATAATACGACCGTAAGATAGCTATCAACTCGGCTCTGTAAGGATGGAACAGAAAGAAGGAAGACGAAATGATTCAGCTAAAATCCGGAAGGATAAAAGAAGCTCCAACACCGTGAGTTCCCCTGGAGTTACCCGTGACGATGGTTACATGCGATGGAAATTAGGAATTGATAGTGCTGTGGAATTAACAATATTGCTAAGATCTCTCAAACAGTACTTTTATTTTTATAATAGGTTCTCAATTTGTTTAAATCTCAGATGAGACTAAGAAGTTTAATTTTGTGGTAATAATTTGATATATCATTTATAAGATTGGGTAATTTAATAAGCATTAGCATTAACATTAAAATTATGTTTGTATTTTTATACTGTTGAGACTGATTGTATTCTACTTATTAAAAAGGGTTCAAAAAACGATAATTAAAATATTTTTTCAATACAAAGTTTTTTTTTCTAACTAATACTGTCTTAATTTGTAACTGTTCTGCCAATAGTGTCACTCCCCGGACAACACATTTTCCCCTGCGGTGTATAACACTTAAAAAAATGTGTATATCTTCAGGTCCTTATCATTGCAAATACATAAATGATGTCAACTAGTGATGTAATGAATACTAAATTAAATAGGTTACTTTTTTTGGGGGGACACCGAAAATACAAATACACCATATAGTATTCACCCATGTATACGCTACTGTATAAAACAGTCTTCTTATTGAGTAATTATTTTTTACTTTTTAGTGCATTTTTATTAAATTTTTTAAAAAACCTTGCATATTTCTCTCTTTTAAAGAACAATTTTATTTTGCACTTACCCTAACTTTAAATGTTACTGTACCCTGCAATGAGGAGAGCTACGTATTGGTTAAAGAATATAATGTTTTAGGGGTTTTAATTATTTTCATTGGGATTCACATTTGTATAAACTAAACGACGGCAATCTAAAGCCACTCTCGTTCATCACCACCTTTAAGAGATTTCGGGATTCATAATTTTCCTATATTCTATCGGAATCTTTTTTCAGTCTGTTATCTGAGGAGACTTTTCTTTTTTTGGAGTTTGTTTGATGAGTACACTCAATTTTTACTCCTCCCACACTTGTCGCTACTACTCATATGGGTCCTAACGTATTGACCCTGGGGGTAAGTTTACACGTTGTCAAGAACGTTAGAGACATATGCGTAAAATTTTCGTTAGCTTGAAAATGGCGTTAAGGTGATTTCAGTTTTCTCCAGTAATTATAACACTGATAATATTTTGAATGTTTTGTTAGAAATTAGTTTTTTTTTCAACTTACCTTTTCATGGTAAACTGATTAATTCATTTATGTCAATCGCGGAAAAATAAGCGGACACTCTTTATTCATACCTTATTCGATGGCTGCTGTGTATCTGTGGTCCGGTGAACTTTGCAGTGATGAAAGAATTATTAAGATTGGTCCACATTCAACTTGAAAAAAAAAAAAATCGGCCGCGACGAATATATAACCTACTTTTTTTAAATGAAACGAATTTAAATGTTTAATAGAGTAAGTAAAAACAACGTATTAACAGTGTTAACGCTTAACGCGCAAGATCGATTTTATTTCTTTAAAAATTTAAATTGTAATTTGTAAGCTCTACTCTTCCATCCGAGATTTAAAAGCTGCACTAAAAGGTATACCGGCGATAATTTCATTCAGTATCTCTCTACCTTTAGAGCTACATGTTTATCATGAGTTTTTTAATTTTTTCCACAAAAACACTGCCTAACTTTCATATCTTAACATATCTATATTGTATCAGTTGTTATTTGAGAAGAAGATGAGTTTTTTGTAATTTTTAAATACCCGTAATTGGAAAACAACTCTTTTAATCCGCTTAAATAAAATGCATATTACTTATTCTATCTAAATCGTAACGAGAATTATGGAAATGGCTTTTAACGTTTTTCTTCCGATTCGTCTGAGCAGTATTTTTCGAACGTTAATGAATTATTTCTTTTTAAACCTAAACCTTTCGTACTGCACTCGTCGTTTTAATCATTAAAAAGAACCCTTTGATGTTTAATTTATTAGATGAAAATAAATTAATCAAGGCTATTAAAACATAATCATAATAACACCGGTAGTGTATATATATATATATATATACAATAAAACTTCTGAATAACGGACAGTCGCGGTACTAAAAAATTTATCCGGTATTAAGAAGTATCCGCTAATGGGAAATAATAATGTCTATACAGATTACTGAAATTTACATTATTGTGTATTGTAACGAATTTAACAAGAACATAAAAGATAGTACGTAATATAAAAAAATACAGTACATATTTACTTAAGACATACATGCGTCTAAAATATAAACAAAAAAAATGTTTGTATAATATAAAAATATGTATGTATGTACAGTGCTACTACAGTACCTACTTATGTTTGTATTGCAGGATTAGTAGATAAAAAAGTTAGGCAATAGAGTATAGATCACTTTTTGTTTTTATTAACGCAAGATAATCTATAATTTTAATCACCTATGTTCAAAATATATTTTTTTTTTAAACACATACTGTAAATCCTAGCGTATCGAACATATTTCAGTTTTCTATGAAAAAATCGAAAATTTTACTTTGTTTGTTTCATTTAAAATCCGCGATTCGACACGCACTTGCAGTTCGGATATCATTTTTAAACCTTCAGCAACAGCTTTATGAATGAAATACGATTTTTTTAGTTTTCTAATAGCAATTAAAGAGTCGACATTATTTAAAGTTTCACAGTCAACTTCAGTAGTTGTGTCTTCTTCTTCGCCATCATAAACATTATTGTGGCATCACAGTCTACTGTATCATCGGATGGATTTTGTTGTTGCATGAATTCAGCTGCTAATTCATTTATGTCGGTACATAGATCTTCCACATGCAACCCCTCGACTATTAAACAATAATCTGGGGCACTAATTGAACTTTTTTTGACAAACTGTCCGTTTAACAGAAATCGAATTTCTAAAATCATACTTATTAAAGTGTCCGCGTCCGTAATTGGGATGGTCTGTTATTGGGAAATATTTTTATATTGTCTCTTATGGGGAAACGCCGGGGATTTTAAAATTGTCCGCTATTAGGAAATGTCCGCTATTTAGAAGTGTCCGTTGGTAGAAGTTTTACTGTATATACAGAATGGCAAATTTTTCGCACATAAAGGTAAACGGTAATTATCGGTTGTATACGCAAAACGCGAATAACATAAAATTAATAGGCATTACCTTAAAACAAGGTTTTTTGCGCATACGCTGCATACCTTTAAGAACGAAATACCTCAAAGACAAAATTCGAACTATCCGTGTATAGTAGGGATCCATCCACGCGGAATGCGTAACTGTATGCATTTTTGCGATTTTAAGTCTTTTTTAATTTCAAAATTTTACGTTGTAAATTTCAGCCATAAATAAACATGATAAAACTAAATATTTATTTTTATGATTTTTCGGAATGATCTATCGGCAGCGAAAGAACATGTGAATGCTGCGACAATTCTGTTGACTGTAAAGGAGATACGAGCGGAAGAAATTGCTTATGTCAAATTTATCGCTACGTACCGTCGAGTGAGATTTGTTAGTTATATAACAGGAAAATAGCGGTTTATCACGGACAAGAAGTGAGAAATTTTTCTGCGAACATACGTCATTAATATTTAATTTGTTGTGAATATTGATCTGACATACAATAGGGGGTTTGTTTGTTTTTTTTATCAATAGTCATGCAATTCCTAGACAAATATAAATGATATAAAATCACCCCATGTTTTATTTCGAATTAAAATTAATTATTAACGGCCGATTTTTCACTCTTATGTTAATGTTGTACAAGAACTTTTATTGTGAATTAAAATTAATTATTAATGTCTGCCTTTTTTAGATTAGTATTGTAAAAGAATTTAAATTATTTCACGCTTTTTAGCGCATCCTACATATAAAGCATCTGTTTTAGCTTTTTTACACAATAATGTTATTTATTTTTTTCGTTTAATCCTAATAATTTATTATATGTTATTCCTTTTTTTTTTTTCTATCTTTGATCATAGGTTTCTTTCTGGGCACGCGGTCGATGGTTCTTAAAACGTTTAAAAGTTACGTCCTCGTCTTTTAACGCTACCGGATGGATGCGTTTCGGTAAAATGGCGAAATTCAATGTTAATATCTGTTCTCGGAATTAATCTGTTTAGGAATTAATCGGTGATATTTTTCAACCGGCTTGCGGTCTATAAGTGTTATGATGATTACACTTACGAAATAGCAGTGAAACCTTACTGTTCATTATCACAATATTGGAGAACAGGCGCGTTAATTCGTGAAAAAGGTGTATCGCGGTCGAGCCACAATCTAAGACACGAAGCAGAGTACGCTGGCTTAAAAATTCACCTGTTGAAATAAAAAAAGGAGAATAAAAAACGTGATACATTAAACTATTATTAAAAATAAATAGTTGGAAATAACTATATCGCATCTTGCCGGCACACAGCTACACGATCACGCGAACCTGTGCGCAGCAGTCCTGCCATATCTAATAATAGCTTTCTGAGTATCGATTGATCAGTTCGGTAGTAATACGTATGATTTAGAGCTAAAGGTGCAGCTATGCGCCGGTAACCGTAACTATTAACGGCACTGCAATTTGCCAGCACTGGGTCAGCTAACGCACGACTGTAGCCTGCCCTCTGTTATTAACATATTCCGGTTTTGTTTATATTTTCATCGTCTTACTGTGCCACATGAAAAATATCTTTATCTAATTAAAGGGAATATTCGGTATCGCGTTGCCTTTTACGGTTACTCGGTGATGAATCTACACGAAAGGAAAACTGCCTGTGATGAAGCTATTTTTAACGTTAATCCTCGTCGCTGTGAGAATAATGAAAAAAGAACAAAACAAACAGCCCCGCTTGTGCACCTTGAGAATATTATAAATGATTAAGAATGTGCGCTAAGGAAGGAAGGTTGAGCCCAGGAAGTAAGTTTAAAATAATCGAAAAATCTAACTGCAAAGAGCTTTTCTTTAGTGATAAGGTAAACGACGGAAGGTGGATGTTAAAAAAGTGGTCTGGTTGATTTTACGAGATGACGGAACACGGAGAGTTGGGAAATTTTCATAGAATTAAGAAAAATGGCAAAGATGGAATAAAATGATTCGTAAGTAATAGGTGATTATCCTTACGATATTATCCCGGTTCGGCAATGTTTACTTTCAAAAATTCCGATTCTTTAGTCTTACGTCGATTGGAAATATGTTTTTCTGTTCGGTCCGTCTGAGAGGCGCTGGAGTCGCAGTAAGAGCTTAGAACTGGAAGCTAACATTGTGCTAAAGGTTCCACTTCAAAAAAGTCATTATCGGTTATGCAGCAGAATTCCTTGTACATATTACTACTGTTCGTTCCCGTCAAGTTTCTGAGTGACTGACATCTAAGCTCTGAGCGATAATTTCGGATTTTAGAATAGATTAGGACGTGGTTTCGAGAAAAACCGCTTCTCCCACCCCGCGGGCGAGAGGTCCGGTCGTGTTGATCTTCATCACTGACGTTCTGAATTAAACGTTTCTTCTCTTACAGCCGGTCCTCGCACATGTAAAGACTCTTCTGCGCCTATTAAGGAATCTGGCGAAAACAAAACCACCGTGTTGTCCGAGCTTTGATGACGAAGACGCTTAAAATCCATTAGTTTCCGAACGTTTTATGATTTATCGGCGATAAAGGTTACACTATGTATAGAAATTCCAAAAGTAAAACCATATTCTGTCGTCAAACCCTTGACAATTCGCGCTGACAGAATAGGTTTCTGAATTGATTTTCCAGGATAATTTTGCTCTCCGTTACATCGTACGTTTGCTTCCGAAATGACGCTTATTCTCTACTTCCTAGGCAATTCAGTAGTCGATCTCTTCGTGGCTTTATCGAAAAATAGTTTAGATTTAAAACCACATTCCAGTTTCACTCTTGCGATCCTATTCTCTTCCCGGCGCAGCTGTTTTTGTTCTTTAATTTCGCGTCATTTAATAAATTAAAAAAAGAAAAACAACTAATTTTTGGTTTTCAAAAGTTACTTTGTCGAAATTTTGGAGTCTCCTCATACATACTAGCTATAACATTTTTCGCATTTTATTCATCTCGTTCACTTCTAATCGCTTTCAACGTTAATAACTGAGACTCACTGTGTTTATATATGTATACCCAAACTGGTACTTCTAGTCATGCGGCGAAGTACCGAAGCAAATTGAAAAATAAAAGGGAAACCGCTATTTCAACGTGAGCAAATGGTCAATGCGTAGTTTTGTCGACGTCTAGTAGTACCTGAATTTTGATTTAATGATCAGCTTTCACGATCGCTATGCACTACGATTACTTCAACATCAGGGAGTCAGTAAGGGAAAGCAGACATATACAACAGCGTAAACAGCCGATCAGATCGACTGTTTAACGAACCAAGTATTTCTCTACCGCGGCAGAACGATGTTGTGCGTTGTAGATTATTCGCTATCGCTATTTTAATGTAGCGAAATAACATATCCATATATCAATTTCCTAGTACGGTTTATGAAAATTACGAAAATCGATAAAACCGGTCGTGTCCATTCGATGAACAGAAATTTATAAATACATTCGGCGACATTTACCACCGCTAGAGCGGTATTCTGTCGATTGGGAGAAATGAAAAGCGATACGGGAGAATGTAGCGAACCAAGGATTACGTAGACAATTTAGAAAAGTTTATTAATGTGAGCGGATGTAATCAAAATAGATTTGGTTAATGTGGTTGTAATTTTCCGTTAAATGATATATTATTATAAAACAAAGACGTTACATATGTATTTTACTTTATTATAGCTGTTAAATTTATTTCCCTTAATAGTCCTCGTTATTTATTCATTTTTCGAATTCATTTTGCATTTTATTCCTTTTTGTTGTGCACATAAATTATGATAGATCTGTTCGTTTTCTTTAAATGTGTAAATTTCACATGATTTTATTTCAAAGATTACTTCCTTATTTTTTGAAATTTCGAAAAAATAGAAAAACCGTCTATTTTGTTAGTAGTACAGTAGGCATGTGCCACACGCAGCCAACTTAAGCGACTGAGAAAAGTGCACCAGCGGATACTCTTTTGTAAGTTCTGTTTCCTTTCAAATGGACCTCCTTCGGATGGTTTTTGATCGAACCGTTCGGTATGACGTCGGCTATACCTTATCCAGCGACCTAAATCTGACGGACGCGAAAGAGCTCGCGACTTGTGCACTGCGGATTCCCTTTGTTATATGGATCACGAGGCGAGAGTTTGCTTTATTCCGGTTGGAAAATGAATCGTCGCATTATCGGGGGGGGGGGGGGGTGTGACCAGCGCGTCACGTGGGAGGAGAAATAAGTGTTGCGGCTTTAATCTGACACTTGCATCGCGTTACTTTCGGGAGACGTGCCACACCGTGCCGGGGCTAGGACGAAATATAAATTAAGTTGGTTCGCTGATGCTCATCGAACAACAATCGAGTCGGCTCCATCGATGGCCGCAGCGGCGGTTACAGTGAATTCACCTTCGATTCGTTACGAAACCGGCGACGACCGCAACCGGGGCGCTTGCGTAATCTTGTCCGACGGTAGAACACGCACGCGTCCGGTACCGCGGTCGGTTCGCTCCGATGTAACAATAATAACATTTCGAATAATCGGGCGAAAAGAATGAAATATTTCGCGACTGTTGACCATCTTTGCGATGGTGTTGCCGATGATAAGACGCGGCGGTCGGCCCCGCTATCGCTACCTCTTGTCTGCGCTTCGAATCTGCTGCCTTACGTCGTGAGTGCCGCCATAATTTCGATCATGATACGAATTTCACTGAAACGTGAACTTTTCCGCCGATGTTTGCGCGTGTTCGGTGGCGTTTATCGTTGGCAGGCGGAAAATCACGGCAGCCCGGGCATGCACCGAACGATATTAGTGTAATAAGGTGGCTCCGGGCGAAACTGATTTTATGCCGAATACGCATTAACATACAATATTACAATGCGCATCGTGCAGCATGCAAGTTGAGCGATCGCTAGCCACCCTGCATCGTTCGAACACTGCAACATGTTTCTCCTGATGGCTATCCTCCGTCTAAATGCAAAAATATGCGATAATCCGATACCGCGATTTTCTGCGCATACTTAATGTTGCCACTTCTTCCTCCTTCTTGTTCTGGCGGCCCCCGGCACCTCTGCCTGTTTACAGGCTTTGCCGTCATGCCCTTTCACCTGGCAATATAGTCCGTCATGTTCTTAGCGAAAATTCCTTGAACAGGTGCGAAAATACAAAAGTTCTACGCGTTACAGATTGTAGTCGTCCTCTCGAAGAAACGGAAATCGAGCATCACGAATGCTGGTCTCAACATAATGACGTAACTGTTTATTGTTTTGAATTTTATATTCTTTACTGTCGCCAGACGCCAATAAGTACTCATAAACGCGCTACAATAGTACCGAGAAAAACTGGGAAACCACTGAGACAAATCACTATTTTTCCTTTTTTTTTCGGAAAAAACTCCACTTTGCGTTTTTTACCGAATATTTTTCATTTAAAATTTATCCGAACGGAAATTAATGAAAGGAAAATTTATTATGTTTTGTGTTGTTTTTTTGCTGACGACAGATTTTCTTATCTTCGATGGTCTTACAACTCATAAATTCATTTACTGTCGTAAGATTAGACATGAAGAGACAAAAACGATTTTTCTTTTTTTTAATGTTAGACCTTTTGGATTAATTCGGTTTTGGCTGCTGCTCATTGTCGGTCACAATCTTACGACTTCTATGAATTTCAGAATCGTTGCGAACCAACCCGGTTTTATGTAAAATACAAAGTGTGATGGTAGAGTTAAGTTTGCGCCGGGGTTTCGGTGAATAGTAGTGAAAGATGCATAAAGAAATTTAATTCCCACTTTCAACCGTTTTCGTCCGACTTGTTTTTACTTTGCACAATTAATATTATACTAATCAAAATACTGCTATGTCATGGTGTAACGCAGTGCATTAGCAATTTTGAATTCCAACGGATACATAAACGCAGTGTAAGTAAGAACAATGATGTCGAACTTTTAGTGAATTTCTCGAAAACGGCATGTTTTACCTGTAACTTCCGAGTCGGTGTGTGCATGGTGCTATTTTATACAGTACACATACATACATATAATGTATGTGTATATATAGATACATATATACATATATATATATATATATATATGATATATGTAAGCTCTGTCCTTCGTGCCTTGCAAGTACTCCGCCCCTTGACTCCGCCTAGGGACATTCCTGGGCCTCCAGATCTATTACTTCTATATTTTGTATAGAACGAGTATAATTGACAACGTAAATAGCAATCAATTTTTTCGGTGCTTTGTCTTCTCATATATACAGCATGTTACGTTTTGGGACAAATTTTCGTGACAGTGCGTCGGGCTAAGAATGACGTCGTTAATGAGGGAAGCGATAGAGAACAGTTTCCCCCAAAGTACCAAAACCTTGATAAACATTTTTTTTACAACAGAGCTGCTTATCTTACTCTACGAAAGATTTGTATAAATGTTACCACCTATGGATTTAATTAGAACGTAATATTTAATACCGTTTTCTAGTAAAGCTATTAATGTTACCTTTTGTATTCTATTTTAAATGCAACTGTCGTCGATCTTTTGCCTTTCTTATTTATTTTTAGTTTTTATTTTGTAATCTTAATTAAAAATAGTAGTCAATGAGAAATGTACATAACTTTTTTACTTACTCACGAACAAAGAGAATTCGGATCGGATTATTATCAGAAATAAAAAATAAGTAAAGTTTAA
The DNA here is from genome assembly GCA_039619475.1 of Icerya purchasi. Taxonomy (NCBI): domain Eukaryota; kingdom Metazoa; phylum Arthropoda; class Insecta; order Hemiptera; family Monophlebidae; genus Icerya; species Icerya purchasi. The sequence continues at coordinate 308,016,666 of CM077116.1, forward strand.
TAAAAATACTCTCGTTCTATTCTTTCTAGTAATTTACTATTCAAATTTTAAACTATCATTTTTTAGGTATAATTTTATAATTTCGTTTTATTTTTCACCCCTAAAAATAAAACAAAAGTTAAATTAAAAACTGTAATAATTACGTATTTTTAAAACATTTTTAAATTTCTAAAGAGGTGGTCGCTATTTGATTTTTTTTACGAAACAAGGGGTATTTTTCAAATCTACTGCCTACCCAGTATAAGATACTACGTAATTATATAATTCTCCTTCCCAAAATATCTCTCTAGATTCGCCCCTAGTATATGTACATGTATACATAATTTATTTCCACTCGGAACCGAGTGTGGGCTCTCCGTATAATCATTTTCAATGTTTGCGACTCTCATGTGAGATTCGAACCCAGCAGGTATTATACGAACTTATTAAGAGACAGTGCTCCGTATCCTTTCTGTGGGCGCCCAGCCATGCAGGGATTCCTGGAAATTAACGCGTCGATACATCCGCCCGAGCAGAAATATATTGCCCCTCGCCTAGTAACGGCCCACCTCCACCTTATCTCTCGAACATAATCTTTAATAATCTCACGTCCTTATGGAAAACCCATTGGTCCTCGTGTCAGACTTTCTCGAGGTTAATTAAACCCTCAACCGAACCATGGTGGCCGGAAAAAAGCATTTCCCGCAGAGATTTCTGTGCACTTAGCCGCTTGCGCACAGGCCATACGGCCATGTCGCATAATTTTATTTTGCAAAGAACCCCCTCTCCTATGAATTGTCCTTTCTGTGGCCAACATGTTGCTCCCTCAACTCCTCATATACTATGCGACTGTCCAGCATTATCACCTCACCGGCCCCCTTCAATTAATAACAAAACAGTCACCAACATTCTTGAGAATTCCCCCGATGCAATTTTATCCATAACACAATTTATCAGAACTAGCGGAATAATCAGATATCTATAAAAACAAACTGCGCATCTTCGTACTGTAATAGCCACAGCAGTTAAAAACGGTACAGGATGACGCTTTCACAAAAAAAAAAAAAAAAATTAGACTTATCTGATGAGCTGATGAAACTGTACATTGATAAGCTATGTTTTGCCCTCTGCCAGTAGTATCAGCGGCACGGGTTTTTTCTTTTCCTAGGCAGTTTAACATCCATTATTATTTTAGTCACTATATTTGCCCGTTTCTTCGTTTGCCTATCTTCAGCTTAAATATTTTAAGTATTTTAAGATCTTTAGCAATAAGGTCCTTAAATCGAAGCTGTGGTCTACCGAAGTCTCCCCACATCATTATTTTCGGAATTCCATCTTCCTTCATCCTCAGCACATGTCCCACCCCTCTCATACGTTTCCTCGCCGACATTTTCTCTTTCTGACTAACACCTTTTCATTTAATATGTGATTCATTCACCCAAAAAAATCTTCGGAGAAACCAAATCCTTCAGTACCCTAACCCCCGGAAAAATAGTGTTCAGACGGGATGAGCTTAAACACTTTTGTAAAATTTTCCTTTAATTTTACGCTATTTTCATTAGTCTTTTTGTAATATTCGGTGTCTTTCTTTTTCGCGCATTTTAACCTGAATTTAATTTTGCCGTTACAAGAACATAATTTGGAATTCGCGCCGAAAACTATGGCAATTTTCCTTGCAGCGTTGCATTTTGTTCATTTTAGTGAAAATGTCAGCTAAATATGTTAGTCTGCCCAACCAGTCTTGGTCATTTAAAACCGTCACAAATGGAATGTTATGGTCCGTCAAAAGTGCTACTAACTCGGAACGTAATTTCACCGAGCGTACCGACCAGCCTTTTTCACCAAAATAGTCTTTACTTCAGAATGTATTAGCAGAAGAGCGACGTATGATATCGCTTACCGTTTCTGCGCTTATTAATTTAAAGAGCCTACTTTTCAAAGATTGTGATTTTATGCGGTTTATTACTTTTAAAGAACATGTTAAACATTTTTAAACTGAACGCAATCTACTCGAAGAGGCAGCAGAGTTAACTGATTTAGCAAGATTTTCAGTTTTATGCTAAAATGGAATTTTAGCCATCTGGTGTGCTTAGGATGACTTAAAATAATTCAAATATTTAGCCAAAAAAATATTTAGAAAACTATAAAAATTAATTTAATTTAGAATTGTCTACTCCCGTTTGCATAATATGCCGCAAAAATCTCGAGACATCTGTTTGGCAATATTCAATCGGAAAGAAAAAAGAATTTTAACAAAAACTTTTTAAAATAAAATTTAAACAATTGAAAGAATTATTTATAAGAAATATGAAATATTATTAATTTAAAAATAACTCCTATAACATACCTCTCAATTCTTACATGTAAATGGTTTTTTTTCTCTCCTAGTACTAACGTCTAGGAGGACCGATTAAGTGTGATTAAAATATATCATTATCTACTGTTAATATTGTTTTGTCTAATTTCAAATGTATTTTTTTTTTTTTTGTCATAAAATTTCCATTAAAAATGTTCTGGTACTTTGAGGTAAGTAAATGTGATCGTTAGAAAAAAGGATGATTGCATTTTTAAAGACATTCATTTAACTTGACTTTCTTGTTTGTCTTTTTATACTCATGTTTTCTTACACAAATCTTGGAACGCTAAGATCTCGACAACGGAAAGGCCAGCTTTTACGAAAATCGGCTCCTAGAAGTCATACAGAAGGGTGTCTGGTAGAAGACATAAAAAAACGTAAAATAAGTTATTTTGAACATATAATTAGGGGAAGCAAATACGAACTGCTAAAACAAATAATTCATGGAAATATAGATGGTCAGAGAAGACCTGAATGCATACAACACATAAAGAATAAAAAGAAGATATAGATCTAGATTTTAAGAAGGGTTGCGAAAAAAAATTTCCGGAAGACGTTATCATTTTAAACCGAGGGCTTTAGGTTGGAAAATACACTGATGATAAAAAAAAAAGTGCAAATAAAAATTCGACCAATTATTTCTGGTTATTCATCGGCAAATCACGTTACTTAAAATTCATACGAAATATTTAACGTTCTTTTATTTCCATAACTTTTTTTCGTTTCGCTTTTACCCTTTCATTCGATCCGAAATGTAATTTTGAAATAAAATAAAGAAAATTTAAGACTTAAATTTATCGACGACGTAAAAATAAGGGAAATAATTTTCGACGGTCCATCAAATTGGGATATTTCTTAAATGAATGAAAGCGTCGGTCTAAAAAATAATAGACTAATGATTTTTTATCTCATTTTTTAAAAAAATACCGGATTTCGTAAGGGCTCAAAAATTATTTTTTTCATCTGTATTGCATTAATAAATAAAGACCCTTTTTATAATAATTTTTATATTAATTTTCCGTTCTCATTTCTTTCAGCTCCCTCAGCGACTTTGTAGGTTAATTTGACGGTAACACTGCAAAAATGGAAAATAATTCACGTTACCGTCGTCCTATTTCGTTTTCTTTTAGCTCGATAATTAACCGGAATTATTTAATTATCGCCAAATCCACATTTTAAAATGTGATAAAGTGATTGCTTAAAGGTTTTATTACTTTTTGATAAGAAAAAAAAACAAATAATCTTTTCCTGAAGAAATTTTGAAATGTAATTTTTTTTTCTTTTTCTGAAGTCAGCGCCACCGAGCACAGATTGGGGAACCGCTAAATTTAGACCAATCACTTTCGGCGCTAAATAGCTGTACTTATTTTTCAAAAGGTTATATCACTGAACAGTTGAAACTCTCTAAAGATAGTGGTCCGGTTACGTGAACAAAATTCTGAAAGCTTTTTTTGTGTAAAATTTAAAAAATTTAAAACTAGATAAGAGGGTTTTTTTTTTGTTTTTTTTTTTTTTTTAAATGGGCTCGGTGTTAACACTGACCCAACTACATGAACCTAGATCACCTACTCAGATTCTGAGGCGATCGGAGATAGAAAGTATAAAGGAAAGAAGGAGGGGAATAACGGCTGGAGATGGGAAGGAAAGGATAAAGGAAGCATTGAAAGGGGTAGGAAGATCTAACGCCAAGAGTTCGGCGAATAGATGAAAGCACTCGGGAAAAAGAGCAGGGCATTCAAAAAGTGTAAATAAATATACATTTCAAATATAACAAGAAATAAATTAAAATTGAAAATTTGAGAGCACCGAGCATGAGAAAAAAATTATTAATCAATAATAGAAATAAAAATCTAACCAGTTGCTGGGGCTATTAAATAAATCGCGTCTTTTAAAACTAAGATCGTTATACAAAAAATTTCAAATGTTTTATATACTAAGAGGAATATTTCGTATAGAAGTACTTCCCTGATTGTTGAATAAAAGTTGATTGGCTGATTTATAACAATATGTTTCCAAAATTTTAACCGCGATATAAATAGTGAAATGAGTAAATGATTTGTTCGTTGCGTATGAATAGATGAGAGCACTGAGGAAAAAGAGCAGAGCATTCGAAAAGGATATGGTTGGGGTCACATATAAAGGGAGGATCAGTTGAGTGGAGAGGGCAAAAGGGAGAAAGTGAAAGAGAAAGAGAAAAGCGAGAAAAGGGAAGGAGGGAATGGCCAAGTCTCAGTCTGATTAAAGAAACAATAGCCGAGCGCCGAGAAAAAGGAAGAAATTGGTACCAAAGCTGTGAATTGGGAGTAGACTGTAGGAGGAGGTAGAAGGAGGAGCGATTGGCAAAAAAGGAAGGGTAGATGTCAACCCACAGTCTGGTATGGAGACTTGCGGAGAGGAAAAGGATGTCTGAGGCAGGAAAATGCGGAAGGAATGGACCATTGAGAGACGCTGAGCGAGCTAGGAAGTCAGCTGCTTCGTTGCCCTCAATGCCAGAGTGGCCAGGAACCCATAAAAAGTCAATAAGGATAGAACGTGCTAAGCGCAAGTTGGAAATAGAGGCACGAACAGAAAGACTGATGTCATTAGTCGAGTGGGAAGGAGGAGAAGAGATAGCTTGCAGCACGGATTTGGAATCAGTAATAATGAGAAACTTACAGATCCCTCTTGAAGAGGAAATAAAGGAGACAGTACGGAGAGTGGAGACTGCTTCAGCAGACAAAATGGAACAAAAGGAAGGAAGTTTGAAGGATTCCGAGTGATTAAGCGAGGGGGCCGTAAAAGCACCGCCCACCCCGCAATCATTTTTGGAACCATCAGTGAAAATTTTTACATGACGAGGAAATGAAGAATTTAATATGTGGACATATTCACTGACCACTGTGCTCTGAGGAGTGGAGTTAGCACGAAGAGGAAGAGAGGAGAATGAGACGGGAAGACATGTACTATTGAAATCAAAAGAAAAGTAAGGAAGCTTATTGCGGGAAAAGACATAAGGAGAGAACTTAGAGACCCGAGCAGCTATGTGCGCAAGAACCGGGATTTTGTGAGGAACGAAGCGCCAGTGGTCTTTGATATACAGATAGGAAGAAATAAGTTTAGATGAAGAGATCGGGAGGCGTTTAATTAGAAAACGGTAACCAAGCAGAGATCTGCGGATAAACAGGGGTTTAATATTAGATTCAGACAAAATGGCAGGAATGGGAGAAGACTTTAGGGCCCCAATGCAGAGCCGAAGACAGGAGTTTTGGATTCTATCAAGTTTGCGCAGGAGGGAGTTTGAGGCATTGCCGTATAAGAAGGAACAGTAGTCTAGTTTGGAACGAATGATGGATTTGTAGAGAATTATGAGAATATATGGATCACCGCCCCACTTGAGAGAACATAAGGCTTTCAGGAGATTTAGTCTCTTAAGACAAGATATATAAAGGTACTCGATATGTTCTTGGAAAGAGAGTCGACTATTTAGGAAAAGACCAAGATAGCATATGGAATTAACAATAGGAATAGGATAGTTGGAGGAGATGATGTTTACCAGAGCACGATTATATGGGCGGAGGGAAAAAATAATAGAAGAAGACTTGGAAGGAGAAAGAGAAAGAAAAGCACTGGAGAGGGAACTACTGAGGACTGATAGAGAACAATTAATCTCCTCGTTAGCTGTAGCTAGCACGTCTGAAGTGGAGTAGATAAGGATATCATCCGCAAAAAGGAGAGAAGAAGAAGGAATGCGAAGAGTAGCGATATCAAGGAGATAAATATTAAAAAGAGAAGGACTAAGACAGGAACCCTGAGGCAAGCCGCGGTAACAACGTCTGATTGTTGAAAAGGAGGGAACAGAAAGAAAAAGAGATCTATTTTGGAACAGATTAAGAATAATGGTAACGAGAATAGGAGGAATATTGAGGGAAATGAGCTTAGAAGCCAGTGAAGGAAGATGAACATTATCAAACGCAGATGCGACGTCGACGAATGTGGCAATAGTAAACTTTCTATCTAGGAATGATTTGTAGATGTCCGATAGAAAGGTACTAATGCAGTCGATTGGACCAAGACCAGGGCGAAAGCCAAACATATTGGAAGGGAGGAGATTGTTATGCTCCAGCCACCAGACTAAACGATTGTTGATTAAGCATTCGAAAAGTTTTCGAAGACAAGAGGCGAGGGAGATAGGTCGGAAGGAAGACTGGTTTCTTTTAGGAATAGGAATGATTATAAAATCATTCCAGGATTTAGGAGTGTGACCAGAGATTAGAAAAAGAGGGTTTAATGATAATTTTGACGTATTTCACCAGCGTGGCTATAATAGATGATAAAAAATTATTGGGGATAAATGGTTTAGTGAGGATTTTATTAGTTTAGTTGCGGAAATTCTTGCATTTGAGGGAAAAATTTTTATAAATAAAACAATGGCTATGGGGTCCAAACTGCCGCAAAGTTTTTTCGAACTTTACACGAAACAAATGTATGGTTATGTTGTATTAAAGTGCAAAAGTGAAATTTTATGGATACAGAGAAGTAAAAAAAAAAAGAGTGTGGCCGGGAGTTTTTTTGAATAGGAACGGTTTTTTAAAATGAAATTAAAACCTTCCGTTTTTGGACGTGTTAAGCGCTCTACGAGGAATTTATCAATCAAGAAAACATACACGCACACAAAGGGAGTAGAAGTTTTTAGATATCGCTAGAAAAATTGTACACCTAGGGCAGCTGAAATCATTAATGACTAAAATAGATATGGCGATAAAATGTTTTTTTTTTTAAATACCGATACTTCAAAAATTTATTATAAAAGTTTAATGAAAATGCACTAAGAAGTAAAAAATAATTACTCCCGATAAGAAAACATATTTTAGAGCGATATACCACTTAGGGGGTGATATTATTGTAATTCTTATAGAACAATAATAACCAGAATAGGCATCAAATTCGTATTACAATATCTAGGAACAATTAATGAATATTTAATACAGTTATTAATTATTATTTTAATATGTAATATGAATCCTATTCTAATTAAGGTATTAATGTTGCATAAGGATTACGACAATATCACTGTAAGTTACATCACCCTGAAATATATTTTCTCATCGGGAGTAATCATTTTTTACTTTTTAGTGCATTTTTATTAAATTTTTATAATAAATCTTGAAGTTTTTTTTTTTTTCTTTCTAGGTTATGCTTGAATTTTTTTTCTAGCTAAAAATTAACTTTTTTGTCACATTGCTCTACATATTTTATGTATAAAAAAAAAAAAAATCGATTTCTTTATTGAACCACATTTTCACTGTAAAAATATCAAAAGCTACAATTCCATGGTAATTTGGCAAATTGATAGTACTTTAAGTCAATCGCCTCCGTTGTATTAATAAAAAATGAGAATAAAAAAAAGTTATCCAAAGGGACCACATTTATTTACATTTTTGAAACGAATACTCAGTTTACGTTTACCGATTTTCATCATTACTCGCATGGTATCTAAGTTGAGTGGTACTCTTTCCAATGAAAAAAGAATCAGTAAAATAAATATAAGTTATGGCTGAACAACCATGAAAAAAATAGATAAATAAATAAAAAGCATACGCGTCCAACGTATAACCTCATTTTTTTTGGAAGTCGGTTAAAGAGATACTCTGTTTTTTATCGAAAAATTCTGCGGGAACCTTAAAAACACCAAAAAAAGCGAAGAAAAAAGCCATTATCAATAGTCGCCAAAATGACTGGACGGAATAGGCAGAATTTTAAGGAAAAATATTTTATATTTGACCGTGATCATAGGGAGTTGGTTACTTCGAAACGTGTAGGGCTAATTTTTGCATATTTGCCGGTGTATTGCTCTTATTCTTTGTGTTCCTATACTTTTAATTGTACTATTAGACCAATTTTAGGTATACGTGCAAAAAAATTATAATTAGGAACAAAGTTGAACCACAGGAAATTGCGTTAAGCAGAGGTAAAATTCGTATGCTGCAGTTGTTAAATCAGATAAATTAGTAGAGCTATTGAGATAAAAAGAACACGAAGCGGACTGCCGGTGAATGGAAAAATCGGGACCGTACGAAAAATACGATTTAACTATCCTAAGAGTTTGGCGACAAACGTTTTGATACACGGAGATCGCTAGAGAAGCTGCATTAGAAATTGAAAAATATCAAAATATTCGGGAAACAGCCGGCACATCACGATAATTAGGATGTTGAGCTTTCCCCTGATCAAACATTATATACTAATACTAGAGAGATCGATTTAGTTAGCCCTCTGCAGATTGGTCACATGACGTCGAAAGAGGAAAAATATTCAATTAATAATATTGAACGCAGGTGTGTTGAGAAGAGACGGCCTTAAAGTTGTGATAATTAATTTTTAGCGACGCTTTTTCCCCTCTCGTTTAATATCGACTCTAAATATCAACTTCAGATTAGTTTTGCAGCAGCACTATATAGTTCATTATTATTTACATTTTTTTTTTCTTTTTTTTTAAGAATTTAATATGAATTATATGGACGAGGTCTCCACTGAAAATGCTCACGCGCATCATCATTCATCATCATCATTTTTACATAATCGTTGTCTCTGAGTTTTACAATTTTGTTTTCGCGTTTTTCTCCTTTTGATTTACCGTTATTTCTTTTTATTTTCTTCTTTCGAATTTTTCATTAGCTAGGTCACTTTAAGATCTTCAGCTAGATTTTTTTTTATCTCATTGTTCATATAAGTTGTAGATAACATTATGCGCACTACTTTTCGATTTGTTTGTTTCGATGAAAGTAGGATACCGTAGGGTTAGTGAAATTTACAATAATTTTTCTGTCTTTGTCGGCTAAAATGATGATACACATGTTCGAAGCAGAAAGAATAACTGTGATCGGGGTAGCTTCAGCGGTATGATCAGAACTCACAGATGAGCTTAAGACACTAATCTGCAACACTCTTTTATACGACGATGCTCTAGTTGTTTTTTTGAAATAGACTCTGGTTTTTAACTTTTAAGTAAAAAAACCGATATACATATATATAAATGTGCGAGTGGAGTGGAATGAGCACGATGCAATGTATGAAATCGTCAGTGCGAATTAAATATCAGCTATTTTTATACAACTCGCGGTCAGTTTTTTTCGACTGATGGCGGAATAGACCGTTCTTGGTTCGCTCTGATTGGTTAACACGTAGAGGAGGAATTCGGCTAAAATTTAATATGAGAATTGCGTAATAAGAAGTAATCTAATAAGTGTGATAGGAGACTTTAACTTAGTTACCCAGTTACCATCGACCGGTTATAAATAATGCATAGACTTTGTTGAAATTCAATTTAAATATTTAACCGGGTCCCGACAATCTGTTCTGTAACGTTGAAATTATCATTCGTGGAATTAACATAAAAGATCAGATAAAAATGAACGAGTACGTTATGTAAATAATCGTAAACTGTAAAGTATTATTCGACGTAAAGCTTTCTGGACTTTTTGCATTGCCGTTCTTTTATACAGGTGTTATATATTTTCATTCTGACATTCGCTAAATCGGCCAGTGGACTGATAATCTCCAAAAAGTACTAAAACACTGTAATATAAATTCAGTTTCTGCGAAAAAAAAAGAAAAAACTCCTCGACTTTGATTTTAATTTCTCATCTTTTGCAACAGACGCTTGGCTTTTTGCCGGGGTTAAGGCTGGCGCTAAGAAAAGATTTTCGAACTATACACTTGGTCTTTTGACGTACACTAAAAAATGGTAAGTTCAACAGTACTCTGTACAACAAACTAAATTTCTTTCGTTTTTGTTTTTTTTTTGATTTTTTTCTTTCTTATAATTTAACGTCAGTAGATTTAAAAAACAAATATAAAGGTGTAGGTAACGAATGATATTTGTTTAAAGTTTCTTTTCTCTTTTTCTATTGTGCCCCTCACACTACCAAATAAACTTGCTCAATCGAACCCTCCAATTCACATTCGGAACATACATATGAAATCGCGTCATTCTCAATCGAAAGATTGTAGTTATATAATCCCGTTGCGAATGTTTTCTTTAGACTACAGGTAACTTTCAATCTTGTGCACGATGAAACAATATATTTCTCAGTTTTAATATCTCTATTTTTTTATACATCCATTTTGCACAGGTTGTCTACTTTCTCATTCTCGTAAATTCCTACATGAGCAGGAATCCATTTGAATATAATTTTGTAACGTTTTGTATACAACCTAGTTACTAACTTATAGTAGATAGTAATAAAAAATAGTCATTTTTTGAAATATAAAGAGATGAAAATACACTACACGTTTTAGAGGGTTATTTTTAACGACAGGGTATTGTATTACAGTACTTAATACATCGGGAAAAGATATTCAAGAAAAAACGGAAAAAGTTACAACCCAAAGAAAAGATTATCTTACAAAATTCTGATACCTGAAATAAAATTTTGGGAAACAGTTAAACAGCTACTTAATACTGAAAACGTTAAATACACAGAGCCAGATGAAGTAACAAACGAGAACTAAAAATTGGAATAATTGAAAGAAAAACTCAAAATATGGCTCAGAATAAAAAAAAAAAAAAAAAAGCATCTTCCAAATAAATCAGTACGTATAAAAAAAAAGTGGGAAAAAAAGGCAAAACGGTAAAAAAGAAGATAAAATTAATCTACTACGAACACAGAAAACAAAAAAGAAAAAAAAGGAGAAAATGTGTGAATAAATACAAGTATGTGAAAGGTTAAATCAGTGTTGTTGCAGAGAATTTAACGAGTTTGTTGTAAGGAAAGTAGGTAATAAAATTTGCGAGTGAATGCAAATACTCGTATGTGTGTCGGACTATATATGTACATTTGCGTTCCGTATGCACCCGCGCGTGAGAGTTTATGTGTTTAGTGCAGGTTCACTTATATGTGGGGTTCATATATGTAGCTGAAATTACTATAGAATAAGGGACTGTGTGTATGTGTGCTCGTATGTCGATATACATGTAAAATATATATATATATATATATATATATATTCATATATGGGTATGATGTATGTACATATATATGTGTGCGGATTTATGTAATGTAAGTAACAGTAGTAAATATTAGAAATGTTATTTTAATTAAAAAATATATATAGTAAATTCAAATTATACAACGTATCGTCGACAAGCAAATTCTTGACCATTCGCAATCGCATGTCAAACTTATACATTAGTATATCACGTATTATTATATTAAATAAACGATTTGCAAAAAATAAAAATAAAAAAAAATTAAAACAAGCGCCATCAACAGATACTTTTATGGGGAACTTTTATTTCATCGATTGAAATAATTTCCAACTCCATATTAATTACAATTTAATTTTATGCAGTGGCAATTAAAAGTAAAAATGTATTAGAACTAAAAAAAGTAGTAGTTTTACGTTTCCGCGGTATATTATTATGTAGGAAAGTTTATCGTAACCGGTTACAAAGTGCCCAATTCTGTTGTTCAGCGAGAGCGATTTTAGCTTTTGTGGGCGATGGAATATGACGGTATTTCGTCGGCGTTTAAAGAGGGCAAGTGCGACTGAGACGAGATGAAAGAGATCCAGTACTAAAGTAGACGGGAATAATAAAGTGGTGAACTGTTCCTTATTATAATCTTTTTTTTCCGAAACGGAAAAGGGTCAACATGGAGTGCGGTAATAAAGAGCGAAGGGCGATAGAGGATACCCCTCAGTTTTGATGATGGGCAGATTGCCATAGTCGTCATCCGGAAGGATCGATAAAAAGGTGTAAAATTTATTTAAGAAAGAGGACTTGTCGATACGTCCGTGTTGCAATTAAATCGGAAGAAGCGACACTGAGGCCAGGCCTGAAAAATATGACGGAACGTACTGTTCCGTTGCGGTATCTAATCCTATAAAACGAATAATAGGAATAATCATTTTGAGAGGTCTTCTAAGATGACACGAGACGCAGTAGAAAGTTAACCGTATAAAAAAGAGTAGTAAAATCGGAGAGATTTTATAGAACAAAGCTCGCTCTAATCAGGGTTTTCTCTTTCGGGAACGCGAATCGCGATGATAATTCGCAAGGATCTGGTTAATCGCCTTCGTAACCGCAGTACTAATTGCGGAACAACCGGTTGTTCTTTGCGCTACACGTTTATATCGAGCGTTTTATTTTCGGAAACCGATTTTCAACCGACAATAGAAAAAAAAGTAAACAAGAAGGAAAAAACGTGCTCTAATTAAAATTAATTCTACGGCCGCTGTAGGGCTTGAAGCGAGCGACGCGTGCTCATCAGAGCGAAGTACGGCTCTAGCTGATCGTATGTGATGGCCAAGATCGGTTTAATTAATCAACGGGAATATTTCTTCGGCCGGCCGGTTGACAGGTTGGGAAAATTTATTATAACCACCATCAGGTACTGCACTTCCAAATGCTCGTCCGGTAATTGATTATGTCTGTTCGCGTGCGCCATTCAGTTTCACGTTCGTCCGGTAGCATATGGGCTTCATCGCTTCTCCCACACTCGCTTATTTCTCTTTCCACTCACCTTGCTCTTTCCAAAATTCTACGACTGCAATTCCGGCTCCCTATTGCGCTTATGTCGGATAAAACGGTTTGCACACAAACACACTGTCTGTCGTTGTGTTCTAATATTTCAGCCATTTGAAGAGACAGATTTCTTAAAACGTTTAATTTAACGGGAACTGCAGCTTCTACCACCTTGAAAAACTAAAATCGGTTATTGTCATCAAGCTGATCACTAAAATCTATAAAAGTTTAAAAGCGGCCGAAATTTTTTTCTCTTTCTTCGCCTCAAGTGATTCGTATGAATTCGTACGCGCGATGTTCGAAACGGAAGATTCAAATTGTCACGAATTAAACTGAGATACGTAATCGGACTACGTCTTGTTAATCGGTAATAAATATTACGAAATCCGATGCTCTCGGTTATATTGCGTATATACTTCGGCTTAGGTATATTTCGAGGAATATTTTGTAAAATATTTATATATTCGATATACAATGTACTTCAGTTATTTTGCTACTCTTTGTGTTTTGTAACATTTATTAATTATTAACGAAAATTACGCAAAAATTTAAAACTTGCAAGATTTATCGGAAATTTAAAAAATCTCAGATTTAATTTCGACAGCCTTAAATAATTCCCGATTTTGCGAAAGTGATGAACTATGCGGAGCCTATTATCTTTTATAGTTACTTTTTAAGTCTCGGATTTAGGTTTTAGCATCGCGTTTTTTTTAAAAATATTACTACATCGAATAAAAGAATTAATCAGATTGATGTTATTATCATTCAATCTGATGAAACAAATCTACAGTTACTACAATATTAAATTAAAAGAATTAATAACTATTACTAGTAAACTTTTATAAAGTGAACATAGACGTGTAAGGAATATTTCTCAATATTAGCTAGAAAAAGGTATAAAGGTATACGGATCATCAATGTATACGCGCAGTCGTCTGTTATTTTGTTTAGACGAAAATGGGCGACAATATACGCATATGCTACATTAATACTGAAAATGTTTTTCCCCTTTTTCCAGTGCTGAAGGATCTCGTGAAGTATTTAATATTTATTATTAAGCGTTTAATAATTTACCTTTATTATTATTAACTAAATTAAATATCAAACAGGATATATAAAATATACATTTCTGTGTGCCCTTTAAGTTTTTTTTTTTTTTGAATAACGGACATTAACTCGGTGCAAGTGAAATTTGTTGTAAGGGTTAATGTGCAGTAGCGAGTTGTTCTCTCCGAACGAAACACCACTGCCCGATCTAACGCCAGGGCAGCTGTCGTTTTCAAATTTTTAGATTATCACGACCATCGAACAGAATTATAAATACAGCTTACAGGTTTATTTAATTATGGGGAAGCTTTTTTTTTTTTTTTGTAATCTGCTTTACGTTGGCATTTCGTTTTATCCGAGATAAGGGACTTTCGAATTTGGCAGGAGATACAAATAGTGACGTTTTTGAAAATTGAATTGATTTTTTTTTTTTTTTTTAAATTAACAATAACACCAATTTGTAATCAAATTCCTGGACGATATTTTTTTTTTTCTTTGGATCTTATTTTACAATAGTTTTATAAAACTCACAGGAAGTATTGATTTATATATTACGTTAATTAAGAAAAACGCATTAGGCAGAACTGGGGATTCATTGCCCCGCGACTACGTTTAATATTGTAGACGTGCGCTCGATAAAAATTTATTGTACAAAAAATTTGCAATTTGAAAATTCCCAGCTTCGTATCAGGACCCCCTTCGGAAAAAAATAAATAAAAAAAAAAACAAAAGGAAAGAAAGAAAAAAAAGTAACGCGGAAAAATTAGGAACAATGGTAAAGCAAGCGGGGAAACATATTGAAAGTGTATACAAACAAGTAGCTGATCGATTATGCGAAACCATTTGCGCCCGCTGCCTGGGGGGGGGGGGTTATTAGATTAATAAAAACCGCATTGGAAACGGTTCGGCTGGTACTTTGAATGGGCAGCAATATTTGCTGATTAATCGTTTTCAAGCATGGAAAACTAGGCGCGCATAAAACGGTCACACGGCCGACACGTTATTTTGACATTTTATTCCAATACTCCAGACTCAAATAATATTATCGTTGCCGCTCGTTTGAGAGCCGATATTTCCCACGGGATGTGCATGCTAGTTAATAATGCACCGGCAGCACCCTTCGTGGCACTTGTGATGCTGGTAGGTGCCTATTTAGTCTTTTTGTCTATCTGTCTATCGGTCGCTGTTCTAGACAATGGCAACGTCGGCAACAGTGCACAGTTTATGTGATGGGAACAATATTGTTCACATAGTCGTAGGCCTGTCTCTCTGTTCGATTTTCGGCTAGACCGAGACGCGTATTTGGGGTGTCTGCGAACATCATCTCTCGCTCTGAAAGAGGGTGAGAATGTTGAGTAGATTTTGGTCCAACGTACAGAGATGAGGGTTTGGCACGCGCGCAGTCTCTAGCAGATGTTTTCGACGTTATTCTATTCGCTGTTGAAGATGGACTCTGCAAGAAGGACCGTTGTAAACGCATTAAAAACACTTAATTGCCAAACACCGTACAAGATAAATTTACGCGATATTTTCTTACTTCCTGAAAAAAGAAGTCGGCCTCTGTTTCCGACTGAAATTCGAAATAATCGCGCGAATTTGAAAGCGCTTAAATTTCGGCGGAAAATTACAAAAATACTTGTATTGATAAATGTATTATTTCTTCTTTTTTTTTTTTTTTACGCTACAAACAATAAAAAAATGATTCTATATTTTAAGTGAAAAATTTTGTCACATTTTTGATTTAGAGAGTTTTTACGTTATAAAGTTGAGTTACGGAAATTCATAATAGTAGATACAGGCAGGTCGTAAATTGAAAAGATGTGAAATTTTTATAAAACGAAAAAAAAAAAAAAACGTTACTTTGCGAAGAATGGCATTGTTAATTTGGATCTTGTTAAATCGTAGGAGACCTGCAATCGGTGTGGGAGAATCGGGTTCATAATATCGCAATGGTACGCGTAAATTACGTATTGTACGATATGAAAGCAAAAAATTTGCAAAATGAAAATTTTTCTTTATTTAAATCAGAGAAAGTGAAATTTTTGAGTATCAATGTACGGCGCCAGCGTTCTACCCGAACGAACTATGCCACGGTAGCTGGCTAATTTTGAAATATCGAGAGTGTGGACAACGAAATAAGGTAGAGGTACCAGTAATTGACACCTTAAGCATTTCCCCCCTTTTAATAGCGAATAATAACTCTCTGTTTTTAGCTATCGATTTCTTTCTTACAGATAATGATTAAGGAATGTTTACTTAATATTTTAATTTTTGGTTTTACTTTGTATTTAAATTACAACCTCGACAAGATAACCTCAAAGTGAGATTTGTAAAAAGTACCAGTGATTGACACATCACAAAGCTGATGTTCCAGTGATTGACGCCTAGTGATTGACATAATAAAATTTTCTCATTTTTTGAATCATTTTGGATAAATTGTTAAAAATTAAATAGAAGATGATATATTTTTAAGTATTGGTGATGTATAAGACGTATAATTGCAGTGGTAAATAATGAATAAGCTATTTCAAGGTTTATTTCAAAATTTATTTAAAAAAAAATCAGTACAAAATTAATTTATATTTAAATTTAAACTACTTAAACTAATTTCAAATTTTATTCTCTCGTAACCACGTTTTGTCTCTTTGGTTAGAGAGTCTATCAAATTCATTTTAATCATATTTTTTTTCACCCACATTTCGTCTTTTACATTTGGGTAAAAAAAAATATCATGCTGTTTTTCAGATTTTCGTAAAAAGTTAATGAAACATTTGTCATCTTTTATTTGTGTCACTTTTCCTACGTAATATATATATATTTTTTTTACGACAGTTTTTAATTCCACGAGTACAAAATTACTAACTGTAACCTCTTCCTGGCCAGTTTCATTGTCTTCTGAATTTTCGAAATCAGAAAAGGTTTCGCCGTCACTTTCATCACTAATGAATTCACGATCAGGCTCGTCATTTTCCTCCTCATTGGCAATAGGCTGTTTTTTCTTCTTGAGTTTGCTCAATGATCTGAGTTTTATTTTTTCGGCACGTTCTTCCTTTTTTTTTTGCCTCTTCGGCTTTTTTTTGTTCTTTCTTACGATTATAGTCTTGCTAGGCTTGTGATGTTATAGCTTTGGGAAAAGTTTCCCGTTTTCGTTTTTTAGATAGGCTAGCATAATTTGTCATCTGATAGAAAAATGCTTTTTTGAAAGGACTTGTACTTGATTGTCTAGTGGTTTATACTTCTCCCTTAGTATTTGTTCTCCAGAAGATTCTTGCAGAGAATTTGCAGTTGAACATGGTGTAATTCGTGCAACACGATCAATTAAATCCGTGCATGTGAGCTCATCAGTAGAAAACTGTTAACGAAATAAGTCTATTGCTCAAAAAAAAAAAAAAATGTGAATTCGAGTGTAATGTTGCAGTTTTTAATTTAATGTTTTATTTAAGGTTTTAAGAAAGTTATATTAGTTTTTCGATTATTGGTTTTTATGCGATTAAAAAAAAAAAAAAAAAAAAAACATCTTTTTAAAAATTCCGGACATTATGAAATTTGGTATAGAAAATAATTTAAATAGGGGAAGGGAAAATTGAAAGTCCAGATTTTTTGTATGTTGTAATAATTATTATACATACATACTTGTTCGTTTTTGTTTGTTTTTTTCTGTATCACGTCACTTCTCAGCTGGAAATCGTTTTAAAAATCGTTTCTAAATAAAAATTATATATCAGATTTATAATATGGATAGCATAATTAGATGTAGATAATTTGATTAGAAACTATTTTTCGAACAATTTTTGAGATGATCTTACCTAACTAAATGTTTAACCCTATATCATCCAAAAATGGATGGCTGTTACCGAGACAGGAAGACTTTTTCATCTGGCACGAGACCAGAGAGCATAGATCAAAGTTATGAAACGCCAACCTTCGATAGCGAAGACGGCTCAAGAAGAAGAAGATATCCGGGATGTATCGATTAGTGCTTTTAGAAGATTCGGTTTTAATTGGCCATGTCATTTTTTCTTCATTTACGGTTTGCGTGGCAATTTATAATTATACGACTCTTTGTAATTCGCGGATTTCATTAGCAACTTGCGCAATATTTCGTAACGTGAACATATTTTATGATTTCCTTATTACTTCCAGCGTAAATATGTATAAATATATACGTACATAGCAGTGGCGTAGTTCGAAGAGAGTTTAAATGTATAACAAAAATTCTTTTTAACTACTTCTGAAAATGAAAAAATTTAATTCAACATTCAGTAATAGGTACGTTCTCCTTTTTATCGTTTCGATTAATGAGTTATCCCGTTATAATATTAAATAAAATTAGCAAAATTTAAAGGATCATAAAGATAATGGTTTGTTAAAGATAATATTTCTGAATTCATTTAATATTAATTAATATTTCTGAAACGTTTCAATCAATTATTTTCATCTGTTGAATTAATTCAACTTTCCAGAGTAACAAAAAAAAAAAAAAAAAAAAAAAAAAAGAAAATTAGACAAATAAACATCTTGGTAAAAGTAATAACAAAATAATATAAATACAAAAAAAAATTAAACAAGAGTCTTTATTTATTAATGTAATAAAAATAATGAGAAAAATAATTTTTGCGGCCTTATGAAATTCGGGTATTTAAAAAAAAATTAAGATCAAAAATCATTAGTCGATACTTATAATAAAATGTGTTATTTTTCAGACCGACGCTATTATTTCTTTAAGAAATATCCCAATATGATGGACAGTCGAAAATTATTTCCCTACATCGATAAATTTAAGTCTTAAATTTTCTTCATTTTATTTTAAAATTACATTTCGAATCGAATGAGAGGGTAAAAACGAAACGAAAAAAAGTTATCTGTACGAATTTAAGGAAATAAAAGAAAATGAAATTTTTCGTATGAATTTTAAGTAACGCGATTTGCCCCGATGAATAACCAGAAATAATTAGTCAAATTTTTATTTTTATTTGCACTTTTTTTTATATTATTATTATTATTATTATTATCCAAGGAATCACAGCCTTTGCTGGTTTGCTTTATAATACGGCTAATATGTCTAGCAAGCATTATAAATTTTCTCCATTTTGATGGTTAAGGAAGGTCCTTACATTTGTAGCGGCGTTTAATAGAATTGATTTTTGTATCATGTCTACTATATATGGCGCCAGTCCTAGGTTACTTATGTTCTTAACTAAGCTATTCGGTATTATGCCATTATTTCCAACAACTAGCGGTATTATTATTATTATTATTATTATTATTATTATCAGCATATTTTTCAACCTAAAGCTCTCTAAAATGCACGTCTTCCTGAAATTTTTTTTCGCAGCCCTTCTAAAAATTCAGATCTACCGATTTTCGTAGAGATTGCCTTTGCCGTTTTCGAGGTTTTAACGTTCCAAGATTTTTGAAAAATCCAACACAGTATCATCGAGATTGCTGGAATTTCACAAATTTTAATAACACTGAAAGTGACGAAGAGTTTTTTCTCTTTACTTTAGGGTGTGTATTTCTTCGTAGACTGGCTAAACCAATTTTTCTAGTTCGCGGACAAGAAAAAAGAAAAAATTGAATTAAAGAATCGACAGCGATTTGGAAATTCGATCGCGAAAATTCCACACATATTTTTCCTATTATTACAACCTGAAATAATGAGCTACGTTTTTGTCGAGCTATAATTGAAATAAGTGAGTTTTATTGACGAAAACCGTCGCTCGATTACGCTTTGATCCGCATAATCTATGTTTTGATCTGCGTCTGTGTGTGTGTGTGTGTCGGAACAAAGTTTACCTGTGATTCTGTTCTTTTGCATTAATAAATTTTCAAATTTGCTCTATATATTATATATACAACGTAGGTTCATGCATGCTGTCCTGTGGATTAATATTGCAAATAAAATAAACTGAAACAGACTACCCCCCATCTGATCAGAATGATTCGTCAGTGATAAAGAATGATACTAAATCTCTGATTTTATGTACTCGATATTAAATATCAATTCCACGAATGTTATTGTTTCTGTTTTTCTACCGAGCACTCCAACGGTAGCATGCTCTATTCTAGTCAATAGTAACCACATTGATAGGTAAAAGCGTCTAGTGTTTATGACCAGGATATTTGAAAACGTTCAGTGTGACATGCAAGTTTAATTCTAGTTCAAAAAAGAGGCAATCGTTCACATATAATGTGCAAAGAATTGCCTCCGCCACTCCTGTGTGAAATTAAAAACCGTCTGATAACATTAGGAAATCATTGGCCCTGATTATTTACTTATTTTAAATGTCACACTCATATTATATACATATATATTAAAATAGAGAGAGAGAGAGAGAGATAAATCGATATTTTTGTAAAATCGAACTAATACACAGGGTGCTGCCGAAGGGGTCTAAAATGAGAAAAAATCAAAGCACGCGATAAAATTTACGAGAAAGGGTTTTTTTTAAAGTTTTGGCGATGTTCATTTTTTGGAAAGGCCGATTTTTTTCTTTTGTGTTTTTCTGTATTCAGGACGGAAAATGTTGTGTAGTTTTTTGCCAAAGTGGGGGAATTAATTTTTATTACCGGTTGTATGTTAATTTTTCGATTGTTCGTGTTGGTGCAAGCGATTTCATGCAGCGGCTGAATAGGCCGTGTACGATGATTACTGCAAGTTGCAAGCAGCGGCGGCACCGCTGGCCGAGATAATTCATTGTTGTTAATCTGCAGGATACCCGAGAGTCACGTGTTTCCATTTGCACGATTTGACTTGTGGGAACATCGGGACGTTGGCGATCTTTATTTGCACAACCATATTCAGCTGCAGCACACGAACCGACTGCGGGCATATGATGCGTATAGGCAGAGAGGACGCCGCCGCCGCCGCGAAGATAGAATGAAAGAACAAATATCCCGGTATCGAGCACGTGAACCGGCAGAATAGGACACACAGTCGAAATGACGGAATTGTGAAATGAAAAAAGCGGGAAATAAGGTCCGAGTATCGATTCACGTCTTCCGTCCATGCCGCAATTTCATTCTACATTTCATTAACAACACGTGACGTTCGCCTATACATGCGAACGATGCACTGCTCAGGACGCGTGCGTTTCATTAAAACCGTTTTAACTCATCCTTCTCAGTGCAAACGCTCAAATTAATTTCATCCAGCGAAAGTGCGTGAAACGTTATCCGGGACTGTACGCGGGTCAGCTCCGTTACTTGACTGTCGGAAGTCAAATGACAGCACTTATCCAGTCGGATCCGATCTCTGACCTAGCGCGCCACTGCCTTTTAGCTCGGTTCTCTCGGACCGCTAGCGGCCCTTAAAAAAATACCAAATTACACCCAAGAATTGCTAGCGTACAACCCTTTCCAGAGGCTCTAAAGCTCCATTGTAAATTAATTTTCTTCGCTTCCACAGTTTTCTCTAAGAACCGGAATTGATTTTTCTTTAAAGTTTCGATTTGTATTTTAAACTGCGGAATATCCGATACTTCAGAATATAAACTTTTGTTCCGAGGCCTGTTGTTGGAAGATTAAGTGTAATGCCAGATAATACGCGAGAACATCAGAGTACACATTGCAAGACCCTTAATGTTATCAGTGTTCATCGGAGAGTCTGTTTTTACCGTGACTTCGGTATTAGCCCGTAATGAACAAAAAGCAATGTATACAAGTGTGCATTAATAGCGTCGTGTTTGTTTAGTTTTTAATTTAGCTTTTTTCCTTTTTCCCAACCGTGGCTAAGTGAAGTATTTTCCGGTTCAACGAGCTCGACAAATACGTTTAAAAAAATAATAATAAGAATTAGGATAATATAAACTTTTAATAAATATATTCGCAAGTGAAACCAGCTTTAACACCACTTTTTTTAGGATCGCCCTTGTCTTTGAAATTAACGGAAGAGCGCTGTTAGAAGCCGGAAGGCCAAGAGTCAAGATTTTCGAATACAAAACGGGAACGTTCGCTAATAAGAGGTGAGAATTCGAAAAAAACATCGTTTGCGTCGCATTTAAAAGGAGAATCGGAGTTGTTGTGGACAGTAAGGAGAAGGAGATGGAACGAAACGAAAGCGATTATTGAAAAACGTACATATACAACTTCCATAAAGAAAAGCCTATTTTTCCCTTAACACTTTAGTGGAAATACCGAAAAACGAAAATGCGAAACACCTCGGTTTACATCTAGACAAAAAATCAACAAAAATATATGATCAAAAAAAAAAAAAAAAAAAAAAAAAAATGGAAATAAATGAATATAAAACTGAAAAATAAATATTGCTTAATGGATAAAAACTTAAAAATGATGAAATAAAATAAGATTCTCCTGGATAGTAGCATGGTGTTACCTCAGCGTTGTACCAGACAAATGACTAATAAACACATCGACTACGCCGTTGTTAAAACTAATCGAGGTTATCTGTTTATTCGATAGTACATCATTTTTAAATACAGAAATAGCGGAAGATTACGGAAAATTGGTAGAGAAAAAAATGAAAATGTTTAATGAATTGGCCAAAAAAGAATTGGAATATAATTAAAATTAAAATATATTAAGATTGTAAAATGTGGAATGAAGGGATCCAAAGCTTAATTGGATGGTTTCCACCGCTGACCACATTAAATTTTTATACGTACTTAAATAAATTGTAATTTAATAACGATCCCATTTCGAGTTAATTTAGCTTCTAGACTGTAGTCTCTTATTTTACAGCTTCTACAAAAGGAGAATAATTGACAAATGCATGTCAACTACATATCGGTGTTTTATATATGTACATAAATGCGTTAATATAAGTATAGCGGTGTGAACACGCTCAAGATAAAAATTCGGAAACGAAAAATATTTTTCTATTAAACAAAAATTCTCTATTAGAAGAAATTATAGTACTTATAAGCAACGGGTACTAAAAAAAGTTAAACTAAAAATATTTATTTTTAAGCGTGTTTGTGTATGTAATTTCAATAAATGTAGCGATAAATATGTGGCATTATGTTATAAAATTACTTTTGTCATGTGCGTTTTCTTATTTGTTTTAATTAATACTGGTACCCGTAAGCGACTTATTTATCGGTCGAGAATAAAATGATCGGGTTTTAACATAGCCGAAGCATGATAAAAGAAACGTTGAGAAGCACTGTCCGGAGAAATAATCAGGCCGTCCTCTGCGATGAGTTGATCTACGCGTTAGGGTTCTAGAGAAATTACCTGAGATTTTCTTTTTCGGTTTCGAGTTGGCGTGACTTCCTTAATTACCTTCGATATTTAGTTACCAATTAGCCAACTCCCAAATGGCCATATCCTCGCAATTATGTTTTCTCTTCAGCAAAGAAATTTCTCGAAAACTGTTTAACCCATAGCAGTCTTCTTATTATTCGTGGGTTTATTTTTTAATTTTTTTCTTAGAGCTCGTGACGTTTGCTAAGCTACGATTTTTTAATATTTCTTACATTTCGTCGTGCGTTAAGACGATTCGTCGATACGCTAGTCTAGTTATGTAGCGCTAACATACTGGTAATAATTTTCGCGCAAATACATTCCAGTTCTAAAGCCAGTATTGTAAAATGGGGATTTCAAAAACAGAGCAAACGTTCGAAAATAAAGCTCGAACAACGAGTGCCTCGCGGTGCGTTTCACATACGACGTAACGACCGTAATAGCGGTAGAAGATGCATGATGAAAGAAGAATTTTTAAAAAATCATGAGAATTTGTCACGAATACACGCAGGAAGAAGGTCACAGCGAACCACGATCATTCTGATAAATAAAAACTTTGCTATAAGCTGAATATGAGCTAAGTAAAAATAACAAACTAACAAACAACCTCGATAGATAGTTAAACTTACAGCTTTGAGGTGAAAGATATTTAAAAGAAAAAGTAATTAAAATAATTACGAGTACCCGGTTTAATTAGTTGAGGTTTAATTGTGTGAAATCCGGTAATGAACAATTTGATAAAAGTGTCGTGGTTTCGGTTATCAGATGGTGCGCAAGTAATTGCACATTTAATTGCTTTTTAATCGAGTTTAGGTTATAAAATGGAAACGGTCATTGAGAGTGGATCGTGAAGTATTTTTCACGCTATGGTTGTCTTTTTCGCGTAACGTTCTTTAAATAATATTACTTTAATGTAGGTCATCGTTTTTGTAATTACCGTGCTTCTTGGAGTAATTGGTGTGCTGAAGATCTCGGTTAAAGTCATTGACTCACTTGTGACGGTGAACGATAGTCTAACAGGAAGCATAGCCAACTGGTTTCAACTTAAATAATAAATCGTATTATTAGCGATGAATAAACGATTGTGTATACTGCATACGTATATAATTCAGGTTCACTGATGACATTACTACAGCTTGAAAGATAGATTACCCGGAAAACCGGAAATCAGTATTCAAGGGAGAACGTATAGGTATCGAAGTATTAATTATGTGTCTCGGCGTGGTAGTAGTACTGATGCTGGCATGCTAATCTTTTACATATTTCCGAAGATAAAAATCGGAAGTCAAGAATGATACACAGCTACTATCAGCAGAACAGACGTTCAAGTTCGTTGCCGCCATTAAATAAATATGCGCAGGCCCGAGTTCATTGTTTGCCAACAACGCCGAATCTAGGACATTTACTTTTTCCAGAGGCGCTCGTTGTGCTCGACACAATGTTATCAGTTAGACATTTTTCCTTCGCTATGGGAAAAAATTCTCACCTGACCCGGTTGATATTCAGCGAACTTTCAATCAACAATGATTGCGATTAAAAAAAAAAAAAAAGGGTATATTTTGAACTTTTAAAAACGGAATGTATTTGTCGAAAAAAAAAATCACTTTCGGAATAGCGATCATTTTTAACGCTGTAGAGTAATTCGAAGAGAAACGGTTGAAATTCAGTTTTCCCGGAGGTTATAATTCGGAAAATACCTGTTTGTTTTGATCGAAATTAATATAATTCCGTTCTGTAAAGTTAAAAAAATTATTGTACCGGCTAATTTTATACAAACGCGTCAACTTAATGTAAACCAAA
The DNA here is from genome assembly GCA_039619475.1 of Icerya purchasi. NCBI lineage: Eukaryota > Metazoa > Arthropoda > Insecta > Hemiptera > Monophlebidae > Icerya > Icerya purchasi. The sequence continues at coordinate 308,041,556 of CM077116.1, forward strand.
ACTTTTTAAGATTCCTAAATCGTTTCATGAATGAGAACCAGTTCGAGGGTTAATTAATTACGTGGAAAATTGTTGTACATCAAGCATCAAAATTAACAAATTATCTCAGAAATAAAACCGGTAAAGATCGCATTTTTTTTATTTTTTTTTTACCTTGTATCGGACCATAAACAGCGGTGTTCGTAACATAACTGTGGAGACCGATTTTAGACAACTAGAGTACAAAACCAATCCATCCATATTAAAAGATTTGGATATGCAATGATTTATTGCTCTCTTACTTACTACGTCTAATAAAAAGAAAGTTAGGTAATTGAAACTGCATCTCGGCAAATAAGAGCGATTGTTTTAACGCAAAGAAAAGAGAAAAAAAGAAAAAAATCGTTTAAAAATTAAAGCTGAAAAGCGATTAATGAGTTTAATATTTAAAATGTCATCGGTGAAGCTGGCGAAATAACGAACGGGGTTTAATTAAAGAAACCATTTTTGTAAACAAAATAAATAAGATTTACAAACCACCTTACGATGTCAACAAATACTCGATTCGAAAAAGTAACGTACGGTCAAAATAGAATATTTTTGAACTCTGTTTCGTCTTTCCTCCCCAGCTCCGAGCTGGTCAACCATATAATTCGGTCCTGCTTTACCTAAATTTTAGCATTTCGTTTGCTCAACAAATAAAAAACAAAAGAAAAAAAAACGCAAGTTCGCGAATAATTTCCTACTGGAGATAACGCGTTATAAATGGAAAAATTCAGACTAAGCTGGAAAAAGGTAGTTGCGAATTAGGTTCCACGGTCATTTAGTGTGACTAAACGCAGCACTTTTCTTGTCGCTATCGCTATAAAATATTTTTTTTAAATAATAGAAAAGTTTTAACAGCGGAATCATATACAGAAGTGAAAAAATACTATCGAAAACATTTAATACATACGAAGCGACGACTCGAATAATTAATTGCAAGTTATATTCAATTCAATGTTCTATGCTGTGTTCCTCAAATCCAATCTCTATATCTGCGGGTATATAGGCTTGTTGATATTTAGTGTGATACATACATTAAAGTATGTAATTACAAAAAAAAAAGAAAAACACTTTAGATGAAAATCGATTTGCAAGCGAACAAGTGCTTTTATAATTGAAAAAGTGCACGTGTATGCTAAATTTTATCTAAATTCTCTATTTTTGACAGAACATTATCTTGGAACAAGCATATTACAAATTTTTCAAACAAAGTTAGGCAAAATTGGTATAACAGGGAAATATCTTAATTGGTTTAGATGTTATTCACATGAAAGGGAATGTTTAGTGAAAATTGGTAATGAATATAGTGATATGGGAAAAACGAAATATGGAGTAGGACAAGGAACTATATTAGCACCGTTACTGTTTTTAATTTACATCAACTCCATTCACAATTGTATTAGGAACGCCAAACTTTACGCATATGCCGATGACATTGCTCTGGTAATTGAACACTAAGAGACGTAGAAATAGCAGAAAGGCTGTTTCAGGAGGACTTGAATATGGTTTGCAGATGGGTACACGATAAAAAATTATTAATAAATGCCAAAAAATCAAAAGTGATGTACGTAAGAACACCGAGTAGATTTAGAAAGTTCGTGCCTAAAATAGTTTTGCACAAAGTAGATTGCCTTCATGGATCGGAAGTATGCCGTTGTGAGCCGCTAGAAACGACTGATAATTCCAAATACCTGGGAATAACATTCGATAAGGCGTTAACTTGGAGAGTTCACATAGATAACATTGCTAGGAAAATTAGGCAGACTATGTCCCGGCGTTATACAAATTAAAACAAGTTATGAATTACAAAACTACGAGAGACTGCATATTTTGACTCATTAATAATGACTAGGATTAGATACGGACTCGAAATTTGGGGGGAGGCAAAAAAAAAAAACGGAATTAAGGAAAATTAGTAGGCTACAGAAAAGATGTTTAAAAATTTTGTTACCCAATTGGAGAAGTGCGAATCTTGTAACGAATTCTACTTGGGGTGGGACAATAATAGAGAAATGTCGCCAAAAATGTTTTTTTATTACAGTAAACTTTTAAGGTATAAAACAGAAAAAATAAGATTACCGACAAGGGAAAATATGGGACTAGGAACTTTGACAATTTATGTTTTATAAGATCTAAAGGGATTAATAATAAAATTGATAATGTTGAAGAGGAAGTTATGAGTCATTTACACTAGGTAACTTACCGAAGGAATTAAGAGACGAATGTAATTTGAATATACGGAAAGACAAAATTAAAATGTGGTTGATTGCGTGTGGTGCAAAGAATGAGAAATGGATAGTCATAGGAAAAGAACAGCGATAAGACGGGTAATTGATTGAAAGAGTAAATAATTATAAATGATGTAATGAAAAAAAAAAAAAAAAACTAATGTTTGGTGCTCAGTTCTAGTTGCATTACTTATGGCTTATGTGAAAATATTGTGGTACGATGTGCGATAGGTATAAATGTTGTGAATTAAAATTAGACATAGAATAGTAAAAATAGAAGTTAAGTTGAATTAAATAATTATATATAAGACGAATATGATGTATTAGACTTAAGATATATATATATATAATGAATAACCGATATAATTATGTTGGGAACCCACAGCCTTGTGGGACCCGCAAATTATTTAAAAAAAAGAAAAAAAAAAAAACGATACCAGCATTATGTAGATTAGCTCAATCAATCCCATATGATGGTCTTGGTGTATACTTTAATGCTCTTGTCATGAATCTTATATGGAATATCAATTTGGGGGGAAAGCAAAAGAGATGTTTAAAGATAATACATTTTCAAAAAAAAAACAAATTAGCAGTAACATTAGCTGCTAGTGAGAGAAAAGAAAAATGTCCCCAAAAAGATGTTATATTATCATCACCGACTGCTTGGGTATAAGACTAATAATACTCCATTATCTTCGACGAAAAGAGGTAGGACAACTAGGAATCATAGGGAAGTGTACTATACCCGAGACCGAAAGGTATAAATAGCAAGATAGACAACACGGGTGAGGCGGTATTAATTAAATCGTTGGTACGAATTCCAGAAGATTTAATGAACACAGAGAAAGGAATTTGGAAACTAATAATTAAGCAGTGGCTGGTTGAGAACATAAATGAGGGACAATAAGTTAGTTTTTAATTGTGTATATGGACAAACGGTGGAGAATTGATCATATGTATATAATTAAGACGGATGTTCGTCAAGTGTAATCATATGATACGTGTACTGCATATAATGTTAAGTAGGTATTAAGAAGCTTTGTAATTATATTTATAAATAAACGATAATAGTGTTGGGCACCCACAGATGGGCAGTATGCTTTGTGGGACCCGCAACTTATTATATAGAGGAAGAAAAATAACAAATAGAGAATCGCGTTTTTTCTTTTTCTTATTTTTAATATTTTCATTTTCAATCTTAAAAAGAAGTAGAAAATGTTATTTAAAAAACTGATAAAAGAAAAGTTAATGCGGATTTATTAAGTATAACTTAATAATTAAATATCGTATATTTTAGATCTTTGTAAGTCAATTATCTGTAATTTCTGATTTTTGTTTAGATTAAAACTACTAGAAAAATCGTCGCTTTAAGTTTACTTTATAGCAAAATTTTTACAAGGAAATTAAAAATTACATTATTTACTACTGCGCAGAATATTTATTTAATGTAATTTACGAATAAATATATTCAATGATTAATGCGCAGTTACAGTATTCATCGATGTAAAAGCAACTTGTGATAAAGTAAACTTAAATTTTCATTGAACATGTAGATGGAAAAGAAAAAATATCGGAATGAAACGAAGATTTCAGTATAAAAAGAACTAGGTAAAATTAGCATTAGGAGCAGTGAATAAAATTCAAAATAAAATAAACTGGAAGATACAGAAAAATCAGTCACGTTTATAGCAGGACAGTATAAAATGACAGAATATAAAAAACCAGAAAGGGAAATAAAACGAGTCAACTCTAAAGTTTAAAAACTATAAAATCGTCATAAATATCAAGAAATTAAACAAGTCGGTAATCGATTTAGACTGGAAACGGAATAACGTATTTATGATGTAACGAAAAAAAAGGCAAAAATGTTTAAGAATTAGTTTTAACGGTAATAAGACTGGAATAGAATTAACGGTAGATGGTATAACATATCGACTATTTAGTGTAAACATTGAAATAAACCAAAACCGATTAATTCCAGAATCGGACACTTAAGAGCAGATCAAGTATTGAGAAAGAGGAAAACAAAAATATCGGCAAATAGTAAATATTTGATGTACATAAACGAATATAAGATAGTCCATAACGAAAAATTATTCTAAAACGCGAGCAAAACAGCAAAAAAAAAACTAAATCATGTTGATGTAACAAACAAGTTCAGTTAACCATGTTAAAGGTAACTATAATTTACATTTACATAATATTGAGTTTAAAACAAAAAAATCTCATTTTTCGTAACGCAAGGGAGGATACGTCATATTTACAATTTTTTGAACTTTCCGTCAACTTTGAAAGTTCCGCTAAGAAAATGAAATACGATTTCGTTTCCGACAAATTTTTTAATCGTCTATATCTTCGATAACCAGCTCTATTAAGGGGCATCGGTTTATTATTCCAGTATTTATTACTCATCTGTATACTTAACGTTTGTATCCGATTATAGGATGGAACCTCGGTTCCATTAATTTAATGATAAACTTATTCGCTACATATTACATTCTTAACGTTTTAGATGGATCCGCGAATTCCGCTGCAACAAAATGGATAATATGTGGGTTTCATTGACCTTAAATGTATTTTTAACGCCTTGCTTTGGATTATTTCCAGTTTTTTAGTTTATTTTTATTAAAATTTATAAAAGGAGCAACGTAATCCATTTGTGATCTTATTATCGAATTAAATATTTCCGAGACCGGATATTTTTTTATTTATTTTTTTTTATATTCTTTAATAGTTAAATTGCACCTAGCCAATGATAGCTATTTAACAATTATTTTTAATATCTTGTGCACATAGCCTGAATATTTGCCTACCCAGCGATAGGTGCTAAAAAAGAAGTTTTATTAGAACTTTTATCTTTAGATCCATCGACTTGATTCTATCAAACCTTCGAACTTCTAGTGAATTGTCTAGCAACCCATTTGCTATATTGTTCGGGTGCATTTCTAATCTGTAGGCATACTTCTTTGAATCGTCGAATACATGTTACTTTTCGAACAAACTGTATTCAGAGAGGTCTTTGTGAAGCGTTAAATTGTTACTGTACCACGGAGCATTCACAACCATCCGGAGGATTTTGTTTTGGATCCGTTGTATGATCACTATGCTACTCTTTTTAGAACAGCCCCATAGCGAGCAGTCGTAACGTCAAAATGGCTTTAAAATTTGTTTATAAACTAGTAGTTTCTTTCAGCAGATAATTCCGACTTCCTATTTAGTAGCCAGTGTACAGTTGTCTTAAATATTTAATTCGGTCCGTTTTAATATGTTTCTTCCATGTTAGGCGTTGATCAAGGTATACGCCCAGATATTTCACATCTGTTTTTCGTGAAATTGCAACATTGTTCAGGACTACGTCTTACGACGAAACAACTTTTCTGTTAGTGAAGATTACTCGCGCTGATTTACTTGCATTAGTTTTCATTTTCCTTAAGTTGAGCCATGACGAAATTCAGCAAACCGCTGCTTGGATGGTATTCTGCGCTTTGACATGCGTCTGAGCATAAAATCGCGGTGTCGTCAGACCTCTACAATGAGAGGTGTAGGAATATCTGATGTGTAAATGAGGAATGGCCTAAGCACACTTTCCTGCGGAACTCCTGCTTTTATTGGATATACATATATCTGATAAGTCATCTCCATACTTAACATAGAAATATCTTTCAGTCATGTATGACTGAAGCAACTGATATAATTCATAAGGAAAATGTCGTTTAATTATTTCTGTAAAAGGCCACCGTACCAGACTTTGTCGAAAGCCTAGCTCATGTTCAAAAACACAGCGTCGCAACACTTTTTCTTTTCGAGAGATGTTTAAACGGTGGTAACTATACGATGTACTTGTTTTATACTGCTGGTCTGGTATTAGAGCTTTATCGTTGATGACTGGCATCATCCGTTTTAGTAGCAGCTTTTCATAAAGTTTATACGAAGCCGGGTCTGTTGGAGATTTAAGCGATTTTTTAATAACGACAATCTGCGACAGTTTTAGTTGTAAAGGAAAATAGACGCAGCCGGACCATCGCATTAAAATGTATGTCGGTAGTACGAAACCTTTTCTCGGCAATGGCGATTTATTTGGGTTTAAAGTTTTTACTAAAGTATTGATTTCACGCGGAGACGTAGGTTTTATTGCTGAACAAACATCATAACAATAAGTTTCATGGTTGAACGTTACATTTGCTCGAAGTAAGTTAAACCTTTCTCGCACTTTATTATACATATACATATATATATATATATATATATATATATATATATATATATATATTTAATTGCCTCCGTCCAGTTTAATATTGCATCAAAAACCACTCTCAATAATTTACATGTATCTTTCAATTTTATAAATTTATTGTCGATTTTAATTAGCAGAGATTGCGTATAAATCTTCCATCATTTCCGAATTCTTTTAATATTTATACATATTCTCACGTATGAGAAATACTTTTTTCAAATGAATACAGTATGAAATTCAATTCAACGTATTTTTACTTGAATTTATTTTTTATTTCTTTTTTAATATTTAGAATGTTGCAGGTTAGATCGAACACCGACCAATAACGGAAAACCGTAGTCGTTCGGCAACGGTGTTCTTGGCGAATCCGTTTCAAAATTAATATTAAATAAAAAATTCACGCCATTTTTTTTTTATAAATCGTACACATCCATTGCTATACTAAAGTGATTTAGAATTTTTGTTCGGTACACAAGTGACAATTTACAAGAACACACACGATTGAAGAACAGTTTCCTCTCACGCGGTACACAGCATCGACCGAAACCGTAGCAAATCGCGACTGAATAGTGTAAACCAGTCGGTATATTTGTCCCACGTTGAAAACGGGATGATCAGATTTGAAATCGGAGATGGATTGTTATTTTTCTGAGAAGTGCTCTCTGTTTTTGTACCAATTTTTTCCCTACGCTACTATTAAACAATGGCACTTACGGCAGCGCGTCCAAAAATCGCACGCGTTGTTTATCAATCGTTTTTGGTTTCCCTAGTCGTTTTTTTACCTTTTTTTTGTCCTCTCTCTGAAATATGTCCGTTTTTCGAGTCGATTTTTTCCAATTATTATTATATTTTAGTTCCGTGTCGTTTCATTTTTAGGCGAAATAGAAATTAGATGAAATGGAAAGTTGCCAACCGCGAACGATAACCGGTGCAATGATAATTTATTTGAACTGTTCGATGTACGACTGCAGCGAGACTCGAACCAAGCTAACACCGTTAGCTAATCAACTACGATACGATAGCTCGTTTAGTCCTGGATATCGACGCCTTCGCATAAGCAGCTAATTATAGGATTTGTGTAACAGATCGACACTTTAAATGAAGTTTCTCAACACTTAACTGTCGTTTAAGATGTTTTTTACGACGCTGATGCTTCAACGATTGAAGAACGACTGCCGTACAAATCTCTCACTGTATTAAGAGTAAGGTATTTTCAGCCGAATCGATAAACCAGTTTCAGATAACTGATTTAGATTTATTTTTAGTCTTTATCTCTTTTCAAAATCTGTAATTCTCTTAATACACTTCGGAGACGATCCTTTCATTCTCTATTGTTCTTAACAAACTCTGTAAGTAATTTTGAAATTTTCTCTCCGCAATGGCTCGTGCGATCGTATTTCATATTTCGATATGCACGAGCTGAAAAGGTAAACAAAATAAAAGGTGTGCAGTGAGTAATTGGAGTCACATTCTTTATTCGGGATTTATACGGGAATCGAAAAAAGTAATCATCTAAATGTGAAATGAAGAGGGTCGGTCCATGTTGAGTAAACCGTTGCGGTACCTTAACTGTTACTTTCGATTAATGTTCGACTTAAAAAAATCAGGGAAAAGGTGGTAGTGCTTGCGATTCCTACATATCCATTGTTAATCAGAGTGTTGGGTGCAGTGCCGATTATTCAATCGGGGCAATTACGAAAATGCTTCCCGCGCAATTACCACTATTTAGCGTTATTGATCAAATCGTAATCAATAATTATAATGCGTAATCTTGTCAAAGGCGTCATCAAGATTAATCAGTGCCAGTGATTACACGAATGCAGATTTAAATATCCGGATAATAGTTTTAATCTTTCCATATATTGTATGTGCATTTGTCGCTGCCGTTATATTGCTGTAATAGGAGTTATCGAACGTCTCTTCGTTATATCATCATTTTATTACGATATTCATTTCTGACTGCCATAATTATATTTTTTAAGCTGTTGCGCGGCAGGTTCCGAATCATTTCCAGCTTTCTTCTAAGTATTTCATTGTCTGCGAGTTTTTTATTTCTATGGCCAACGTTTTGTTCCGTTCTTCAATATAGTCTGTGAGACTGTCCCGCATTTGTGTTACAAAGTTTTAGACCAAGGATTTTCATTTTTTTCATTTATTTATGTATTCATTACTTGGAAGTCAATAGTGGGCCTGTAGGCTTCGTAAATAACCGGATAGCATTCGACAACATATACTGCGCTACGGAATAAATGTGTATGGACGGTACTGTTAGGGATGACCGCTTCGAGACACATTACTTTCCATATTAAAAAGCTGTACAAGAAAAACAAAAATAGTATTACAAGAGTGACACGCGAGAATTTTGCACAGAAAAGCAAGTTAGTCCAGGAATCATATTGACGACGGAGAATATATAGTATAGAAATAGTCTTGGACAGTTGGAACGGTGGATTTTTACGACATTCAAAATTTTCAATTTGCCGAATGCGGATGACGTAGAATTAGTAGCGGCGGATGAGAAATGGAAATTTTCAATGGAAAAATGCAAATCTGGATGGTAGAACTGTATTTTTCACATAATTCAGGGATAAGTCGAAGAAAGACTAATACATACACCCTGTCAAGAAAGTATCGGGAATTGTCAATTTAAATCTCCCGGGTAATAGCTAGGCAGATAATTTTTTTTTTCCAGGTTGGTACAACTGTTTTGTATTATGATGCCTATTTTTAGCGCGATCTGTCAACCAGTGTGTTTACAGCAGCTGTTAAAATCAGTCGACCTTGAAGTGTTTTGTCGAAGTTTTACAATGAGTGAAAATATTGAACAACGTACTTGTGTTAAATTCTGTGTTTCGAACGAAATTTCTTGTGCCGATACACTGAAAATGTTACAGAAGGCTTTTGGTGAATCTGCTTTATCAAAAACGCGGGTTTACGAGTGGTACAGAGCGTTCAAGGATGGTCGGGAGACGGTCGAAGACATGCCTCGCTCTGGACGGCCTTCAACTAGTGTGACCGATGATAACGTCGATAAAATCAAGGAAATCGTTGCTGATAATTGTCATGTGAGCTTGAGAGAGATGGCTCATGGATTGGGCATGTCACACGAGAGCGTACGTACGATTGTGCACGAAAAATTGGGTATGCAACGCGTTGCGGCTCGGCTTGTTCCGAAAGACCTGAATTTCTTTCAAAAAAAGTACCGAGAACAGGTAGCTGCAGACATGCTGGATCGAGCCAATTTGGATCCTACCTTCTTGGAAAAGATAATTACTGGTGACGAGACATGGGTGTACGAGTACGACACGCTTACGAACCAGCAATCGTCCGAATGGCGGCCAATTGGCGCGCCAAAGCCGAAAAAACCTCGCCAAAGCCGATCGAAAGTGAAGATCATGTTGATTGTTTTCTTCGATATTCGAGGCGTGGTACACTATGAATATGTGCCAGCCGGACAGACAGTCACCAAAGAGTTTTACTTAAGTGTTTTGAGACGTTTGAGAGAGGCTATCCGTCGTAAACGTAACGATTTGTGGGTCGACAATTCTTGGATTCTCCATCACGATAATGCGCCGTCTCACAAAGCCATAATTGTGAATGAGTTTTTGGCCAAACACTCGGTAAATATCATCGAACAACCGCCGTATTCACCAGATTTAGCACCCTGCGACTTCTTCCTATTCTCAAAACTCAAATTTCCGCTACGGGGAATGCGCTTCGAATCGATTGATGACATCAAGACGAATGCGACGCGAGAGCTAAAGGCCATCCCGGAAACCGCCTATCAGAAGTGCTTTGCCGAGTGGAAAAAGCGTTGGCATATGTGCATCGCTTCGAATGGATGTTATTTTGAAGGTGACAAAATAAATTTGGATGAAAATTAAAAATTGTTCGTTTTATTTAACAATTCCCGATACTTTCTTGACAGGGTGTATATGGTGGAAAATCTGATAGGACTCGTCTGACCTCCTGAAGATTGCGTTACATGGCGAAAAATCACGTACAAATTTAGTGATTACAACACTCTTAAAAAAGGTAGTCGACAAAAGCAGGGCGATATTAAAGTGTAATCGATTGCACTATCAAATAGCGGCAATTGCGCGTTTTCGCAATCACTCCAAAAGAGAAATCGCTTAGCCCCAACTACTCCGATTGCAAATATCGTGTAATTTTATGATGATTATAAAATGCCCCCCAAACTCCGTCTGCTACTACTTGTTTTCAGTTGACTGTTCGTTTCCTGACGCGCGCGGGTGCGGTAATTACCTTTATAAGAATTCAGAACGGTCTATTTTCAATGAACGACCAGAGTGGTGAATGAGCCGAAGTAAAAAAAATTAATCGTATACAAGTTAATCGGAAGTATTCTAAAGGAGCTGAACAGTCATGCTCAAAAAAAAAAATTAAAAAATCGGATTAAACTTGTAGTTTCCAAATGTGGTCCGATATCAAATATCACTCATCAATACCATTTTTAGCTTTGCAAGTTTATAAAATATTCACGAATCGTTAAAATCGCTACTCCTTTTCACCGTTTTCGACCAACTGTTTTCTTGCTAAACTGGTTTGCTTGGATTTATAAGAATTGCAACAGCCTATTTTAAAACCTCGATTCTCGAGTGCCTTCCATTTTCATCATCTTCTTTTAAGCTTCTTATTTATTTTTTTTCGTTGTTTATTTTTTTGGCACAACAAATATAGACATTAAGCCAGCACAAGTGGAATTTCTGAAGTGTCAATGCTGGGGCAGCGGGTTATTCTACCCGAACCGGAGAGCACTGCCTAAACACGCCACGGTAGCCGTAAGTATTAATATTATTTATCGCACCGCGGCATAGATTGTAAAATTATTATATAAACAAACTTTTTCAGTATTAAGAGACAAAAATAAAAAAAAAGAAAAAACAGAATAAATTTTTATTCGTTAATTTATACGATCATTTTAATCGCGCAATTTTTAAGAACAATAAATAATAAATTCCGTTAATGTTTTGTTTTGCGTGCGCTACTGCGAAAAATGAAAATAAACACTTTACCGGCCACTTGTGGTTAATATTCTCATTTAAAGGTTTCGACATAAATAGTATTTAAGCGCTTTAAAAATAGTATAACTAATATCGCGATTACGAAGTTGCAAAACGCGTCCGTTTTATTATTTGGATTATTTTTACAGCAACTTTTTTTTGAAAAAATTACGACAAAATTAATGTGTAATAATCGGTTTATTAGTTAAAAATATCGAAATAATAATATTAACCAGTATATAACTTTGTGTGAGGAGAGAAAGTTACCGGCAACGAATCTTTTCGTTCCAGTAGGACTGTCAAACAAGGCCAAATGGAACAACGGACCGTATCAAAATTAATTTTCGATGATAATGGGGAAACTTTTTATGAACACTTACACAGGAATTATGTTTAATTTTAGGTAATGCGCCGAAGTAATATTTTCAATTTATACTAAGGCAGGAACTGCCGCTGCAAAAAGTATGCTTGTCTGCATTGTCGTTGGGTAAACATATAATATTGCATTAGCACTATGTGACGCTGAAAATTGGTATTCAAATTTATACTTTTTCGTAAAACATTGCACACGTGTGTATCTAAATATTATTTTAATAGAAATATGAATAAACATTAAAATTACACACCATTTACGAATCGTTTGTGAACTGAAAAGAACTTTTCAGTTAAAAAAAGAAAATCATTTAAATCGGTATTACGCCGGTAGAAAAATGCTATATATAGTTTTTAAAGTAAAATTAAATATCTTCAGCTAAAACTCATTTTCATTATTAATCGATTCTATTTTACTTTTCAAGAATAGTTCTGCGATGCTTGTGATGTCGGCTTTGCTCAGGAGTTTTGTAAAATTTGTCTCATTATTGTGGTTCTCAACCGACGAAATAGTTTAAGATTATATCGTACCGATTTTAACTGTTTGTGGGCGCGAAAAAAATCAGAACGTATTCAGTAAACACAATCAGAGCGAATAGAGTCGAACTACATTTCAAAGATTTGGAGAAATTTTCTTTGTGTCTTTTCTTTGTAGTAAACTAATTTTTAAGAAACGTCTACCGGCAGCCAATTAGTTTAATTTTTTTGAGTAGATTTAACTGAATTTCATTGCAATTACGCTCTATGCTATTTCCTAAATCTGATTTTACTTGTGAAAAATTGCAAAAGTACCGGAATTATCTTCGATGCTATTTGTTAAGCATATATATATATATATATATATATATATATAAAACAATGTCTGATCGTTCGGGGTGTTGTAGTTTAAATTGAACGAAATTGATGTGAGAAGAATTTGTGGAACTATTCGAGACACAGGAAACGTTGTAGTCAGGATGTGACAGTTAAAAATAAATTAAAATGAAACGAATGCGCTCGATGGACAAACTAAACGATTAAGACTTTTCATCATTAACAAACGTGAAAGCATAATTACGTATTACCTCTCCTTTCCTAGTCACTTTAGTGTTTATTTTGAAAGTTTTAGACTCCTTCCAGCTTATTTCACTTTAGTCTTTTGCGATATTACGAGTCATTTTTTCTTTTTTTTTTTTTTTGGTCAGTTATATAATGGTAAATTTCTAATCATTTTAAACGCTAAAAGTATTTTACAATCTCTCATCGGTATTTATCCTTTCTGTAATCCCGTCATTCTTCGCGTTAATTCATAATATTTCCCAAACAGGTTGATTTCCTTCGAATGTTCTCCGATGTCCCGTGTGTTGGTACAGAAGAAGTTGACCGAGCTGTTAACAGACTTTCCGATGAAAAATACACGCTGCCAATAATTCCTCTCAATCCTTCAGGCTGCTGGATTTTTGTTCCATCTTCTCCGCGGAACTTTATGCTGTTCTTCGAGCAATTGTATTTATTTCCACAACTCGATGATAGATACCTAATCATTTCGGACCCCAAAAGTGCTTTTCAAGCTATATCCTCTCCCTTTCCCTCATACTTCCTTGACTTTATTTTTTCCCGTATACGTTCTCTCGTCTATAGTCTTTCGCTTTCCGATTTTATTTCCACCGACCTTCTTTGGATTCCAAGTGTCATGTGAGTATTGATGGTAACGAGGCGGTGAATTTCTTGGCTCGCTCAGCGTTACACTCTTGACATTCTGTTAAAAATATTCCTGGACACAACATACTCCCTCTTTCCAAGAAAATTCATGTCAGTCTTTGATCGGATGTATATCCCCGCTACTTTTCTAATCATAACTCACTTTACTTTTCTACTCAGCCTAGACTCCAACCTTATTTTTGGTTCTATTATTTTCGTGCCCTCAAACGTTTTCTCATTATTGCTATCTGCCGTCTGCGGTTCAGTCATACTTTGCTCCCATCTTCTCTGTTTTCTTTTTGCTCTTTCCCCGTCCCCATATTGTCCACTGCACTCTAGTGACCCTACTTTCGTTTGCGATGCTGACCACGTGCTGTTTGAATGTTCCAATCTTTCCTCCTAACGTAATATCCTGTACACTCACCTATTAAAGTCGAATTTTCCTACTCTCTATAATGCTTCCTGTATCTTTGCCGTCTCCAAAGGTAGTTCCTACTCTTGCCTCTTTTTTTTTCATCAATCCCGGACCGGATTAAAATTTTTTTTTTTTTTTTTTTTGGTTGCAATTGCGTTACGTTTGTGGACCCTGCCAAGCTTTTAAGCTTGTCGGCGTGGTCCTAAAAAAATAACACATGCCTCCCTTCTTTATTTGTTAATATAATACAATGTTTCTTATACTTAACGATTCCGGAGACATATTTATGGTTATCAGTACTGTTAAATTTTCTTTTACAAGAGTAATATAAATTAAAATAAGGAAGTATAATTAATCCTCTTATATTATTTTATAATCCCACACATTCACATATCTTCGCATGCTCTTACATATAGATTATTATTAATACTTAATATATACTCGATATTAAGAGCTCTTTTTTTTTTTTTTTTTTTTTTTTTAATATTTTTATTCCCAACCCATTTTTTTATTTCTGCTTTGTTTGACTTTATATGTGGCTGTAATTGTTTAATGTCTTCTGGTAGTGAGTTTAGTAGTTTGCATAGAATATTTTTTTTAATATTATCCTCGTGCTTGTTTAAGTTGCTGATTTTACAGGTTTTATAAAGGTGTAGGTTCCTAATATTGTAGGTTGGTGGATTTCTTTTTTCTACTTCGATTTCCTTATTTAGCCATTCCATAATAATCAAGTAGTATAGATATGATTTGGGATCCAGAATATTATATTTTTTTAATATGTTGTTTTCTTCATGTTTATGTTTTATATTATTTCTCATTAGGATATTTACGCATTTTTTTTGAAGGTAGTTAATATGTTTTATATTAGTTTTACTTGCTCTCCCCCAAGCTATTATTGCATAATTTAAATGTGATTGGCATAGTGCATTGTATATTAACATCTTAGTTTTTTTAGATGACACGTACTTTTTTAATTTATATAACAGCGGAATTATTTTCCGAATCTTTATGCTCAGATCGTTTGTGTGGTCTTTCCAATTAAGGTGATTATCTACTTTTACTCCCAAGTATTTATAATTATTTACTGTTCCAATAAAGTTGCACTGACAGGCGTTAATATTTTCTGTGTGTATGCAATTTGAAGTGTGGCATTTTATATTAATTTTGTATGGCGGATAGTGGTTACTTGATTTGATCCATAATAATTTGGTTTTTTCGGCGTTTATTTGTAGGTTTTTGTCATGTAACCATAGATTCAGGCTGTTTAAATCTTTTTGAAGTTTCCTCTCTGCATCAGCGATGTTTTTGTCTGCAGTTACCAGCGCAATGTCATCTGCGTATGCAAATACTTTACTATATTTTATTGCTTTTTTTATGTTCCTTACGTATATTAAAAATAGTAATGGTGCCAGAACTGTACCTTGGGGGATACCACATTTCAAATCTAAAGCTTGGCTATACGTGTTTCCTATCCTAACTACACTACTTCTGTTACTTAGATACTCTTCGAACCAGTTGAGGGGTTTTCCTTCAATACCTATGCTCTTAAGTTCGTTTATTAATATATAATGTCCTACTGAATCAAACGCCTTTGATAAGTCGATAAATAACGTTAAACAATGCTTCCGTAAAGTTAGGTTAGTATAAATAGCATCTGAGAAATCGCTTAATAATCTAGATGTGTTCTTGTCTTTTTGGAACCCATATTGAAAGAAGGGTATAATATTGTTTATATAGATATATCTTTGCAACTGTTTAGCTACATGTTTTTCCATGATTTTTTCAATTACTGATTGTTTAGCTATTGGTCTGTAATTCCCATACTCCATGAATTTACCTTTTTTATATATCGGTCTTATTTCCGATCTTTTAAGTTCCTTTGGTATGTTTGCCGTGTGGATGGTATCATTGATTATTTTCACGATGTACGGAGCTATTTTATCTTTTATATATTTAATATCTTTCATTCTTATTTTATCTAAACCTGGTCCTTTCTTTGCGTTTAATTTATCTATTATATCTAAAACCTGGTAGTTATTAATTTTAAGTAGATTGAAGTTGCATTCTGGCTTATTTATATTCTCAGTATTCTCTTTAAATAATTCTCTACTACACACGTGTATGTTATCATACACAGTGTTATTAAAGTATTTAACGAAGTTATCAGTAAGAGTTTTCAAATCATGATTCTTAAAGTGTTTTATTATTGTTTCGTCAATTGAGTTGTTTTTATGTTTTCCTACTATTTCATTTATTTTTTTCCATGTTTTCTTTATGTCTCCAGTGGTGTTTTCTATAGTTGTCCTGCAATATTTACCTTTACTTGTTTTAATAATATTACTAACTTTATTCCTAATTTTTTTATAATTCTCACGATATTTTTTATTATTAATGTTGGATTTCCAAAGCCTAAATAGTTTGTCTCTATCGTTCATTAGTTTTAAGATATCTGTTGTTATCCACGTTTTTATAGGTGTGTTTTTCCTATTGCTACCTTTTTTGTATATTTGTTCTTCATTTTTATCATAAATTTCTCGAAATTTATTACTAATGCTTGTGTAGTCAGCGTCTTCTACATTTCCCCAGTTATTCATTAGTAATAATTTTTGTATATTTTTTTCGTTGTAAATTGTATTTATATGGTTCCTTTTAGTGATGTTATTTGCGGCCTTGTTAGTTCGCATTTTATAGTGTATTATGTAATGGTCCGATATCTTTTGATCTGATATATGCAGGCTTTCTATTACATTATTCTTGTATCGCGTATAAATATGGTCTAAGCACGATTGTAAAATTTTATTTGATTGTATTTCTATTTTTGTAACTTTATTAACCTTTTCTTCGAAACCTTTACCTGCTAGTACATTTCTGTATTTAGTAGAAGTATTATTTGTTTTTAGGATGTCAATATTTACGTCGCCGCATATAATGCAGTCTTCATTTACAAAGAGTTTGTTAATGTTGTTATCTAGCTCCTCTATAAACAATGTTTTACTATTGTTTGGAGGTCTATAGATTGCTATTAAATTTATCACATCATGGTTGTCTCTGTTTACTTTTAATGTAATCGCTTCGCAGCTTACCCATTGTACGTTAATTTCATCAAAATATAAATTATTATTAATGTAGATTGCAATACCACCTCCTCTTTTGTATTCTCTAGTTTTTGAAATTAAGTTATAACCATCTATATTAAATAATTGGATTTCATTTTGTTTTATATTTATTTCGCACAGAACTATTATTTGGATTTCCTTATTTGCTATTATTACTTGTAGCTCATCGAAATATTTTTTTAATGATCGTATATTTAGAGAGATTAAGTTTATATAATTATTTTGAATATCATTATTAGTATCGTCCTGAGATGAGTTTTTATCAAAACATTTTTCATATTGTGTTATCATTATTGCTATCTATCGAGTATATATATGAGAGTTATTTTAGCTTACTTTATCTTATTAAATAATGTTTATTAAATCATCTGAAGATTTAATTACTATTGTTTGGCTTTGTGAGTTTTTCCGAACGAAAATTTTTCCTCTTTTGACCCATGTGAATTGGTACTGCAATAATTTTGTCTTCTGTTTTGCTTCCCAGAATAGTGACTTGTAGTATCTGGATAATTTTTCGTTGATGTAAATTTTTAACGATGACGACGAATTTGAAATATCTTTATCGTAGATAGTTGCTTGTTTTTTCTTTTCTAACATTGCATCTGCTGTTTTGCGGTTTGTCTTTACTATGATTGGTCTGGGTAGTAATTTATTTTTTGTAAACATTCTGTGCGCGGCGATGATATCTTCCTCTTTGATGTCACACTCGATTTTTTGTCCAATTTTGACTATAATGCCATTGATGTTTTCGTTGTCCTTTTCCGTAACGCCATGAATCTCGAAATTCTCTCTGCGCCCGTATTGCTCTAGTTGATGAACACTGTTGGTTAATTCCTTTATTATTTTGTCCTTTTTTTGTGTTTCATTTGTCAGGTGGGACACTTGTTCTCGTAGAATAACTTCTAACATAGTCCAACAGTCCTAGCCCTCGGTTGACCGAGCCCAAAAAAAAAAGAAGAAAAAAAAAATGAAAACTAAATACTTAACATTTTTTTATTTTCCGCTTTATTTAGCCTTGCTTGATATTCAGGTCATTTGCGAGCAATCCCTTTTCCTCTTCTTTTGTTTTTTTTCGGGGTGGGGGATAACGACAGGGCAGTTACGAATAATAATAAAAAGATAGAAAGAAAAAGTATTAGATCCAATCGGAAATGTAAGAAAAATAAAGCGGGTTAGGATAGGCAAAACAGAATAAAAGCACATATTGGAGGAACGTAAGGAGCACACACCATTCGAAGGTCGAGATTTAAAATTTGAGTACAAAAAAAGGTTCATCGGTAGGAAGCCCGTTTCTCTTATGATGATGCTCCTTTTTTTCTTTTCTTTTTCTTTTTTTTTCCTAGTCAAGAAACGTTAAAAAACTGATCAGAGTGGTCTCAGTGGAACGTCTTTTCCAAAAAAAAATTTCATTATTATTACCTAAACTGGTTGCTAGTAGTCAGAGAGTGGCACTGTAATCTCGCTATTGAAAATAACGAAAATCATTACTCGCCGAAATCAATTTAAAAAAAAACAAAAAAAAAAAAAAACACTATTTAAGAGGCCATTTATGAGGTTGAAAATTTAAGATCTCGTGATATTTTGCAACCCGCTTCTGCCGCTTATTACGTGGAATTTGCAAGTTATCACCTCGAACAGCTTTTTTATCTTGTCGACCGCTTTTAACCTGCGCGATGAAAGATTCATCAACCGTTGTTTTGTTTTGTTGTTATTATTTTTAAATCGGTTCGTCACTCTGATTATCGCAAACAATCTCATTTGTGTAATAATGTTTTACTTCGGACTGGGACAATGTCTGAGGTCAGCTTTAAACTCCGTTACGTAAAAGCTTGCGTATAATAGCCTTGGCTAGTTTCGAAAATGTTTAAGGGAGTGTTGTGGCCGGATAAAATAACGAGAGAAAAAGACAAAAGCTGGAATTGGCGGTATGATATACGAGCGTCGTCAACTGCGAAGATGATACCGAGCGGTCAGAATTTCGAGTGTGCGGGTAAATAAATAAATTATGGGTTTTATTACGTAAGAGGATGAAGTATCAGAGGAAAGGAAGAGTGTTGTAGGAGAAAAGTAAAAACTAGGCTAATTATAAAGACGATGTCGGATGCCGAAATAGCGGGCGACTGATTTAAATTTATATCATCGCAGAGGCAACCTCGCGCGTTAATAATAATAATTGGAGCGGCCGCTAAAACCGACCCAAAATCGTGACTCGACTTGCAGTCGCTCGGACGGACGGTGCAAGAGCAGACTCCGACTTCGGTCTTCCCTGGAGCTGCCGGAGTCTCTAAACAGCCTAAAGCATCATCTTCCGACTGGAGCTCCTTGCTACCGAACACCGGACCGTTCTTGTTGAGCAATATCCATCTCGGCCAAAAGCCATTTCATTTTCGCGCTCGCGAACGACGCGACCTGCCTGCGTCTGATCTAGTTTCGCTCATTTCGAATTAATTGCCACGTGCATCGGTAAGCGCACACATTTTGTCAATGTACTAGTGAGGAACTGGATTCTAGCGAAGAAAAAGAAAAACCTAAAGCAAACAGCTCCATTATTATCAGCAGAAGCGGTTAATGATTGTTATCATTAAATTGGAACAGCGATTGCAAGCGCGATGTTGCTTCAACATGTTGTCTTCTATTGTCTTTCACTTAACAAGCCATTATATGCGCCGTTCTTCGCTGCTCCATCCAATCCGGTCGCCTGTTATTTATATTATAATTAGCCATTCTTTGCACACCGTATACTAATATAATCCGCTATTATTCGCTTTCTTCTGATAGCACGTCTTTCCGCAGCGGTCCGGCTACAATGCCTTTTTCTACTACTCCATTTGTTACTCCAACAGCTCTGATACTAGTCGCATTCTCCGATATACGCGGGCTACCGACTGGCCAGCCGGCAACAAAACTCGCATTATTCTTACATTGTTCGCCGGTCGCTTGTTTACAGTTTCTCTTGCACATACTTAATCAACCGGCGTTAGAATTAAAACGCGGCTAATATCTTTGTCATTAGCGCGAACGGTGTTTTACATGTAAATTCTGCGCCAGCCATTCCACCATCGTCCAGCTGTAGACGTCGGCTAGCTCTTAACCGATCGGCCGCTCATCCGTTCGTCTCCGTTCAATCGCTTCCTCCCGCATAAACGCAGTAATTGTTGCCCTAGTTTTCGTTTTTTTTTGGAGTTTTCCCCTTTACACACTGATATTTCTTCCTTCCGTCTTGAAACTTGTTTTGGCGCACCATGAATTGCGCAGGTACCTTGCATTAATTAAAAGTTACGATAATACAACAGAACGTGTAGAGCTGGAAAGATTCTCGCCAGACAGACGATCGCTGCTGGACGACCGGTTGTTGTTATATGTTCAAAGTTTATATCGAATCGTTTTTAAAAAGTAACATAACCCGATGCATCGGAAGTTCTCCTACATTGTTTTTAAAGTGTCAGATGGCGACTACACAGTACGCGGCGGTCTGTAGTCTTGGCGCGTTGACAATGGAGCCGAATTTGCCGCGTTAAATATATAAGATAGTAGTTTTTTTTTTTTTTTTTTTTTTTTATTTTTATCGGACTTAATTCAAAAAACGAATCAAAAAGAAGAATCATCTCCGTTTATTATCAAGCAGTAAAAAATTGAATATTTCCGATAAATATTAAGAATTTTCCATTTGAAAATTATGGACCCGTTAAAGTTTTCGATTCCGAAGTTTGAAAAAAAGCGCAAAGATGCGGCCTAATGAATTTGCGTGAAACAACGGTGTCGATATGGCGATGTAGAAAAGATCGTTAAAGGGCAGTTATCAACCTGATTCGGATCAAAGTACTTAATGAAGATCTAAACTTTGCCGTCGCCTACAAAAAAAAAGGATTCCTTTTATTGAAAACCAACTAAAAAAACTCAGTCTGTGCGTCCTTAACTCTAGCGGTGGTTGTCCCTTAGACCCCCTACTCATATTTTCGCATTAGAAATGAATAAAACCGTGGCATTGCTTAGGCTAAGTAGCCCATTTCTCAAAGTTTAGGATGATTTATGACGGCCCTTTGAAATGCCTGTGAAGCGGTTTGTTATTCAAAACGTTCATTATGAAATTTTCAGCCCGAGCGTTATCTGAATTCTAACGCAACCCAGTTTTGATTTTCTCCGTCAGAGGAAATGTAACGCTAGTGTCGCACCGCAATACTTGGAGCAGAGGAGTCCCGTATCGCTGTTTCATCGGGTGGTTATCGCGAAACTAAAATGTGGGAAATGTAAAATTGTTTAAATTATCGGAGGAAATCCTTAAACCGAATGTTACGATATTTGAAGCCGACAAAGATAGTACAACGTTCAGAATACAAAAGCTTGTATTCGGAAATTAAAAGGAATCCTTCGCAGAAAATTCACGTTGAAACATAAAACGCCACGATGGGTGTCATTGATTCCTCTGTTCTTACAATGGCAAAAATTCGTGCTGAGTGCGCCGAAAATTTATATTCCGACTAGGGGCTTACAATCTGCTCCGTTAACGTCGTCCTCGTCATAGATTTCGTTGAAGAATAATACGTATGAGGAAATTCGTAGGTAACATCGGCAACGCGTCGGATTTTACAGTAGAAAGCCGTAATATAGTTGGCACCGGCTTTTCCGGGCATATTTCCTTGACATATTTGGAAAAAAAACGATTGTTTATAAGCGGACACTAAAATTGCGTTTATTGTTTGACGTTATAGAGAAAAATCGTCGAGTTCTACAGTTTTCATCGAAATACCCCCCCCCCCGGAAAGAAAAACCCAAATGGTACATTGACGTTTTTAGATGTTCTAGTGCAGTGGAACTCTAGTATAAGTGTACTTTTGTATTCAATTCACAGGAACAAATATATTTACGTAAACATTCATTGGTTGTTTAGGGCGCCTGTTTGAAGGAATCTGAGACAAAAATTCGAAATGGAAACGATTAATGTAGAAAAGTGCTGATAGAAAAAATATGGATGCAATAAAGAACGAGCAACGGAAACGGATAAAAAGTTTAGAAAAATAAAAATGAAAGTGAAAATGAAACGAATGCAGCTTTTAGCTAGGGGCGTAACAACCTACCATTATGAGTAGGTGCTCGGAGCACTACCGATGACTAAAAATAAAAAAAGGATGAAAATTTTTCTAAAATTACAAATGTGACATGCCAGTTTTAAATGTATTTATTTCCCATCAATTTACACAATTGTTGGGCTAAACTGTCCAAATATGGTCTTACGATAATCCACGCAGTTGATAAATGTTTAGTTTAAGGGGGTCGTCCTGTGTGATAGTTGTTTTTTTAACAGTTTTTCGACAGTTGTTTTTTTTGAAAAACAATGAAAACATAATACTTTGGTATTTACACGATACGTTTAACAACTTATCAAAAGTCTTTCCAAATTTTTTCACATTAAAATATGCAATCAAACCGACTGCAAACATCTTGAAAGACCCCTCTGTGTCAAAAAAAGTAGACATATGGCTGGCACGATTCCAGCTGTTCTACTGATCTGAAACAAAAAAATTCAACCTGTGTTTCAGGCGGTAGACTTGTAGCTATAGTCGGAACTGGAATTAACTCCAAATATTGAATATTTTTCTGTTAGCAAACTTTTAAACATAAATATGTACGATTTTGTTAAAAATATTTTAACTTAAAAAAAAAAAAACCTGACTGTTATAACAATAATTCTAGTTCGGACGATAACTATTGATGTCCTGAGCGTACCATAATAATTTGAGCGCAATCGGTTGGATAGTTTTTGAGATATCGTGGCAGCCATTTTGAAAAATGGTGTTTCGAGAAAAACGCGTTTGAAAGTTGTGGTATGAATCACATAAAGCACTGGTCCATAAGCCGAATTTTAAAAAATCCTTTTACACATGTATTCTAGATATATTAAAGAAGCTGTTTCTGTGGGGGAAAAAAATCGATTTTTTTGACCCATCACACCGAACAACCCCCTCTTAAGGACTTACTTATACGTAGTACTGCAAGTCAAGAAAGACTGAACAGTCTCGTTATTTGTCATGCACGTGAACATGTTTTAACATTTTCATACCTGGTCAGAATAATCCGCACCTCACAAATCCTAACAATTTGCCGTAACTAAATAATGAACAAAATACATCCATTCGCATGAAAGATCCTAACCGCCTACACCTGAAGTTTCACGTGAGACAACAGTTTCAAAAATCCGACTGACAAGTAAAAATGTTACCGACCACAGTCGAGAATTTATGGCAGAAAGTGCCAGTTGAGGTTTTTTTGATTAATGCAGCCAAATACGGCGGGAAAAACTAAACCCTCAACCACTAAGAAGAAAAACCCGAGACAGTGCGAAATTAATGAAATAACAAAATGGAGAAAAATTTTGATCCTCAACTGTAAGCACTTTCAAAGCTTAATACGACAAGTCATTTCTACTCCAGAAGTCTTACAACTATGCAAAAGAATTTACCGAAGATACAGACGGCCTTTTACACATGTTGACACGAGTTAAGTCATATCCAGGTGTAACCAAAGTGTTAATAACCGCTGTTCACGTATTATCAAGAAACTAAAATACGGAACTTCGCAATGAGTATCTACATACATCGGAGGATAAATTTAGCTTATAGACCGACTGAATGCGGATTTTACAAACGGAGAGCCAAGATGGAACAATAAAATAAATAAAATCGTGGACATTACGTCAATGCAAAAAATACGTAAACAATTTATCATACAATGGGACTGCAAAGGCTTCTACAATAATATTTCTCGATTGGAATACCTTATTTCCACTCACAATCCTACGATCATTTGCTTATGAGAAACACATTCCTTACCATCACACTACTGTTCTTAATCATGAAATGTTCTGCAAAGACTATAGGTGGTCGTGTTTGTGGCAGAGTAGAAATTTTGGTTTATGCATCAATTTCGGCGCAGTCTACGCCAGTAATTTCCTTCCTATAAACTGCTTCCATATCCGCGTTTTTCCCCTCCTTGTCTAACATTATATTGTCAGAATGTAATTTTTACCTTCCGCCTAAAACAGTCTCTTAGGAGATTCCAATAACCACTCACCTATTTAGGAGGCTCAAACAGTAAACTACCGCATGAAGTTTTTTTTTAAGAAACATAATATTAAGTAGTAATTTTGACCTCATTTCTCCGAAGTTTCCTACTCATTTTAATACCACGTCAAATCCGATATAAGTTTACAAAATTCAGTGGAAATCTCGTAACATTTAAAAAGTATAGATTCTCTACTCAATGTTGCACGCGCACTCGAAAACAGGAGGCTTGAATATATTTTTTATCCTGTATAAATAACTCCTAATCATGCCTTACGGTGCGGAGGAAAATAAAATCACTCAATGGAAAGTTCATTGTAAATTCAGGGCAAGGTGGCCCCACAGGTGATGTTAAACTGGCAACTGCTGTTGTAAAATATTTCGCGAATGTTTCTTTTTTCTTTTCTTTTTCCACGTCTTCCCTAGTTCGTAAAAACACCGTTGAGACAGATAATCTACTTTCTCCCGATGAAGCGGGGGGAGTGTATGATTGACCTATCTCTCTTTCCGAACTTAATTTTACTTTTAATGATAAACTGAAGGCGGATACGTTGATTCGGTTCACCAGTTTCTATCCTTAAACGTCTTTTTCGTAATGTCAAGTTATTTCTGATTCGGATGTGCAACCAAATTTTGGTAACAGGAGACATTCTATCCTCTTGGAAAATATTAGTGATTATTCCTATCGTGAAACCGAACAAACATATCTTGTCATTCAAAAGTTATCGTTCGATATCCCTCTTAAGCACTCTGTCTCAAATTCTAGAGAAGCCAACAGAGACGTTTCCTTTCCTTTCTGGAAGGTAATAAATATGTTTTCATCTCATCAAGCCGGAAGCCGCAAGGTTAGATCGGTATCAAGTTATTTGGTCACCTACTTCAAAGCGACCGGCATCTATTGACCATCTTCGTTGACACTCAAAAAGCATACGATCGTCCGTGGTGACACGGCTTAATAGTTTAATTAAGGAGATAGAAAGATGATAAAGTTCATTTAGAACTAACCTCCTCGGAACATATATTCATACGGAGAATGGCGTTCCTCAAGATATCCTCGCTTATTAAATGTATTAACGACGTTATCAAACACTTTCAACCACCGGTAACGGCCTGGCCTTTTATCGATGACCTAAATATCTCTCTCCCATCTCCTGCGATTTTCAGATAGCCTAGTCGATCTTTCGAAAAAAACAATCTTAGACCTCCACGAACGGCCCAATATACATGGTTTAAATTTTTTATCCTCGAAAATCATACGTGTCTAATTTAACGGGAGACGGTTTGCTGCAAATTCTATCCTCTTTTATCTAAATAACAACCTTATCCCGAATCAGTCAAACTAAAGTAGCACTCGTTATCCAGCACCGTGACATCCATGAGGCCAAAAAACTCTTACAAGAGGATGTGAATAGTATGTGTAGGTGCATGATAAAAATTTAACTATTAATATAAAAAAATCGAAGGCTTTGTATATAAGAACGTCCAGTAGATATAGAACATATAAACCATCTATCACAGTCATAAAAATAATTATTTACATAGGTAACGGCCAACTTTTGTCATTAGGTCTAGTACTCCCTATAACTTTTCCTTTGTCCTCTCCTTTCCTTCATCTTTTATAGTGTCTGTACCGCTGTCGTTTGTTGCGTTCACTTCGGACCGCCTAGCTATTTAGTTTTTTAGCTTAGCTTTTCCTGTTGTTGAATGCCGCTGGCGCGCCCACAAAAAAAAAAAAAAAATACCATATGGTAGTTTGTATGTATATTATTATAACGCTATAGTATTGTCTAGACTAATGTATGGGATATAAATTTGGGGGGAAGCAAAAAGGACGATAATCAAAAAGATCAGTAGTCAGCAAAAGAAATGCTTAAAGGTAATTTTCCCTAATAAAGATCAGGTTAACAGTAATATTAGCTGATGGAGGGAAAGAAATGAAATGTCTCTAAGGATGTGCTACTTTTATCACCGATTGCTTAAATATAAGACCGCAAGTAATTTTTTTTTTTTTTTTTTTTGGGCTCGTCAACCGGGAACCTTCACCCAGAAACAATTATAATAGGAAGGAATCAGTTATATCTTGATACGGTCAGACATTGTTAGGAGGAAGGAACAAATAATAGGAACAATTTGTGGAAAGACCACAAGTGTATATCAATAGCTACAATGACAAGAAGTAGGACAACGAGGAATAATAGAAAGGTATATTTTATTCGACCGAAAGATATAAATAGTAAGATTGATAATACGAATGGAATAGTTTTAATTAAACTGCTAAAAAGAATCCAAGAAGATATAATACAAAAGGAAATAGGAACTTGGAAAGTATTTTAATGAAGCGATGGTTGGTTGATAACATTAAGTTAGATAAATTGAGAACTGGCTGTGGCGGAGAATCGACCATTCGTATTTGTGGAACATGTAGTATGAAATTGTTTGTACGATGATAAGTAGTTCTTTTTTGTTTTTATCTTTTGTTTTATTATCATTTTATTTTTATTTATTTATTTTTTCTCACTATTTATAATTATGAAAATTAATTGTATAATTGTAATGAAATATTGTAACATATTTTTTGAATAAACGATGATAATCGTGTTGGGCACCCGTAGACAGGCAGTATGCCTTGCAGGACCCACAGCTTATTTTTAATATTGAAAAAAAAAAAACAAAAAAACTTCCAGGGTGATACTGGACTTATAGAATTTTACAATTTAATTATTTCCATTAAGTTTGAACAGCAACTAATTTTGTCAAGATTTAATAGGAAGCAGTTTTATATGCTGAAAAATCTTTTGAGAAGTACTTCTCTACAAGCCGTGCCTTGTGTCCAATAAGTGCAAAAATATCCAAATGTTGAAGATGAACAAAACGTAAAAATTCTTCTATTAATGTTCCTCATCTGCAATGAACAGAGAAAGCGTAAATAAATTAAAGTTTTTCATGAAAGCTTTACAAAGCATTTGCATCCGTATGATATAATCGATGCTTTGTATTCTTCCCCCGATTCCCGTCGTAGATGTCGAATCAAAAATTATCCCGCTTTCCGTCAGATTTTTATTTTTAGCCGATAAATTTATGCTAAAATTCCTCGCAGGATAATGCATCGTCCGCAAATTCTTAAACATTAAAAGTAAACGGAGATGTAACCTTCGAAAAATTATGCATAAACGCTCTCCACATGAACAAATACAAATCAGTTACATTTCCTGCCGCTTTGTCTGCTTACTTCGATTAATTCTCTCCACTCGGTAAATATTTCTATCAATTTTAACGAGTTTTTGCACATCACTAGATCAAATCGAGGTCGTCAAGGCGTTAATCGGACGGACGCCGTAGGAGCCGCTTTCTTTATCCCACATCTCAACATTATTCGAAAATTTCCACTCTCCCGCTTCTTTTCGATCTTTAGCGCCGAATGTATTGCTATCATGTATTATCGAATCGGTCTGCTACCAAAATAATCTTACTGATTCTAAAAGCCGCCTTGAGGCAACAACTGCTATTCAATTATCGTTCACATATACTTATTTATGAATTAAAACACATGTTAATGCTGCTCACTGATCTAGGTTGTTTTAGTTTAATTTCTATGGGTCCCATCCCACGTAGGAATATTCTATAACGACGTCGTCGATGTGATCGCTAAGTCGGCTAGGCAAGGAATTTTTGTTCCCAAGTTCCTCGTACAGTGATCTTTTACATTTTATCAAGTACGCGCACAAGGAATACCGAAAAGCCACCTGGGCTAATGCGGTCTTGGCATCTTACTATAAACCTATACAGCCGAACATCTCAAACATAGCTTGGTATGCACTTTCGAACCCCAACGGATACTATCTCTCGTAAATTTATCATCTCTATTTGCGGACTAAGATTAGGACCTAATGAACTTCCGTTTTCACTCTACCAGCGTAACCCGGTATCGTCTCCCTTTTGTCAACATGTTTCTGATGTAAATAAGGTTGCCGACGCGGATCATGTCTTTTTCCAATGCACTCCTTTTACCCTTGGTATCGACAGATATTTAATGAACCTTCACGTAACGTTCCTCACCGATATTAGAAGTCCCCTTGCCATCCGAGAAATTTGATAATATATAAATTACTATATAATTTTATCGTGGAAGCAAACATAGCAATGTATAACTAAGCCAATGGTTTATGTTGTCGGAGCCCCCCACCAAAAAATCTTACTAGTAAGGTACAAGATACGTGTATATACAAGGGGTTTTGTAAAAGTCATGTTGAGGTTGATTATGAAATTGCACATATTAAAAAATGAATTTCGTAAATACGCGCTTAAATTAAGAGAATTTTATGGAACATATGTATAATAAAAAAAAAAAAATCGATATTGCTTTTGGTTTTTTTTTTTTTTTTTTTGACCTGGCTTTAAATATCATCTGGACATTGCTTTTCGTTATCTTTGTTTTGTTAGCGCAATATTGGAACCTACATCAGTCGTCGCGCAGTACTATTTTTGATATTTCCCGCTCTCATGGAACTCAATTTCGGATGCTCGCACATATTAGATGATTTGAACGCGTGAAAAGTACCTTTTTTTTTCCTGTTTTGTTCTCTGAACAAACGCTATTCGGAGTTATAATCTCGGAGACGCTAGATTTGAGACTGGAAAACAAATTCCGATAAATTATCGGGAAAACGGAGTACCTAATATTAAAAAATAACGGTAGTTGAGAATACAGTTAATATCTCACTGTACGAACTCAAGTTTTATGGAAATTTGGTGAAAAAACAGGTCTTGTAGAGAGAAAAATACAATCCGTTTTCAACGGGTCAAGAAATCATTTGCCATTTTCCCGAAAATTATTATGCTTGTTTCGAGGAAAGATTACTGTTGATTAAGTGGTGGTTGTTGAGTCACATTTTTAGATTTTTAGTTAACTTATGCACACCATTTTCCAAGCTCAAAACTGGAAATGTTTTTTAGTAGAACTCTTTCTTCCGTCTTTACTGATGGTGGATTTTCATTTCGATTTTACCGGCTGGTACGAATTTTGAAAATTTTCATTTACGTTCAGAGGGTAACTAATTATTTCACAACTCTATTATGTGTTTTCGGCGACCGTTACTTAATCCGGTCGGAAAGATTACAAATTTATTAATTGGAAAATAATGATAAATAAATTTTCTAGCCAAATTTAAACTGCACTGTAGACTTAACATTTCCGTCATACGTAAAACGTCAAAAGGCTGAATAAATGAACAAAGCTGTAACGACTAGTAAGAGTTACATTCTCAATAGTGAAATTGTAGTTTCCGAAATATCAAATAGATAGCGCGGTATTCGTAATACTAAAATTAATTGAAAGTGTAAATTCATTTTGACCAAAGTTTTATCCTTTTTTACTATTTGCCATTAATTCATTAAAACGAATATATTATGATGGTTAACGAATGATTAAATATATACTTTTTTTTATTTTTAATAGAGCGTGAGTAGGGGGGGATGCGTTGTATTTGTCTCTCGGAAGAATTTCGAATGATCGAAAAACAGACAACTTTTAATAAATGAAAGATTTTGCTAAATTGAACATTTCATTTAGAACAAAAGTCAATAAGCGTCGTAATATTATAATTTGCAAGTTTAATTATTTGTATACTAAAATTCTTTTCAGATATTAGGGAAAATTCTATCGTATACATCGTGCATTCATATTATAAATTTGATCGTTCGGACTTTGCCATCACTACCGCTAACCACATGTTAGTTTTTCTATAGTAACAGTTCAATTGACACTACGTTATTCTTTAAAAGAAAAAAAAGAGAAAAGTAATTTGCGGTTTTAACGGTTTTAGTCATTTCTGTTGCAACTTCAGTTACATATTTCGTGATGGTGTTTTCCACGACTTTTATTTTTTTGGCGAATACATTTCTTTTTTGTGTGGATTTAATTTTTTTTGTTTTCCGTAGGCATAAGTCTCAGCGACAACTTTAGCTAGGCAATTCAATGTAATTTATATATAGCTCCGTGTTAATTCCATACAATTTATACGTTAAATTCGTGTCAATTCTTCTTTCCGAATTTAATAGTGTACATCTTAAAATTGCAGGAATGTTACAATAAATGACGTTTCCGTCGTTATCCGCAAGAATTTACATATCTTAAACAACGATGCTAAAGAATTTTCTTAAATACCGAAGCAAGTTTGTTAATCAAACTAAAATCGCGTTATGTTTGAAAATTTCTTAAATGTTGATTCGATGTTTTTTGTATTCGTGCGCTAACCTTGAATTTGTCGCCCGGACTGCTTCCACCTTTCCACCTGCTTCCTCTATAAATTTGGCACTAAAAAATTGAAATCCATTCGAATATATACGCAAAAGTAAAACGGATTACCTGTCTATCTATCCTATCTGTAGGCGTATATATATCGATTAGAATCTGTTATTTCGCTGAAAGCATTCTGAGATTTATACCAATTTTCATTCTAACTGAAACTGTAACTCTATTAGAGGTCACATAAATCAAATTAAATTAAATTAAATTCAGTTCAATTCAATTCAATTCAATTCAATTCAATTCAGTTCAATTCATTTAAATTCAGTTCAATTAAATTTAGTTCAATTAAATTTAGTTCAATTCAGTTAAATTCAAGGAAGCAAGCAAATTGAGATGATTTGTATTTTTTTCAGATAATTCACCTAGTTACACGGTGTAAAACGTTTACGACGTATGCAGACAGCTTCTAGAGAAAAAACTAAGTGTAAATTGACATAATGTGCGTCGTATTTTGACCGGTTTACATTTGAAAACGTTAAAGTAACTTTTCCTTTTACGTTCAGAAAAAAAAGCCAACGTTTCAACTACACATTTCACTTGAAAGCTATTTAAGTAAGAACCTGTTAATTTCTGTAATAGCGAACTGGAAAATTTGTTCCAGCTCTTCATGCGCTAGCTAATCAAATGCTTGACTGATATCCGATAATACCGAGAAGAAGGAACATCGTTTTTATACAATGTTAAATTTTATTTTCCGCACTCTTCCGTGTACTTGGATTGGAAAATATTTCAAAATTGGTGCTCCGACATTAAATGATTTTTGTAATGTCGAACACATCCTACACCTAACTGTGCATGTTTTGAAATAATTTCGTTATTATCAAAGATGAATAAGACTTTTCTTTCCATGGGGAAGGTAACGATCGTATGATTTTAACAAAAAACAACACTTCTTCTTAGCTCTACCCCTCAACAGATGTGTACAACAGCCGGATGGTCTAATTTATAAAAGAAAATTGAAACGAAAAGTGTACTGAGAGGGTGCAATTCTCATTCTACAGGAAGAAACTGTACCTGTTTAGCTAGCTTAGCACTTAATTTAAAAAAAAAAAAGCAAACAGAAAATGCCAATGGAAGATATCGAAACGTCATTGCTTTCATCGGCGTTCGGGAAATGCCGAGACTACGGCACACGATACGACCTGAAGCGAGAGTGACCTAGTTCGCGATGCAGACGGGATGAATTGCGCGCTATTTCTGGCGCGGGTCTCAAAAAGTCTACGAGCTCGATCGACTTTTAGTGGTCGCGCATCGGACTTGTCTTAAGGCGATTGACCGGCAGCGATGTAGACAAATGTCGGCACCGGCTCCGAGTGAACATGTCAATTTCTGTTCCGAGACGTAATATCGGAAAAGAACCGGCCGCCATTGAACGGGATCGATTTATCGGACGGATTAATTGATGTAATAATGCGGCGAATTGCGAAAAGAAGTTTCGCTAATAAGTACGGGAGAGGAGGAGAGGGCGATACGCGCATCTGGTAACCGAGTGTGCAGGGAAAGGTGTCGGGGCATGCGTCGGACTCGGATTCGTTTCTGCGGCAGAATAATAATGATAATTAAACGTCGCTCGGTAATTATTGCTGCTAATATTTCATCGATAGGATTTATTCAATTGTGTGCACGGGGCCTGTCTCGTCTATCGGGGGCACTGCGTTCGACAAACGGATCCCGGGGACGCATTATTCTAATGTAACGAGTAATACGCAGAAAAAGATAGCGGCGATACACGTGTACCGAGAGATACGTAAATGGATATATTTTCGCCCGAGAACGGAGTGACAGGTTTATGCCGATAGCTGGCCATGTTGTTCGTTAGGAGCAAAACGTAGAACGTTTGACGATCAAGTCACGAAATCGAACTTACTGAAATATCGGCAGCTAAACTTGATTTGGCCTCGGGCCGTCCTCGTTGTTACCAGCTTCGTAATGAGCGATACTCCGCAGAGCGGAAGATGCCACCGGCTCACTCGGCCAGCTAATATAACGATCTGGCCCGGCCCTACAGCACGACTAATCTCGGTAATTGCTCCAAAAACGTCATCCAGTTGCCTTAATTTTACTTCATTCGAAATTACAGCTGTATTAGTTCGGCACCGTACCTCGTTCCCAACTACACCGCTACATATATAGGAAAATTCTCATTTCAGACATTCCACTGCTATCCAATGACGACAGACAATCATCATTATAACAGAAGTTGGCCGTGCTAAAAAAAATTACTCTACCGGCTGATGCCGATTCTTTCTCTCTTATATATATCTATATTGGTATATAGTTCGTTACTTTTTCGATAGCACCATTCCTTTTCTTTTTTCCCTCTATTTTCGTCTCTGGCTCTTTTCTCGGCCAGCCAATGCACTTACCTCGTCCGCATCAAAATTAATCTCTCGCTTTAAATTAAAATGCACGCTTACCTACACGCCTATCTATGCGCGCAAGTGCCGAAGCATACTACCGGAGCGTGTACCGACTCCGTGAATATTTCATTAGTTTCCTTGATTCCAACGAAATTGTAAGCTGCATTAAAACTCTGATGATGATAGTCACTTAAAAATCTGAAATTATCCTTATCCCTTTTGTTATTTTACTTCGTTAACAAAAAGTAATAACGGACAATTATAAACGAAAATTATTAAACATTTTAAGAATCTTCATATAATACGAGCAAAAATTATATGTATATATATATATATATATATATATATATATATATATAACTCGGCCATTTTGGCCTCGCAAGGGGCTGTGCCTCTTGATCCCTCTTGCTTATATTTCTGTCTCTTTCTCTTCTATACTTTGTATAAAATTATCAAAATTTACAACGTAATTCTAAATCGGTCCATATGAATATAATAACATAATCACAAAAATCCTATAAAATATAACAAACCTTACGTAAAAATTTTTTGGGACATTTTTTCTAATGGGGGATAGCCTAAGAATTACGTTGTAATTAATGTATATATATATATATCTGACGTTTTTTATGAAATTCATAAATTAGGAGTTCTTAGGGGTTCAGATAAATCGACTAGTCGCGAGGAGAAGAAAATTCCACGAAAGATGGCTGGCCAATGTTTAACTGAATCATCGTATTTTTAGAGCTTATTAAAAAGTAAATGTGATTCGCTTATTTACACATTATCGTATAGAAAAATAATACTTTTATTTACATTCATTAAAAAAAGATGAAGGCTTCAAATAGATATGACGCCTTTATGTAACGGATTTAAATATCACTTCTGTTCTGAAGTGTACAGCGCGTACTTATACATTCGTAGTAAGAATCAATACTCTCACGAATATTTGTTTTTACTGTTTCCAAGTCGAGAACGCTCCAACATGAAAACGGGAACAACGCGGTGTGCACAAAAAACCACGTAGCTTTCGTGTTTGACTGCCTTTTGCGAAATTTATTAATTCATCGATTAATCTTCAAATCCGGAAAATGTTCGGTTAATGTAAATATTAATAAATGAGCAATTCTTGAACGTATGCGCGTGGCTTTAACGATTTCACGATAAAATTCACGAAATAGTAGGCGGTTCTCTGGAAACAATCGATTGGTCTAAGAAATGGAGAGTCTATTCGATTTATCAAAAACTCTTGTATTTAGGGTTTAATAAAAAATAAATTTTACAGTTCGCTTATTTATCATGTTAAATATGAAATTTTGTGACGAAATAAATCACGACGTTTACACGGCACCATTTTAAATATTACACAAACTAAAATTCAAAGTGGAAAAATTGTATAATTTCCGTATTACGTGCGTATTAATGGATCGTCATCGATCTGCAAGTTTAGAATAAATCCAAGAAAAGCAATTTTTTCTTTTTTTTTTGGAGGGGGTACGCTAACGAAGAGCAACAGTTCAATCAATCAAGGGATCTAAAGAATAGCCCAAAAAGAACAAAGCATACCAGATTTTAATCTGGTGCAAGATAGAGATCAAATGAAAGAAGCCAGAACAGGAACACCTATGAGGCATTGTTATATGGAGCAGGAAGACCTAGATCCAAAAGTTGAGAATAGAAGAGAGAACGCTCCGAGGAAGGTAAATATGCTAGTTAGATTTATTTGGGGGGGGGGGGGGGCACACATCCTATCATCAGCACCAGAAAAGGAGAAAAAAGGTTAGCAAAGACTACAACATAACATACATCATCTAAATATCTCTAAAATCGCCTATCAGCGTCTAAACAAACATTTCTTCCTTCCTTCGATAATATACGTAACAATTATGGTCTTTACAAGACGTTATTCTTTCGTAATATTCCCACTAAAAGACTTTTTTAAAGAAATTTTGTTTAATAAAGATGTTCGTTATTCCCAATTACCCGTTATACTTCATTACGAATTCAGATCTTTGTGTACCTTCTGTTTTGTTGTTTCAGATTGGTCCTTTTTTTCTTCTTCTTTTCAATCAGCTGCGTTTAAATAAAATAACGTTACCCCCGTGGTTGTTTTTTTTTTTTTAAGTGTTTTTCAATTAAAATTTGTGCCCCGTTGTTGAGATATTTCCTGATTCAAACTTAACATCCTCTATAAAAAAACCGAGTATGGATACCGAAAAAAAAAAGATAAAATAAGCAAATGGAACATCACAAAACATGTTCTGAAATATCGAGAGTTATTCGAGTAAAACACTTGAAAAACCATCATCTCGTTATTAAATCTTTATCGAAACTTCATCTATGTAGATATCGACTGTAACACAATGATGGAGATTCTAAACAAGTGCATCGGCGTCAATAGCTAGAGAAATGGAAACAATTGTTTTTCCTATATATCTATATTGACGAATTAAAAAGTTGTACAATGATATGGAACTTGTTTAATTTTTTTTTTGGGGGGGGGACGCTTCAGCTATGGACATCAATCCAGCGCAAATGAAATTTTTGATTATTTTCAATGTGCGGCAGCGGAATATCACAGGTCCTACCTGAACGAAACACAATTAACTAATCAATTACGCCACTTTCCATAATATTTTCTTTCGATAGCCGATGTCCAGAGTCGGTTAGTGATTTATCTTTTAATTAATTTATTTAAAGTCGCTCGGCAGCTAAGGCCATTTGCGACGCCGAGAAGTTACATCTTATGCGTATAGATAAATAAAAGTAAAGAACATAAACGAGAAGTTATTTCTTATACGTATAGATTAATAAATAAAAAGAACAAAAAGGATATCTAAATAACGAAAGAAAGAGAAAAGGAAAGAAAGGAAAAGAAAGGAGGTAAGCGCTGCTGAATAATAAACTATATAAAAGGAAAAAGTCGGGTGAGCTTTAAAAATTTGAAGATGCTTCCGCAGGCTTTTTCATTGTCCGCCAGAATTTCGGCAAGACTAGCATCCTCCTTGAAGCAGGCAGCTCTCTCTTGCCGAAATTTGCGGCACGAGGTGAGAAGATGTTCCACCGTAACCGGCACTCCACAAATTTCACATGTCGGTTGCGGTAGTTTTTGAAACAGGTAGTTTATGCGCAGGCAAGCTAGTGTTGTTTCCTCATGTCGGTCCTGTCTATATGAGGTACTCCATCGCCGAAGGTTTCCCTTGACTTTGAACAGTTTCTGAGAGCGACAGTTTTGTTCCCATTCATGCTGCCAGACGGAGTATACATGTTTTTTTAATTTGGACTTCAGATGTTGGCTGTTTCTCTTATTTTGGCCTCTAAATTTTGTTAATTGCTGTATGCTGGCGTTCCACGGAGGGGCTTCAGTCATATGTTGATGAGCCATCGTCATCCACTGAAGACTGCTAACAGCATTCCGGTACTCGATCCCCAGGGGTTTTGGACTTTTTGGATTTTTTTCATACAACTATATATAATTCGGGGCAAACGTTTTTTGATGGGAGGGATTAGATGGATTTGATGCCAGATTAAAGAAATATTCCAGCGCCAGAAATAGCCTTCTGTGTTTGAGTGGCAGGACTTTAATTTCTGCATGAAGGCTGTTTTTATCGAGCTACTTGTTTAATGAGTTTTTTTTTTTTTTTAATTCAATGTAATATATCGAAATCTTTTTTTTTTTTTTTTTTTTTTTTTTTTTACTTTTTTATTGGGCTTGTCAACTACGGACGATTACGCATCAAGAAGGAAGAACGTAGGACAAAAGGAAATTGAGGACACTAAGAAAGTTATTCGGGGAAGATGGAGACGGCCAGATCTACTATGGAGAGATAGCAAGGGAGTCAAAAAAGATCGGTACCAGAACTCGTGCAATTAACAGTCCGAAGGGAAATAAATGTGTAGACGAAAAAATATAAAGGATACCTTAAAGGAAAGGAAAGCTCTCATGTCTTGTTAGCCGTTATACCTGATTATAATATATTATATCTATTTAAACTAAATGCGCGATGTGACCAGCATAAAAGGAAAAGTATTTTTATCCATGTCTGCGATTGCTGGGCAGCGCCCACAAAAAGATCCTCATCAACAATATGGACGCAACTGCAATGCAGTGCCCACAGTGCCCAATGAGGTAAGAGACAAGACATTGCTATTCGCCTACGGTTGCGACTGCAAAGCAGTGCTCGCAATTTCCGTCCAGAAAAGCAAAATGATTGATTATCCATTATTCAAACGGCATCTGCGGACGACGAGCTTACGATATATTAAGGATAAAAAGGAAAGTGGCTCCACATCGGAAGAGGCCAGCATGATCGCCAAATAGCGTAGCGTTCATACTAATTCAGGAAGATCCGCACCACCTTGACCCAGTACCACTATGGTCACCAACCGAGCAAAGAGGCCCGCAATTCACCAAGTGAAGGCGGTGGGGGAACCAAAATATTAAGATAAGAAAAGGATGAAGGATTTGCTTAAATGTTTATACGGTCGCGGATTAAAGACAAGAATTTAGCAATAGCAGGGACAACAGACAGTGAGGGAAAGGCAAGGATAAAGGAAGCACGGTACGGCGTGGGGACATTAAGGGATAGTAGATCTCAGTATAGCACCAATCTTTCGGAAGACAAAGATGCATACTCAAAGTAAATGTGATCAGCATCATAATCGAGTGTGTTATCTACACATAATGGACAGAGGGGAAGGGAAGTAATAGAAAACCGATAAAGAGGAGCAGGGAGACAGCTGTG
The DNA here is from genome assembly GCA_039619475.1 of Icerya purchasi. Lineage (NCBI taxonomy): Eukaryota > Metazoa > Arthropoda > Insecta > Hemiptera > Monophlebidae > Icerya > Icerya purchasi. The sequence goes on from CM077116.1 coordinate 308,079,119, forward strand.
ACCAAAGCGAAGGCGACAAAGAGAGGATATAGTAGAACGATGAAGGTGTGGGAAGTCTAGGAACCAAGGGTGTGCGGATGAAAACGATTGAATAGACAAATATAAGGACCGCGGATTTGTAAAGGAAGACCGTACAAAGATTTCCAATTTTCAAATTGAATTTTTTTTGCTATAGTTAGCAATTCGGAGGAGGGAAATCGTCGGACAAGGCGCCCGGAAACCAAAGCCGAACAAGCAAGGTAGTCAGCTTTCTCATTATCATGAATCCCAGCATGGCTGGGGACCCATAGGAATCTTATATGCAATGAACGTGAGCGAGAGAGGACAGAAATTAAGGATTGAATATGTAAGATGACTGGGTCCGAAGAAGAATGAATTTAAGGAGAGAACATAAATCAAGAACGCTTCTGGTGTCAGATATCAAAAGAAAATTTGTTTGGACAGTAAGAGAACTAGTAAGTTCAATGGCGCGTAGAATTGCAAACGACTCTGCATAGTAAATAGAGCAGAATGATGATAATTTAAATACATTTGAGTGGTTAAGCGCAGGAATAAAGATCGATGCACCCACCCCGTGAGCCATTTTAGATCCATCAGTATAGACGAGTATATGATCGGGGAACGCCGATGTTACTAACTGGTTAAATTCGTTAATAGATGATGAGGGGGGAAGAGACTTTAAACCGGGAGGCAAGGAGAACGGAGTTGGAGGATGAATAAGGTCAAAAAAATTGAAGTGAAAATATGGGAGTTTATCAAAAGAAATAACAAAAGGAGCAAACTTAAATAGACGAGTGGAAACCTGAGAGAGAAGCGGGATTTTACTAGAGGCAAAACGCCAATCCTGTAGTAGAGAATAGTATGAATAAATAAGATTATTTGAGGAGATAGGAAGGCGCTTAATGAGGAACCGGTAGGCAAGATAGTATCTAAATCATTTGGTTAGTCATGTTTGATGAAAGCAACGGAATATTGATTACATTATATTTCTGCGCACCTTAGACGCTTTTTCAAAGTATCTATATACGGACTCTACGCTTTGCGTATAGGACATCCTGAAATTTATTTCAGAATAAATTTAAAACGGTACAACATGTGAAGATTTTTTAATACCAAAGCTGACAAACCCAAATAAATAAAAAAAAAAAAAAAATCAAAACTGTAGAAAATGTCGTAAGAAAAGAAACCACGAAATAGGCGGACAAATAGAGAACCCCGTAAGAACACGTCCGGAATAGTCTGACAGATAGTGCAAAAATGGAAAGAAGGTTAGGGGGCCATTGAACACGCTCGCTTATTAAAGGAAAAGTTTGCTGCAGCGCCAGTCGTTAAATGACCAGTTCTTGTGCTACAATAAATAAGCCCCGGACAAATGATCAAATCAATTTCAAAAATCAACTTTTTAATTTGATTGCGGGGAATTTAAAATTCAGAAGAGAAAACGTGTTTATAATACGTAAATTTAAGAAAAAACGATCAGCTAACATAGACTGGGGGAAATCGGTAGAATAGAAAATACCGTTCGAGATTTTAATTTGATATTTCATCCGTATGTTAATTGCACGAATTAACAAATGTCTCTGTTGGTCAAATGTAAAACTTTTGAAGAATTTCTGACACGTTTCGAAAGCGCAATCAACCTTGTTATTATTATACATATATAGATTAAATGGTAGCACGGTTATCGGAGTGGGCTGCTAGAACATGACGCTGTGATTATTTGTAAAGCAGCCGTTCGGTCGGTCACTGAACGTTTGACGCAGCAAATTCTGGTATTGCGATCTAAGTCCCTTCCGCAATCCTTATTCCGCCGATTACCTGATCGGCGCTATCTTCCCGCTTCGGCAGGAAAGGATTATTTATCATAATCTTAGTCTTTCCGGTATTTATCCACTGCTGTTCGGAGAGAACTTCTCAATGAAATCCTAGGGCAATTCTTTGGTGTCCCGCTGAAGAGGTTACAGAAAAATCGACTAATTTCGGATTTCAGAATTTCGTTGCTTTCCTGACAACGACATCGCGCTAACGCATTCAATAGAAATATTCAACCAGCGCGGGTGACTTTGTTTTCAACGTATTTTTCCGATGGTAGCGGCTTCGCGAATGCTAATATGACTTTTCCTTATAACGTGATACGAAAGCAAATTTTCGAAACCTCAAAGTGTGAGAAAAAAGCAAAAAACGTGAAGACCAACACGTACGAAAAATCGAAAAGAATAGTAAAGAAACACCATGTTTTTATTGCGAAAGACTAGGCGTTGTGTTAGTTGAAAAAAAAACAAAAAGTGTCGTCAGTGGCGATCAACGATTATTCAAACGGCTAAAAATTTACATAATCGTCGGGGAATCGTCATAAGACGGAACGCGGAAAAATGGCGGCGAGAAAATAACGGACGAAGAACTGGTTGCTAAGAAGCCCTAGAACGTCGATCGTCGGTGGATGTAATTTTTTAAAGACGCGTTCTCTGCGTTCGTCTTTCAGCGGTCGATGTGTACGCGATTTGCGCGCATGCCCGACGTTAAGGCCAATTTGTCTTGTCCGAATAGCGGACGGGCCTTTTCGGCGGTTATTAAAGAAATCAGATCGATAGCGCCAGCTTGTCCGCTAGAAAGGTTAAAGAACTGTACGGCACATTCCAGAACGGTTCTGGCCGCAGCGGGCAGTTGCGACGCGCGCGGTAAATTTTCTTGCCCGATATGTAATATAGGAGAGAGATACCTGTTATTTTTCGAAATATCACCGGTCGGCCGAGAAACGCGCTATCAATCTCGGGCCGCGATCAGGAGCAGCCGTCGACGGTGTGTGCCTCGTTTCGACCCCCTGCCGTTTTTAGCGACGACTCAGCCGAAACGCGGGGCGCGCTATATCGGAACCCGGCGGCGGCTGTGCAAACGACGGCCGACATCGTAGGAGTAGAGATGGATGGTAATCGAGAAAGATGCACGCTCAGATGCGGGGTCGCTCTTCGATACTACGAAAGTTCGGTCGAAGGCGTTATCAGCGTTTCCTAATCGATTCCGGACGGACCTGCCAGCGACGCTCCGATCATTAGTAAAATATCGGAAGATAGGCTATCGATGCGAACACATGGCACGCGAAATCCACACATCTTTTGATTACTTTAGCATGACTAGTTAAAAAGCGAGCCACGCCATTAATGAAACGGGGCACCGTCTCGCTCGCACTGCCGCCGCCGCTATATTATTACTCATTAAGCCGAGTAACTTTTGTTTTTACTTTCAATTTCCATTTTCACCTCCCCCCCACCCCTGCTCATACATCGCCTCCTCTCGCTCTCTTCATAACGGCATCGCCGGCGCGACCCATCAGCGGCTTTTAAGAATAAACACGATGCGCGACAGCTGTTCTACATACAGCGCGCTCGGCGCTTACGGTTTATTTTTTCGGGCTTTTCTTGTTTCGTTTTTCCCTCTGCTTCTTCTTATTAAGTCTCGTTCTTCTTCTTCTTCGTTCATCTTTTTCAGTTGCTTACAGAATCGAAGAAGTGCAAGAAGAGGCCTTTCTCTTAATTGAATTCTAAAAACTAGACTTTCCTTTTCGAGCTCGTCATTTCCGAATCATTTTTTATGCCGGCTTCGGAGAGTTCGCCTCTGCAATATGCCCCCCGAGTAGTAGTTAGTAGTTCCTTGTCATGCTACAGATGGGCGCGGCTCGCTAACCGGCTCTGACGAGAAAACTGGAAAGTCTTTAGCCGCTGCTGGCTAACAAATTCCGCGAGTTACAGAAAAAAAAAAAAAAGAAAAAAAATTCACGCGCGAAATGCCAAATTGAGCCAACTTTCGTACGGTGAAGAACTTCAAACGGGCTTGTAAAAAAAGTTCAATAAATCTCAGGTATTAGCACCGCGGTGAATTTTTAGAAAAACATCAGAACAACACTCGATAACGACCATTCCGGAAATGGTTGCACCTGAGCTTTTGAAATTTACGCGATGGATCTGCTCTTTGTCGGATGCGTAATGAATTTTTTCTTACATTAGCCGGCCATTTTAGAAGAGACTATGTCCCCTTCGACCACTGATAAGAAAAGTATAGATCTGCATCGTTTGTTGATGTTCTCTCCGCCGCGTAGGAGACAATCCAAATTTCGAGGCGAATTTAAAAAGACTCTTTTGAGTATATACAGGTGAGCCGTTTAATTTGCGGCAGGTATCGTTGTGTATTATTGCAGTTGATCTACACCATTTCCCGAAGTAGTTTTTCTCGGCAATTGTTCTCTGTCATCTCTTTTTCGGAATTTTTACTTTCCTTTTCCTTTATCTACATTGAGAAGTAGCCATTCATCCGCTCTTATTACACACGGCCAAAGTTTCATCGATGTTCATGACTTCCGACGATGTTACACACACCTTCTTGTGATATCCGCGGAATTAATCTTCTCCGTGCGCATCCATCTCTCCCGTAACACTTTCATGTTGTTTCTGCGCCATAAAGAGCTTTACTTGAATAACCTGGCCTCTTTCCTGTTTAACTTTTATTTTCATGGATAATCGTGCACAGACGGTATTTTCGGAACAATTTCTCATCTGTATTTCCATTAGAGTTCACGTATGTCGGTAATATTTCAGCCCTGACTTCATTTAAGGATATGATCTACATAGTTGATAATTAAAGATTTTTAAACCGTTTCATTCGTTGCCGCGCTACACCTAACCTTAATCTAGGCTTCCAATATCGTTTCCGTTCTCATCTCGATCAAGGTTTTTCCTCGATAATACATTTTGTATAATTTTGCGCGACGCCGTGTTTATTTAAGTTCCAGTTAATTAAATACTAAAGAAATGTCTCGCGCTTCGCGATTTGTCGACGGTATAGTTCAAAGTGGCTCAACGATAATTTCTCTTATAAAATAACATTACCGAGAATAAACGAATATCTTCTTTGTAATGTAGTTCCCCTGCTTACCGTAAACTGCAATTTATTCATTTATTTATTCGGAACATCTTCTTGTTCACACTTCTCTCTATTAATCTATTGATTTTTCCCCCCATATACATATCTACGTTTGTACATGTTTCTCTGAGAACGTGAAAAAAAAACCACCTATTTCACACCTTAATGAAGGTGTAATTAGAAATTCGGCAATTCTCATACGTCACCGTCGAAACCAGCCGCATTCTTGATCAGCTAGACGGGTGTTCTAACTCTTAATAATAATTTCCCGTTTGCAGATTTTAATCCTTTTTCGAATCTTTCGGTCTTTTCCTTTACAAACGAACTCTTGTTTTTTCATTTCTTCGCTGTCACTCATTTAATTATTGCCGACTTTTGCGCTTTCTTGGCCACTGCTGCGATGATCGCGCGTAAGTGTGATCCTTTCTTCCGACCATTACATCGACGTTGATTTGCATATCGATTGTTGTTGTTCGCAGCCGACATGATCGAGAGTAATACGAGAGAACGACTTTACTCCGGCTAGCGCTTCTTTTATGTGTAAAAATTCCATCGTAAATTTTGGCGTCGGATGATATATTTCACCTGTAACCTCTTTTCATCCGAAGAACTTCTTCTTCGAATGATTTTAGCGTCTCTGATATTCGCTTGCGTTTTAACCCTATTCTCTTTCCACTATCCCCGAATACGGAAATAGTGCCTTTCATCCCTTTCTGCCCTGAGACATTATTGACTGCTATATTCTATTAAGCCGATATTTCCAGTAGCATATCGGACGTAACATAAAAATTTAACCTGATTTCCTCGACTGCCGCGGATGAAATGAAAAAAGAGTCTCCTCCGAAACGTTGTACTACGTGTAACGCATATTCAAAATCGAATGCAGTGAGCTTTTGTCGAACGTGCGTCGGAAAAAGCGTATTTCTTTCGCCTTCCTATTCGAGCCTGACGATAGCGCTCATTACTTTTTGATTTCCGTTACAACACTCCAATTATGGTCGAATCCCTTCCTTAAATTATCGTTCGCTTACCCACCTCGGTCTTTCTTTAGAGAGAGAGAGAGAGAGAGAGAGAGAGAGAGAGAGAGTTATAGACACACTGTTTGAGCGATAAGTCACTTTACGTAATCCCCGAAATAGCTGCGTCGCGCTAGGCATGCACACTTTGTCCGATAAACGATATGCGCACGCTAATCGGCAGCAGAGGACGCGCACGGACAGAGACGGTACTGGGCAAGTTAAAACGACGATTGCCGATTAAAACCAGTTTTGACGTCGTAAAATTGACATGTTTATTAAAGCCGTTGGCTGGAAATTCGATTAGCGCAACGGCGCGGACCTGCAGACAGTCCTCATCGTGGAAGGCGTTTAGCGACTCATAAAACCCACTCGGCGCTAGTTGACCATTTTCCCGGCAAATTTGTTTCTAGTTGTCAAAATAAATACACACTTCCAATTATTTTAATACAACACTTGCGGTGCTCTCCGTGCCGGACCACCGGCGCGAATCTGTTTTCAATTAAGAGAAGAATGTATGAAAGCCATTAAACCAGGATAAATCCGATGAATTTCGAAACTTTTCTCGATTTCTTCCGACCCGTGCGAGCGCACTAGCCTTCCAGCGCAACCGGTGCTTGTTTTATTTATTTTTCCCCTTCGCGGTAACGTTTTCACTCCTCTCGTACAAACCGGCTACTCTCGACCGGTAAAATGCTACTCTGATTTTTATACACCGAAAGGCTTACGCACCGCGGGAAGCAACGTTCGGTAGCGAAAAATCGAACGTAGTTTATGCGCCGTTCTTCCGGGTTGTTCAATTATTCTGGACACGCGAGTAGCCGTGCAAGAGATACAGGTGGCAAAATCGGATTAGATACATTTTTCACAAGCAATCGTTCGCCACAGTTCGTCGCAGTTCTGTTTATCGACAAAATCTCTCTCTGCGTTTAACATCGAATAAAATTACTTTTTCGACTTATCGGAATAATAAACGGAAAAAATACTTTGCTTTAACATTTACAGCCAGAAATGTGAAACATTTTCCACCTTTGCGCTCGTATGAAAAACATAAGTCAATATAACGGAAAAAATGCGAACCATTATATTTAATAATAAAATATAACACGAATTTCTGTAAATGTCCTATAATCAAGATATTTTGAATAAAATACAATTCTAAATTTATTGAAATACATAGTAAAAAGTTTAGACTAAAAAATAAAAAAAATAATTTTTTTTTTTTTTGAAAACAGCCTTTTATTTATGCACTAAAAAGAAGCATAAAATAACTTTATTAGTGCGCGACTACCAGATACGCATCTTAACATTAAAATCTGAGACTACAAAATACTATTCTGAAAATCGAAATCGGCCCTTTTTGTTAAAACACGTGTTAATCGGAACCGCGACAAAAATAACTTAAAGACGGTAGGACAATTCATAGTTGTCAGTCTGCAGCTATCACTAGTGTTCGGCTAATTTGGAAGACCTTTTTACGGAGCTTACGTGAACTTTTGAAATTTTTGCCAAAAACTTGGTTTTAGCAGGCGTATATGAGTTGTTTAAGCAAACCGCTAAAAAGTCGACCTCCGAAATCCGGATGACCTCCCTCGGATTAAGAAACTATGAAAACATAGTCCCGCGGTTCCGCAAATCGCCGTTCGAGTGCGCGACGGGGTGCTGAAGAGGTCAGCATGTCGCGTGCCATGAAATTTTCATACTCAGCATGGATAGCGCGCTGATATTAATGATGACTTTGTAAAATCACGGCAGAAGGAATTAACGCAAGCTGAAAAATTTTCGTTGTCCTGACCGAAGAGAAGTCGGTTCAACTGGAAGCCTTTTTTTTTAACCCCCCGCCCAGACAGGTCAGCAACGGATCTTCGCAGCGTGCATTGTTTTCTTCAACTGTCGAGGTGTAGGGCCGGTTACGAATTACAAAAAAAACGTATCAACAGCAGTAAGTTTCGCGTACAAGTTTTAATACGTTTAAGAGATGCGCACGCAGGTTACACTACAACAATCGCCAAATTGTCCCTACTAGTTATCCCTTCTTTCTTACTTTTTGTGTTGGTTAGTTTCCAGTTGAGAACTTCCTTAAAATTACATCATTTTCACAGCCGAAATTCTGCAGAATTCGCTAGAGAGCATTGTGTATGAGAAAACAAATGTTGTACGGAGAGGGGCGATTCCAAAACAGTAGTGAACTTGTAATGCATATTGCAAGCAATAAGAGGGGGTACATTGAAAAGGAAAGTATGGTAATAATAAGTTAAAAGCACGATTTCTTTTCTGAACAGATCTTGTCAATTTAAATTATTTCTATTTCTTTTCCGGTAAACTTTTACGATCTATGTACAAATTGAATTTAATCGTTTTTCTCTTCTTGTTCTTAAGCAAATAAAATGCTTTCACTTAAAGGCTATTCCCGTGCTCAAATTAACCGTTAATAATTAATCGTTGACTATGTGCATATGTCGACGTCGCAGTCACGGTCGGTTCAAAACGAATTTAGAAATCCACTTAGAAAATAGTCAACCGACCAATATTCGTACTTCTGTAACTTGGAATGCGAAAATCACGCAGCTTAATAGCTCGCCTATATATACATTTTAGCCAGTAACGTACTTGAAGCAATTCATATAAATCGTTTGATGCAGCTGGTTTCTAGTTTGGCAACATTAATTACGCACAATTGGCCATTCCGGCTAAATTGCAGTTGGTTTTGCATGCGGTCATGAAATTTGCGGTCAAAAAGTTTTCCTTTCATACGCGTAACTTTTATTTAACGGCGATAGCATCAGCTCTCTTACACTCCTACGCTAAGAAAAAGGTTACTTTTTTCTTTTTTATCTTTTTTTCATTCGTAGTCCGGTGATTTGTTTAATATGTTGACGTACAAAAAATCTACCTTAGAAGAGGATATTTTTGAAAATTGACCATTTTGTAGCTAATTGGACTTAACAAAATTATTACATGTAATCGATTTTTTAGTAAAAAATAGTGGGCGTACTTACAAAAATAATTCTCGCAAATTTTTTAGTAATCGATTATATAATTTTTATAACGCTAAGTACGAATAGTAATCGGATTTGTCGAAAGAGATTAATATTTTTCATCGTAATCGGCACGGACAATCAGTATAATATAATAATACTTCAATATTTAAATAAGTTCGGAAAATAATAGTTTAAATGTTTCAATAGGGGATACTCGTAATATTTTTTACACCGAGAATATTAAATAATATATAATTAATTTACGAAAAAAAAAAATGAATTAATATCATTCTCATTGTTAGAGTTATATGTACTGTTCAAAGATCAAACCTATCATTATCAGCCGAATAATATATATTTAAATATCACAGTGCTTTTAATCATTCGCAACAATTATCGAAAATCGCGATGAAGACTTTCGACAAAAATCCACTACTCCGTAATTGTTCATTATAAAAAGAGAGAATACAAAAGCAGTTATTACGTTTTGTAATTGTACTCGCGAATAATCGGGCACTGTATGAGATCTTCTAATTTCGGTTGTAACGAAATGAAAATTCTCATTCACCTCAATATCGCTAATGCATTTTATCGTTAGTTTGTTTGTTTTTTACGACGTGAAAAACCATCAGCTGATGAAAAATTAAGCAGTACTGAATAAATATCCGCATTATTTTCTTCCAATCGAACTTACCCCCATTAATAATCGGTCTAGAGTTGCTCATGTCTAGTGCGCGGCAAATATAATTGCATGTACAGATCACGTGCGATTTGAGTCACGCAACTAAATATATCAGCACCCGGCACTCTGTCAGTGGTTATAGATTTCGCCTTTGATCACTCCAGGGAAAAAACTACTCGCCGTCAAATTATCTCGACATGAAAAAATTGTCCAAATTATCAGATCTTTCGATGAAGCCAAGTCGTTTTTACTCCAACCTCATCACCTCTCCGTTTACATAACTGCCGCTCCGTCCTTGGTGCCGAACCGTACTCAGCCATAAAATCAATAATCGCCTGTTTCTGTCGTATCCTCATGGTGTCCCCGATTCTTGCGCGCTACCCTAAGCATCCTTTTAGCGAACTACATCCGCTAGTCAAAGTATTTATGTTAATTCAATCTCTAGTTTGCCGCCTAATATCCAGCATTAGATTATATACTTTCCTTTCGTTGAATCTAATACTATTGCAGACACACTGGCGACTAAGTCGGTCCAATGTCTCGCGCCTCCTCCCTTTCTTAAATAGATAAAAATTACTTAAAAATTATACACAGTCCCCCGCTAGAAGCAAGACTTTCTCAACAAACTGACTTTCCTAGCAAATCTCGCTAGAACACATTTCGTAGTCAGTACTACCGTTCTAACCCCGTCGTATTTCTCTAAGCCATAATCATCTCTTAATCTTGCTTCTCTCGGACATTGACGGCCTCTTTTGTTTACTTGTGCCCCCTCTCGGTAAGTTACCTAAGCGTTTTTCCGTCGTTTTCCAACTCCGCATCACTTCTCTATGCAGACTGGAAAAACGCATACAGGCTTTCGAAATGTACACCTATCATCGTATGTTACGGATATCATGGATTCAAAGAATCACGAACAGGGAAGTACTAGATTGAACTGGAAGACAACCCATGCTGTTAAGCTCGGTCAAAGAACGTAGGCTACCTAGGTCACGTAATGAGAGGCTCTAAGTACAAGATTCTGCGAGTCATCCTAGAAGGAAAAATAGCGGATCTATTGGACGCCGGCAGAACTCCTGGATGAAAGATTTTCGCCGATAGCTTGGTTGCACATCAATTGAGTTATTCCGGTCCGTTAATTTAAATGTCGCGTTGGCAACGTGCATCGCCACCCTCCGAGGCGGAGATGGCGCGTAAAGAGAAGAGATGTCGTAATCGTCCCGGCAGCTACAAAGGACGATTGAAAAAAAAAAAAAGTAAGTTGCACTAATCGATAGATGCTCTTATTTATTATTAGTGCGATCAATTCCATCAACACTTTGTAGTGTTATATTCAATATTGATCTCGTTTTTTGTTGTAAAATGTTCGTGCATTTATAACTTTCTAACACATAAACACGCTTCACTTGTTTCTCATACAGGTGGATTTGTTTAAATTATTCAAAATTTATAGTTTTACCAATTGGTTAATATTACAGTTGAATTCAGGTATACACACCGTGATAGGTAGTAGTGTTTCGTTCGGGTAGGACCGGGTTCGAATCCCGCTGCTCCATATTGATATTTTTAAAAAAAGTTTCACTCGTGCTAAATGTCTATAGTTGACGTGCCAAAAAAAAAAAAAAAAAAATACACAGTTGAATTCATCAAATATGGCAAAAACATTATTTTGGAAATAATTTCGGATTATAATAAATAATTTTCGGAAACAACTGTGTTTAAAGAGAAATTTAATCTGATGATGGCCAATGTAAGCTGGTCGAAACGTTAAGCGAATTAAATTTCTTTTTAAACACAATTGTTTCCGAAAATTATTTATTATGAATATTCACTGTGAAAGCTTTAAATATTTACTTTCGGATTATTTCACCCGAATCAGTTATACTTTTGAAAAGATGTTATTCTACGCCCTAGCTTACGAAACAGAAAAGGTATTTTGCTTGCAGTTATAATGGGAACAAATTGAAAAGGCCGAGCCGTTAGTTTTTAAATTTTATCTATACAATGATATTTTTGAATTTGTTGACGTTGCTCGTATAAATCATTCTTTTAATGTTCGTCATTTTTTTAAAAATCTTATAATTTGATCGCAAAAGATATTTTTAATAAATACGTATTGCGCTTTTTTTTTCCATTTTTTTTTCGTACTTCATTAAACTAATCGATACAATTTTTAATATAAAAATTTATACATACGTAGTAATGGGTTTTCCGATGTTTCATTACACCAGTGGCAACGAAAGTCGTTAAATAATTTATAGCGCGATGCGGTTTAATTAAGTTCGTGACTGAGTAGTTCGCTTAATCTGCGTAGCTGTTTAAAATTTAGCCATTGCACCGCGCCGCCGCTGCTGATCCGACTTTGAATGAGCAGAACTGTTTAAAATTTTCATGAAAATCATCTTACTATATATAATACTACTTCACGTACAATTCCAGATGTTATCGTGCGATCCCCCTTCTATAATCAACGATGTACTCTACTATTACTGCATTAAATAACGTTAAAAATGTACTCTATACACCATTTACTGTTGTTACTACTTTCGTATAAATATGAATTGCACACACCTTCAGTAAGTATTTAGATTACACATCTTATATCCGTACAGACTAGATTTAAAGAACTATTTTGAAACGCGTTATTATTCGTTCCCGTCCATTTGAAGAACGATTTTTTTACAAAAATTCCTCTATGTTACTTTCCGAAATACTTTGCCCGTAAAAGAAAATTCTATTCAGCATAATTACGCCTATATTAGATTTAGCGACTAAGAAGGTCAAATAATCCGATAGATTAAAAAGTATTAAAAATAAATAAGAAACGGTATATAATCTTATCCGTAGAGAAACGATAGTCCATCGTTGGCTAAAAGTGAAAACCTACTCAGGTGTATGGGAAAAAAAACAACAAAACAAAACAAGTTGAACATATTTACAAGGCAATTTTAAAGAAATCATGGTTAAGAGGAAAAATGGGGAATTCCTAACAGGTTTTAAGAAGAGAAATATTTAATACCTAGCGCGATAATCTCATTTTTATTTTTTATTCCTCACCTTATGACAAATGCCTATTTTATTTTTGTTTTTCTTCCCTAATCTCCCATTTTTTCCCTTCCTTACTCTCTTCATTTTATTTTCCCGTTCTTTCTTCTATGTCCATTCATTATGCTCTTGAATCTTAATATTTTACAGTGGAACTGCCGTAGCTTGAGAACTAATAAAAATATATTAGAGCACCTTTTACAACACTACAAAATTAGCATCGCTCTTCTTTCAGAAACCTGGCTTAAGAACTCCTCTGATGTCTCTGTTAAAGGATTTAATATAGTCAGGTCAGACCGAACTGATGGGTACGGAGGGTCAGCAATTTTAATTAGAAATGGTATTCCGTTTTATTCTCATGACATTGTTCCTTCTCTTCCATCTGATCCATCCAATCCTAACTTTGTTCACGTCTCAATTCCTACTAAATATGCTCACTCCTTACACCTTATATCTGCTTACATTCCTCCTAATTATAATCTTCACAGTTTTCCATTATCTTCTTTTTTTAACTCCCTTCCACATCCTTTTATAGTTGGAGGAGATTGGAATGCTCATTCTCCTCTTTGGGGTTGCTCTTCGAGTAACTCTAATGGCCTGGTCATTGAAGATATCATTTCTGACTTTAATGTTATACTTTTAAACGACCTTTCCCCAACTTATTTTAAAAATCAAACGATATATAGCTCCATTGATCTAACTTTCACTTCTCCCAACGTCGGCCTTAATTCTTCCTGGAAAACCTTGGACAACACTTTTGGCAGTGATCATGTTCCTATACTTTTATCCCTCAATAATTTTCCTTTACCTTTATCCCATAAACCCCTTCAAGCTTGTCGTTGGAATCTTAACAAAACCAACTGGCTAAAATTTCGAAACACACTGGACTCATCTCTTTCTTGTATTCCTACAAATATAGATCCTGTTCAGTCGTATAATTCATTCACACAGTTAATCAATTCAAGTTTGTCCTCCTCCTCTCCACTAATCAAATTTCCTAAAAATCCTAAGCACCTCACTGCTTCATCTATATGGTGGAATAATGAATGCAAAGCCGCTTATGATGTCAGTATATCTGCCTTCAAAACCTTCCGAACTTGTCCTTCGACTTCCAATCTTCTAATCTATAAACAAATGAATGCGAAGGCTAGATTTGTTTTCAAATCAGCCAAAAAAGATTCCTGGAAAAAATTTTGTTCCTCTTTCTCCCGTAATACTCCCTTTTCTCAAATTTGGAGGATGGCTAGAGCTTTTAAAGTCTCCCGTTCTCATAATCCTATATCTTCCAATGTTCCATTGCAAAAGTTGATTCCTTTTTTAGACTCGATTTCTCCTTCGTATGTACCCAGCTCGGAAGAACTTTTCCCTCCTTCATTTTCCAACGACTCCTCTCCTCATTTCCTCACCTTACCCTTCAACATTAATGAACTGCGTTATACATTAAACAATGCCAATGATATTTCCCCAGGGTTAGACGGTATACCTTATCGAGTTCTAAAAAATATGTCCAACCAATCTCTTCAAATTCTTCTTAATATTTTTAATTCTATTTTATCCACTGGCTCTCTTCCTCCCTCTTGGAACTCCTTTGTGATTATTCCAGTCCCTAAAAAAGATCCTTCTTCCTTCCGTCCAATATCCCTTGCTCCGTGTCTAAGGAAAATTTTCGAAAGTATCCTAAATAGACGTCTTATTTGGTGGCTGGAAAGTAATAATTTACTTGCCAGTAACATGTTCGGTTTCCGACCTGGCCTTGGTCCCTCCGATTGCATTAGTCTCTTTATTTCGGACATTTATAATTCATTCTTAAATAAAAATTATACTTTAGCCGCATTTCTTGACATTTCCAATGCTTTTAATAATGTTCATCTTTCTACCTTACAAAATAAAATGCTTTCTATTAATCTTCCATCTCAATTTATTTCAATTGTTATTAGGTTGTTCCAGAATCGTGCGATTCATCTTTCTACACCTCCTGACTCTACTTCCAGAACTGTATACAATGGTCTTCCACAGGGCTCCTGTTTAAGTCCTACGCTTTTCAATATATATATTCTTAATATAGCCTCCCTCCCGATAGGGTCGTCTTCCCTTTTCTTTGCTGATGACATCCTTCTATATTCCACTTTTCACGATCTTAGCTCTGCAAACGAAGAAATGAATAATTCCTTGTCATTATTAAATGATTCACTCTCAGATCTACACCTTTTTATTTCACCGTCTAAATCCGCTTGTATTAATTTTACTTATCGACCTTTTAATCCTTCCTTAATAAACCCTTCAGTAAATAACATTCCTATTCCCTTAGTTAAAAATTTTTGTTACCTTGGTCTGTTCCTAAATAGTCGTCTCTCCTTTCTCGAGCACATTAACTATCTTCATATGTCGGTAAATAAAAGACTAAATCTTTTTAAATCTATTTCATCAACAAGGTGGGGAGGAGATCCTAGTACCTTAATTATCCTTTATAAATCTATAGTACGTTCCAAACTAGATTATTGTTCGTTTATCTATGGTAACTCCTCCAGATCTCTCCTTTGTAAACTGGATCGGGTCCAGAATTGCTTTCTTCGTTTATGTCTAGGAGCCCTTAAATCAACTCCCATTCCTGCAATACATGCTGAATGCAATGTTCTCCCTTTACCAATCCGTAGATCTCACTTGGGATATCGCTTTCTTTTAAAACGGCTTCCAGTTTCTTCCTCAAAACTTATTTCATCCTACTCCACCCTACTTCAGAATTGGCGATTCACTTCCAAAAAAATTCCCCTTCTTTCTCATATCTCAAATCGACTTGTTAAATTTCTTCCACAAATTATAATACATAATAAACTTCCTTACTTTACCTTTCATTTTACAGACTTTCTCTTTCCTCCTAATCTATCTTTGTTGTCCACTTACTCTAAATCCCTTCCACAACCTAATCAAGATTTCCTTAACACTATTAACTCTCTATTTCCTTTTCATTCTCTTCTTTATACTGATGGATCGAAGGGTCCTCACGGCGTTGGAGCATCCTTCCTATATGCTGTTCACAACTACTTTGAAAGTTATAAACTTCCTCCAACTTGCTCTATTTTCTTTGCAGAATCGGTTGCGATATTAAGAGCCATTCTTTACATATCCTTAATACGAGACAATAATAAATTCCTAATTATCTCTGATGCTAAAAGTGTTTTACAAACTATCTCATCTGTTTTTCCTCATCCTTCTTGTGATCCAATCATTCTTCGTATTCGCTCGATTATCCATAACCTCTTCCAAACTTACCACATTCAGATCGAGTTCCTTTGGATTCCAGGCCATGTTGGTATAGAAGGAAACGAAAGAGTTGATCAGTTGTCTCGTGGTGCAGTTGTTAATGGACTCCCCATTAATAAGTTCACTGCTAATAATTTACTTGCATTATCTAAAAAATTCCATTATAGGTTTTGGTCAGACTCATATCCTTCCTCCTTTTCTAACCAATTTTCCCTTTATCTTTCTATTCAGCCATATATTCCAGTTAATCCTTGGTTCCATGAATTTCCGTCTTTGCAGCGCTATTTTATTTCCTCTTTATGTCGATTGCGTTTCGATCATAGTTTGCTTCCTTCATCTCGCTATCGAGTTTCACTTTCAGACTCTTCTTACTGTCCGCTACATCCTCCAAATGATGCCCACGAATGTAATTCTAACCACATACTTTTCGAATGCTCCACACTGTCGTCTGAACGTTTCCTTCTTTACTCTCAACTTCTGAGACTTAATATTCCTGCTCCCTATAGTGCTGCATCTGTTCTCTCCTTTCCTTCGTTAACTGTTGTCGCTCCCCTTGTATCCTTCATTGATGCGATATCTGACCGCGTACGAATCTGAATAATTAATTCAGCAATACTTTCCTTTCTTGTCGAACATGGGTCAATGCTCTTTGTCAGCGAGTCCAAAGAAAAAAAAAAAAAAAAAAAAAAAAAAAAAGACACTTTAAAACTGCCTTTGTTCTCTTTAAATTCTATTTATTATTAGAAAATCACTTAATCATATACGTATATATGTACATATACATATATTGTATATTCAACCCTTATTTCTTTCAATAAACCTTACTAAGTTTACACTTTTAGCTGATGATGGGCTAAACCCGGATAAGTGCATATTATTTTTATTATATACAAGTTCTGTTCTGCGTTGTTTATGCAATTATATTTATTTGTAATATTTAATAATTATATTAGATATTAGATTATACGCTTAACGTGATGATGATAATGCATCTGTGATTATAGTCACTTCTCCCTCTTTTAATTAATACTTTCAGTCCCGGTTTACTAAAATTTAGCTCGGTGTTTGTCGTTCTGTTAATTCCTTCAAGAACACGTATGTATGGAAGTGTTTATGCCGTTTTCACAGCCTTTTTGCCCCTTGTTATTCGCGCCATTCTGGTGTAATGATCGATCTAATCGTCTTGTGTTTAGACGTCCTTTAGATTTTGCGGGAAAAGCCCAAAAACTATTACGCACGTTCCGGAAAATCTATTTTCGCCGAAATGGATAAGGAGCAAAAATTTAAATTCCGGAGCGTAAAAATTGCCAGCCAGGAATTTCGAGCTGTTTACGGCAATCGTTATTATTATTGCCGCGTTATATTAACTAAAAGTGCAAATTTATTAAGGAAGATCAATAAACATCGTAATGAGTTTATTTATTTCATCGAGATATATTTGTCGCTTCTTCAAATATCGCGGTTCTATTATTTTCATTAATTCACAAAAATGTTCTTACCTGATTTGTTATTGGAAAAGCTAAATTATTTCATCATTTGGTCATCGCATAAACCGTTATTGTATTGTCCGTTAAAAATTACTCGCCATCATTATTACACTGTATTTATATCGATTGACTCAGTCGGCTAAACATTCGTTTTAAATGATTTATATAAACACATACAATTTGTGTAAGTTGAAATATATAGAACGGTTTATTTTTACACCTTTCCCCGTTATATGTGCGCGCATCAATTAGTAGAACATAAGGATATTGAAACTGATTATGAACCGCGTTAAAAATTTTCCTTTGGGCGCTTCTTCGTACATGAGCAACGATGTTTGAATGCCGTAACACTAAACATAAAATTGCACACTCAAATAACTGCGTGTAACGTGTAACTTTCCTGATAGTAATATTAAGCATATCCTTTCCGGCTGTTAGTAATACAGATTTTAGCAATATTAGCCCTGATCAATTAGTAACTAAGCTATTTACAATATGTTCAATAGTTTTACGATAGCCGAAATAATAAATCACCGTAAAGAGTTACACCTGTATTAATATTAAATTTATGTATACTAATTATTATTAACATTGTAAAACAGTCTGTCAGGGTTCCATAAACTTAAATGCTCAGGACAGACCCGCTATTCAAATAAGTTATTGATATAAATTTTCTAAATATACTGACCCCGCGTCGTATTACGAATTGGGGAGCAAAACAAAAAAAACCAGAAACACTCCGCGTAAATACAGTTTGGGTAACGGTGAAAATATATTTTATTCGTGAAATACTCTCAAAAGTTGGCCGAAATATTTCCTCAGAAGTGAGCGAATTTTTCTCTTTTAAACCGGTTTCGTGTCGATTTTCGGTTGAAATTCATCTTTATTTTTAATTCGAATACACAAAAACCCGAAATTTGAAATACAAAAATAAAAATTTACCGACTAGTTTCGATTACGCCACAAACACTATATTAACACGCGGCGGAGTAAACATAGAGTTAAACAAATATCGATAAAGGAGTCGATTTTTGTTAATTAATAAAAAGAATAGAATCGCGATATTTGAAGAAGCGACAAATGTACCAATGAAATAAATAAACTCATTACGATGTTTTTTGAATCTGTCGATTTTCTACGAACGTTAAATTTTTTTTAAAATTTTTAATTACTTCTTTTTCGATTTTGTTAATTATTCTATATCATGTTTTTCTATAGTGAAATTAGCGAGAAGTAAAGGCAAAAGAATTTTCAGCTAAGCTATTATAGGCTACCGGGGCATTTTCCGACCGTTCTCTGTTTCCGCTAATTTCTTATCATTCGCTTGAAAAAAAAAAAAAAAAAACGACGCGTGTAGAATAATTCTCGCAAGGAAAATTAACAAAAAAAAAAAAAAAAAACGCCATTCGATTAAAAGAAGCCGCTTCGTCCCTTTCTTCGTATCGCGCTGACATGGTAACTGTCAACTGCGATTATAGCGGAATTTCAGTAAGGCGCGCACGTTCGCCTTATCATTCATCGACCATTTGCCTGTTGCAGCAGCGATGTCTGAGCATCGTTACCTGTGCATCAGCTGTTTGGCTTAGACGAAGTTCAAAACCGCGAGCAGCAGAGATATTAATCATATTCGACAGAGTCTGCCGTACGCGGATAGAGTCCGAAATCTCGACACACACCGTGCCAGGAGGACGCGCGGAGATGGTATAGAAAGAAATAGAAATAGTGATGATCGGCGGAGGAAGATTGCGCGCGGGATAGTTTTAAGGGAAGTGTACGAGGAAGAAGAAAAATCTGTAGAGAATGGTGAATTTGAGGGAGCAGGTGAAATAGCAGCCAAGGTATTTTTACGGGTTTTAGATGTCGGTGTTTGTAGATGAAAAGAAATACAAGCGCGCTCGGCCGAAATGCGGCTCTTGGTCGGCCAGGCCGATTACCCTTAAGGTGGCTGCTCCGGCTCAGATCGGCAGTCACTGCAGCGGCAGCAGCGGTAGCTCAGTTCTTCTGTACTGCCGGTTACATTGTTGCTAAAGTTGTTGTTTAGAATAAGGCCCGTGCCTGGATATGTCGCTGGTTTTCTTCGGCTCTAGTCAACGACATTTACGATGGTTGATGAGATGTGTGTGTGCTACCTGGTATTCGAATCGGAATTGTTACAGAATGCCACAGAGAGAGCTTTAACCTGTGCTCTATTGTACTGGTCCGGATCAAAAGAAATACCCGAAATTTTGATACATTCAGGTGTAGAGATAGCGCAGACAACAGATGGTCTCGTCTCCGGCATTTGCTTGGCAGCGAAATTACCTTTGCAGAAGAGAAGACGAACTAGTGTCTGTGTCTTACCTTTTCGCCGAACCGTCTTTCTTCGGCACCAAGTGCATTTTATCCTATTGTCCGCGTTACGCAATAAGTTCCTCCCGTGCTATACACGGCTAATGGCACAATAGCGCAATCACACAAGCGAAGCAGCAACACCAGACGCCCCATACCTGCTCTTCCCGATCGCTCTCTTTCTATCGGCTTCTGTAACGTTTTCGGTCCAGCAAACCGTTTCAATCGTTCCGATTTTTTTAACTTTTTAACTACTTCATCTTATCGCACGCAGTCCGATTCACAGAGACCGTTCTTCCGAATATTCGCCCCTAATTAAAACCGCACTTCCTTCTAAATAATTCCATTTATGTTGCAGTAGTTCCTTAACGCGGACTCGACTTCATGATATGGCCAATTCCCGTTAGGAATTTCCACATCCGGAAATCGCAAGTATCGTCTCGTATTATCGACGTAATGCACACTTGAACTGCATCTGCATTCCGATATGATTCTAATATCTGTTTCAAACGTACTGCCCGCAGAATTTGTTGTTGGTACATCAAAACGTAAGAGCAGGTAGAAATATATTTATTTATTTATTTATTTTTCTTCCGGTAAAGAACATGTCGATGATGTAAAAAGGGAAAGTAAACGATATAAAAAAAGGATAAATATCCCACGGAAAAAAAAAGTACAACTCGCAGAATGTGTTAACGATTATTATTTTGTTGTGGTTTTTTCCCCAGTCCGAAATAATATCAGAGAAGTTATCTTTTGGAGAAGGGTAAAGGCGTCCGAAAAAAGGAACCAGTCTTCAATTAGACACTTAAGTACATTGTGAAAAGCTTAATTACACGTTCCGTGATAGACTTACTTCACTTTTTCTGTACGTTAAAAATATTAGAAAGAACAATAATCGGCCATTCTAATGGTCCGGGAATTTTTAAAAAGACCTTTCCAGATACTGCACATATTTATCGCATCTCTCTAAATCGACTTGAAGAAGAATTTTGGACGTCGTTTCGAATTTTTATGTCTGCGGTCGCCGCCTATGAGCAACATGTCAGAATTAACCAGATTTAAAACGGATGAAAGCTCCACAATGATCAAAGGCTTGGAAAATCACCTTAATAAATCCGTATGTCAAACAAATTCTCATTGAATCGCCGAAGCTGTAGTTATCGAAAGATCTTCAAAATTATTTTAAAAGACGAAACAAAAATAGCCTCCTTTATTAACGATTTTTGATAATTGAAAAGATTTTTAACGAAACTCAGTTTTCCAACATACTCCGCCCTATTTTTAATACGGATCTTATAAATGATCAGTTATAGCAGTAATACACGAACGTATCGAAAACAAAGTTTCATAATAAATGAGTTTTTTTTTTTTTTTTTTTTTTTTTAAATAAAAACATTTGTTTTACTTGGAATAAATGAAAATTTAAAATTACGTAATAAATGTTTCGAAAGTGAACAAAAAGGTCACTATAAAAATTTGTTTTTTGACAAACAGAAATTTTTAAAATATTTTTAATCTTTACTGAGAAAAAAGAAAGAAAAAAAAAACATATTATCAACAAATTTCCTTTACATATTAACAATCGTAGGATTTTAATAATATTAGCGCCGTTTCACTTTCTCCGTAATAATTTAACTTCCTTCTTACTTCATTTAACGTGCTGCTGTGTACTGCTACACCTGAATGACAGGGATAAAAAAATACTGAAGAACAAATTAGCCAGGAAAGATGGAAAAATCGGTTATAGCGACGTATTATAGAGACCAAATTACATATAACTCTATACGTTAACCTCTATCAGTTGTAATGATTATAACGAAAAAAAAAAAAAAAATGGTTATCATCAACAATATTTACGCGGGTAAATAATTATCGCTTATGATGACGCAAAATTTAACTTTGAAAAAAAAAAGGAAGTAAAATTTGTGCAGAATAGAAGGTAAATATTCTACTTGCTCTGCTAATTAACATGTTATCGTAAAAACTTAATGAAACTTATGAAAACCGTCCGGTACAGATGTCAATATATATTATGAGAAAACGGCTCACCACTCACAATAAGAAATCGAAGATTACAAAAATACCTTTTTCCGAAGTAAGAGAAAATTGAACTGCCGATCTATAGTGTAACTTTTTTCTTTAATTGTTCGTGCTTGTTTTATATTGATTTCTTATTTCAGGATTATACTTTCATGTATAAAGAAACAAGTTTGGCGTTTATTCTTTAGTATTTATTAACAAATATGTGCGACAATATGATTATAAATAAACGGTTATTCACACTTAAGCAGTGTTACTCTGTAATAGTTTTATACAGAGTGTAATGAACAGTAAATTTCGTGTATCGAAAGATCAAACCACTACACTTGATATCATCGAATATTAAACCCGTTATAAGGATCAAATTATTTATTCCCTTCGAAATCGTTATTTAACTTGCCCTCTGTTCTCTCAGTAACGTCGTCCTGTTTTATTAAATGTCCCCTCCTACTTTTTCGCGAAATAGGGTGAAAATCGGTCACATTGAAGGGAATGTGAATAATTTGGTCCTTATAACGGGTTTTATATTAAGTGTGAAGTACTTTAATTATTCGATGTATGAAAAGCCGGCACACTTTGTCTGAAACTTTTACCGAATAACATTTTTTTCACTGATTACTAAAAGGGAGGAGGTTAAAATCGGACGTTGCTGAGAGAATAGAGGACAAGTTGAAAAATGGTAAAAAACCGTAATTGAAAGAGGAGGCAGTGCTAACAAAGAGGGGAGGATGACAGATATAAGTTGTTAATTCTCGAGTAGATAACTGTGCGCGATATTAATGTAGCCTAGGTAATGATCGTATGATAATTTCTTTCCTCCGGTTAAGAGAAAAGGTTCTTATCCGCGGTTGTGCCGTTCCTCGGATCGAACGCAGTTTGTTAGAGAAATCAACATACGCATTTAAGATCGCATCCGTTTCTAATTTTAACTGGTATTTAACGAAAATAGAATACTTGTTCAAAAAATGTTATAAGACTAACAGAATGGGAAGGGTTTTTTTTATTATAATTATATAGTTCGAACAGCGAGATTAACAAAACTGAACTCCTCTAGCGCCTTATAATCTACATATGATTTCTAAAAAACGCTACGTTAGTTATCAATAAATTCCGAAACCTGAACCGAAGAATGAAAAAAAGCAACTCGAAGGCGCATCTTTCGGTAGTTCTCGTATTCATCGAAGAAACAAGTCCGAAAGTCAACTACTCTTGTACTCGTGAATATTTGAAATATTATTCTTCACAGGAAAGTTCGGAACGGCAGCAAGCGTGTGCTGATTGAAATTCTGGGCTGCAACATTTTGCTTGAACGTGAAAATTTATAGTAGTACCAAGTAAGAAGGAAATGGATATATTAAGTGTGTCGGCTAAATGTGTTTTTCAAAAATGTTGTCGCCAATCGATTACCATTCGGGGCGGCAGCTTTAAAACTCAATAATCGTATAATGTTCCAGCGAATTAATCTTCTCTCGAATAATGTTTCATTAACGATCGGCAAATTAGGTTAATTTCTATAAATATAGCCTACTCGGGGTAACTTTTTGTTTTGACGAAAATTACAATCCGCCTCATATAATCGTTGGCTCTCATTTTGCATTCATGTTCGGCCGTTATCAGTGCTTGACAAAAATGAGCTTTTCAATTTTAGCGATTGACGTGAGAGGTAAAAGTTTTTGAAATTCGTTCCACTTTTCTTTTTTTCTTTTTTTCTTTTTTTCTTTATGTACATATGTTTCTAGTTTCATTACGGTACCTGATAAAGAAAAGACACTCGACCGTCAACATTTAATCGTTTTTTTTTCTTTTTCGGACCCGGTCGATATCCGCAAAACGGAAAATAAATATTTATACGCATTCGCGAGCAGCCTATATGCGGTGGCCAGCTAGATTTTTAAGACATTTTCGAAGCACTTGTCTCTCTGTTTACCGCATATAGCCATAGTAAAAGATACACGTATCTTCTTATCCGTGGCCCTGTCGGCAGGAATTATAGAGATTTTTCTTGAAACCGGATAAGACTGCACAGTAATAAAAAGTGTTGGCCTGTAACGAGGATATTCGCGGGGTTTCGGTTTGTTTTTGTTTTCCTTTTTGGTATTCGGAGGAGCGACTATAAAGCATTTTAAATAAAAAGATATGCTTTGTGCGCCGCGCATAAAGGCGCTCTAGCGAAGGTGACGGCGAGCGACATCATTAATTGGCGGGAAAATGAATCGATCGTGAAAGCGAGTTACACAGTTTTAACCGTTTCGCCGTTTGAAATGTCGCGGACATATGTATGTAGCGGAGTTGTCGTCGGTGCAGATGGGGTTTCTGTAATTAACGGGTGGCGGTAGAGATTTTGTCGCGTGGCACGGGCCCCGAGCCGGCTGCCGACAGTTGCGAGGTTTGTCCGCGCGGATGCGACGGAACTAATGGAAAATCAGCGCGATGGTACCGTGGTTCGGAGGGCCGGGGGGGGGAATCGAATGGGCCCGTGTGTTTACCTTATTATTAACATAAAACGGTATGTTGTAACCGTCGTCGAGAAGTGAGAGTGACACCGGCGAGAGAGCGGCCGAGAAGCGACGAGGAACGGGTGTTGGGGGAAGCTGAAATAAATATGTTTGCATTTGCGCGCCGAGTGTACGGTAGCTGAAATGGTTCGGTACGGCGCTGTTTAAAAATAATGCGTCGCGCAGGTGTCTCCGATGGCAAATCGGTGCCGTTACCATAGAATTCCCCGTTTCGCGTCTTCCGTAGCAGAATCACTCCAGATTGACGAGCGACGGTTAGTCTGATCATCGTCGTGTTGCTCGTTCCGGGGTTCAAATCAGAATCCTTTTGTCCTAATAACCGACGTGCGCGCGTGCGCGCATACACGCGCACGCGCGCGAAGGCGCACGTACCGCGCGGTAATTCCGTCTGTGTCCCTTCGCTCGGGAACTGCGCGAAGGCCCGGCCGCACGTCGCTAGTGTACATCTTTTTCGAGCGCGTAAACAAAGAGCACAGCGCGCTGCTAAAATGATAAACTATATTCGGCACTTCTGTCTGTAGCGTGTGTACGCGGAGAGAGTGCGTGCGGCATTTGCAAGAGCAGGTGATGCGGAGCCTTTAACTTCGACACTAGGCGAAAACTGTACCGGTCCGGGCGAGCAGACGAGCTGCGAAGGGACGGCGGGGGTATTTTTAATTCGGTAAGGTTCCGCGGCAGACTCTAAATATAGCAGCTTTGTTGGAATAACAGCGACAACAATAATAGCAGGAGCCTGAGGACAGACCGGGCCAGGAGAGGAGAGGTAAAAAATAAAAATGATTATTACCTTTTACCGGTGCTCGAGACTGTTGGGGATTTTGATTCCGGTATTGTCCTGGAACTGGTCTTCGCGTTAAAAGGTTATTTTCGTGTTGGTAAATGCCGGTGTACAGAGCGGCAGCGGATCGAGCTGCGGTTGTAGGGGTTGTTGGCGTGCGAGACACGCAGCACAATCTGTTTAGAGGCACGCGTAAAACATCTGCCCGCAGACAGGACCCCCTCTCGTTGGGCACATGCTGAAAAATTCGCCCCCGAAATAGACATTACTTTATTATTCCGACGTTACCACTCTCCGGTCGCGCTATTTTTACCGACCCGTGGCCGCCCAATGAGCAGACTCTCCATCGACCATATCCTCAGCTTCCGAAATTTGAAGTGTGCGGACACTTCCAGTCGAGCCCGCTAGTACTCGGTTCACGTCGCTGACGGAACTATTTCTACGCGCCAAATTAATTAGCACCTTCCCTCCGCTGTTAAACTACGAAAATAACATCGAGAAATGAAGCGCCACCCGATATCGGACCGATTCCGTTTAAAAATAATAAACAAGTTGATCTCTGAATTCAACGCTGCGACCGGGGCCTTCCAATGTAACGGTTCTACTTGCGCTGTTGCGAAAAATGTGCGAAATGTCTATCCGACTCGAATGCATAATTAACCGGTAGAAGTTCAGTGACGGTAGAGTTTACCGACATCCACACCCTGCCGCCACCGGTACATTTTATTTTCGGTATAGGAAATAATTGTAAAAACCAAGTACAACAAGGGGATGATAAATTCGCTTTGCAGTACCGATCACCCAACAAGCAATTCAAACCAATTCGGTATACGAGTAGTTCTTTATTTCGGCTGGTCAGATTAGTCGAAGCAGTGATAAACAAGCAGAAAGTGGCATTCAAATTAGAACAACGCTGCCTGACCAGCGTCTGGAATAAACTATGAAAAAGTCATGGGAAGTTAAAATAGGACGGCAATGGTATTCTCTAGTTCAAGCAAGAGACAACGGCGAATATAAAAACAGCTATCCTAGATTAATACATTTAATTTTTTTTTTTTTTTTTTTTGTGTGTAATCTACTAAGAAATATTTAACGACTAATGAATACAGCTAAATAATAATATCTTTATCATTTTCAAATATTATCATTAGATATTAATATTTTTACTTATTTTTCTATTCTTATTTGTACTTCTACTAAACTGATTTAAATAATTATGCGATGAGCGAAATTCAAAAAGCTGACTGGATTATTTTCTAAAATATGAAGTACCGCAGTTCTATTAATTAGTCCCCATCGTGATGTTACACTGGAAATTTTTTCTGCTTTTAATTAGCTTCGAGCTTATGCGACGAATAATTTCAATATGAAAACACTTCCGAGTAAAATCGTTAATATTGTAAGTTCTCTGACACATTTCAGATATCGTTTTCATTTATAGAGCGACGTTCGTTATTAATTATATTTTAATTTCTTAGAAAACGCTTTCGATAGCGCGCGCTTATATTTTCGTAATATGAATATTAACTTTTGTGAAAGTGGAAAATCTACCGAAAAGCATTGTATAATGTTGCCATAGTATTATGCAACCGGCTTGAGAATTCAAAGTGTAATATAGCGATGGCCCCTTTCGACAAGCCGCCTCTAAATTCAGCTGCTATGCTAATATTTTCAGGTATTAACAAGTTTCGCTACTACATGTAAACCGTAACTCGTCCCCTTTTTTGAACTATAGCTGCGCAAGGTAATGCAGATTATTTGAAAAGGAAAACTCCCAATGCTCGACATAAATATGTGTTCTAAGTAACTAGAGAAGCAAAAATTAAACCTTAACAATGGTTGTATAATATAAATATAAATTTACCAATTACAGTAGTCACGGCATTAATTTTTACGTTGCGATTACGTCCGTAAACTAACGGGCAAATTTATATTTATATGATAATGTCAATTGTGTCTGTTCAAATATTTACAAATTATACAACTATGTATTACGGGGTACACAGTCGGTGTACGTAATGAAATATCACATAAATCTTATCAGTTCTAATAGAATTCTTAATCTTGATACATTTAATTTTACTCCTTATTAAGATGAAATCCTTTCTATACCGAAGACTTACAAAATCAAGAAAATTTCGTGAAAAAGAGAGAAAATTGAAGTAAGCAGCGTGATGTTTCGGGGTTTAATTGGAAATATATGTCTTACTCGTTTAAAATCTGCGACTTTGTGCTTCCTTACATGAGATGTTTTATCGCAAAGCAAAATTACCAATAGATAATATCGCTGAAATCTTTTGACCCCTCAATGTAAAATCAAAATCGTCAGCTATATAGGATACGATTGAAGCGAAGGGGAATTAAAAAAAGAAAAAAGAATACGAACCGAGGAGGTAAATGAAACTGAAAAGAATCCCGAAGGTAAACGAGTACTCTAGTAGTAAACTCTAAGCTACAATCTAGAGCGAGCGCATATTTCAAAGAAAAAAAAACAATATTGCTAGGAAAAAATTGCCAGCGAGGTAGAACCGACACCAAAGATTCGAGCACATTCTCGTTTCTAGATTCGACGATCTACGCTGATCTGCAGAACATAAATTTGGATGGAGTTAGCGGCAACCAAAGAGACACTTTTTTTTTTAATAGGTTCATCAACGATGACACTACTTGGCTGCTTCTACCTTCGATGTATATAGTTTAATTTTACCGAATGTATTCAGGAATATCTGTAGCTTATTAATTACTTTCGTTTTTGTTTTGTTTTTTTATAACTGAATGCGTCTATGAATTAGTCGAAAAAATGAAGTTCTATTCTTAAACACGTTTAAGGATAGAGGATAATAGAAAAAAATTAATAAGAAAAAAAGCTAACAAGAACTATTTTCGGAGAGGAATGCCAACGCTCTTTATTGGAAAAAAATCAACAACTTAGGAAGAGTGTCTAAGAGATAAATGTTCAATATTGCCAAAGGATTACAGGAATCGGAGACCTGAGGAGGTAATGTAAAAAAAATAGGGTTGCACCTGGAATAGAGATATTCAGAAGCGCTTAAAGCGATAATGACTGTTGTACGAGAAATTTTTAGACTTCCCCTTTTGGCTGTGAATGATGGTAGTTATTCCTTTGTTATGATACATTTATTGCTTTTTTTATTTATTTTTTTCCCCTTCGGGCACGCCAACCAAGGATCTACACCCGGAAACAATAAGAAAAAAAAGAGCCATCGGTTAAATTTTTATTCGGTTAGATGTAAGGAACTAATGGATGAAATAATGAATGGCGAAGAAAAGGACAAAATACTCTGAAAATCTCTACAGCGATCAGGGCATTTTTCCTCCAGACCACCCAGGTCCCTTTTCAATTTTTGTTGAAAATTCCTCCCCCGATAAGAATATTGGATATTTTCATCCGCTAGCCTTGGCTAGACTAATCAACAAAATTTCCACCTCTTTTTCAGATATTGTCCCACAGGGTAAAAGGCGTATCTCTGTTTTGTTCCCCTCTGTCTCTTCCGCTAATGAATTCCTTTCTAAGACTCCCTTCTTTAAATCCCATAATCTTAATGCATTTATCCCGCATAATGCGTTATATAGGATTGCAGTTATAACCGGTGTCCCTCCTTCCTTTTCATTGGAAGACATCAAAGAAGGACTTGAATCTTCTATTCCGGTTATTTCATTACGATGTATTCTCCGCTCTTCCGAAGGTTTTAAAATTCCGACTAGAATTGTCGAACTGAAATTCGCCAAATCCTAGCTCCCTTAATTCGTATCCATATATAGACTTCGCTTCTCAGTCTCTCCTAATATTCGTTCTCTCACCCAGTGTTCCAATTGTTCTCTTTTCGCACATATTGCACCCCAATTGTCGCAGCTCCCACTCCATCTGCTCCCATTGTGCATCCAAACACTCCTTCTCGGAATACCCCAATCTACAGGAACCTTCTTTCTGTCGCAACTGTAAAGGTTCCCATGTTTCCTCAGATCGTCGCTGTCCAGAGTGGCAAAGACAAAAAGATATAAAAAGGATCATGGCCTTTGAAAATATCTCTTTCCATGAAACCGTTAAGATCAAATCGTCTAATTCAGTAATTCAAGCCTTTTCATATGCCAACCGGGATGCAGCCTCCATTCCTTCTCGAAACATGGCCATCAACTCTTTTAAGGCTCCCTTTCTTCCCCGTCCAAAATTTCCAACATTCCACAAATTTCACAAGTCCAAACCCCATCATAAACCGCTCCCTCAATTTCCTTCTATCCCTTCTTATCATCCTCCTTCACCCTCAGTTGGATGGGCCCTAAATAAAGTGTCTACCCGGTCTTTTAATCCACCCTTGCCTACTTGTCCCTCATCTGTTCCTCTTTCCAACACACTTCGCCTTCCCCCACAGAGTCCACTTTAGCCATCTCCAGCCTCTCTGCTGTCATTATGCAGCTTCTTGCATCTTACAATATACCTTCGTCCTCTTCTTTCATCGACAGTCTTTCATCCTTGTTGTCTAACAGCGTTAATTTCAAATAATTCAACCTTTTTCGTTTCTCCTGTTTTCTCCTTCCTTTAATTTTTTTTCTTCTTCATATTTTTTTCTTCTTTTTCTCCTTCTACCCTTCAATACCCTTCTTCTTCTTTCTACATTTCTTACAGTTCAGTACAATTGCTTACTTGCACGCTTTACATATGGAATTTTCCACGCTACGGTTCATTCCGGAAAATTATCATCACGCTGGTGATGGCGTTAAACAGTAGGAGGACTACAAACTGGCCTTTCACCAGTTCGTGCAGGTTATTCTATTCTTTCTTTCGCTCACCCTGTTCCGAATTTGGCCGCAATTAATCTTGAAGGTCGCTAAACTGGCACACAACCAAGATTCCGCGAGCCCCTTTTTTTTTTCTTTTTTTTCTTTCTTCGCCTTAAATTATTTTTATTGTTACCATTCCACTCCTCCTTGCATTCCTTTTCCTATAACACTTATTCCTTACCTTTCTTCACCTCCTAGACAACATGTCTCAGAATAATTCTTTAAATATTCTTCAGTGGAACTGTCGTAGCATACATGCAAATAAACAAGCGTTAGAGGGGCTATTAGACCTCTACAATATTCAAGTAGCATTGTTATCCGAACTTCTCCGTAGTACGTTCTGATCGCGTAGACGGGTATGGTGAAGTAGCTATTCTTGTTAGAAACGACTTACCTCACCAGTTACATAGCATTTCCTTCCTTTCTCCTCCTCCTCATCCTAATCTCCCCAATATGGCACATATTTCTCTATCGAATCTCCTTCCTATCCCTATTCACATCGTTTGTGTGTACAATCCACCAAATTCTAGTCTTGCTCAGCTTCCTCTTCTCCCATTCCTTTCGACTCTTTCAAATCCATTCATCATTGGGGGTGATTGGAATGCCCATTCTCCACACTGGGGCTGCTCCGGTCACGACAGCAATGACTCTATCCTTGAAAACTTCATCCTAAATCATAACCTCTTCGTCCTTAATGATTCTTCTCCCACCTGCTTCAAAAACCCTTCATCTCCTAGTGCAGTTGATCTTTCTTTCTCTTCTCCCAGTTTTGGTCTAAAATGCTTTTGGAGAACTCTTGATGGCACTTTTGGCAGTGATCACTCTCCTATTGTTCTAACTCTTAATGACCTCCTTCATGCTTCAAACCTCTTCATTCTCCTCATTGGCTTCTCTTCAAAACTGATTGGGGGCAAATTTCGTTCTTTAGTCAATTCCTCTCTCTCTCTTCTACTCCTGTGTTGCCACATCTTCACTCCTCTTTGGACTCTATCTCGCTCGCTTATGTTCCTTCTCTTGAAGAAATTAATTCTCTTCCCCTTACTACTCTACCTCTGAAGACCATTTTCTTTCCTCTCCTTTTCATTACAATGAGCTCCTATCGGTTCTTAACAAATCCACTAACTCCACCCCCGGATTAGATGGACTCTCATATCTAATCCTTAAAAATCTCTCCTCTTCCTCGTTGCATTCTCTCTTAGCCATCTAAAACTTCTTTCTAATCTCTGGTCACACTCCTAAATCCTGGAATGATTTTATAATCATTCCTATTCCTAAAAGAAAGCAATCTTCTTTCCGACCTATCTCCCTCGCCTCTTGTCTCCGAAAACTTTTCGAAGGCTTAATCAACAATCGTTTAGTCTGGTGGCAGGAGCATAACCATCGACCTCCCAATATGTTTGGCTTTCGCCCTGGTCTTGGTCCAATCGACTGCATTAGTACCTTTCTATCGGACATCTACAAATCATTCCTAGATAGAAAGTTTACTATTGCCACATTCGTCGACGTCGCATCTGCGTTTGATAATGTTCATCTTCCTTCACTGGCTTCTAAGCTCATTTCCCTCAATATTCCTCCTATTCTCGTTACCATTATTCTTAATCTGTTCCAAAATAGATCTCTTTTTCTTTCTGTTCCCTCCTTTTCAACAATCAGACGTTGTTATCGTGGCTTGCCTCAAGGTTCCTTTCTTGGTCCTTCTCTTTTTAATATTTATCTCCTTGATATCGCTTCACTCTTTTTGCAGATGATACCCTTACCTACTCCACTTCAGACGTGCTAGCTACAGCTAACGAGGAGATTAATTGTTCTCTATCAGTCTTCAGTAGTTCCCTCTCCAGTGCTTTTCTTTCTCTTTCTCCTTACAAGTCTTCTTCTATTATTTTCTTCCTCCGCCCATATAATCGTGCTCTGGTAAACATCATCTCCTCCAACTATCCTATTCCTATTGTTAATTCCATATGCTATCTTGGTCTTTTCCTAAATAGTCGACTCTCTTTCCAAGAACATATCGAGTACCTTTATATAGCTTGTCTTAAGAGACTAAATCTCCTGAAAGCCTTATGTCCTCTCAAGTGGGGCGGTGATCCATATATTCTCATAATTCTCTACAAATCCATCATTCGTTCCAAACTAGACTACTGTTCCTTCTTATACGGCAATGCCTCAAACTCCCTCCTGCGCAAACTTGATAGAATCCAAAACTCCTGTCTTCGGCCCTGCATTGGGGCCCTAAAGTCTTCTCCTATTCCTGCTATTTTGTCCGAATCTAATATTAAACCCCTGTTTATCCGCAGATCTCTGCTTGGTTACCGTTTTCTAATTAAACGCTTCCCGATATCTTCATCTAAACTTATTTCTTCCTATTTGTATATCAATGACCATTGGCGCTTCGTTCCTCACATAATCCCGGTACTTGCGCACATAGCTGCTCGGGTCTCTAAGTTCTCTCCTTATGTCTTTTCGCGCAATAAGCTTCCTTACTTTTTTTTAAATTTCAATAGTACGTGTCTTCCCATCTCATTCTCCTCTCTTCCTCTTCGTGCTAACTCCACTTCTCAAAGTACAGTGGTCAGTGAATATGTCCACATATTAAATTCTTCATTTCCCCGTCATGCAAAAATTTTCACTGATGGTTCCAGAAATGATAGCGGGGTGGGCGGTGCTTTTACGGCCCCCTCGCTTAATCACTCGGAATCCATCAAACTTCCTTCCTTTTGTTCCATTTTTTCTGCTAAATCAGTCATTCTTCGTGCTCTCTCCTTTATTTCCTCTTCAAGAGGGATCTGTAAATTTCTCATTATTATTGATTCTAAATCTGTACTGCAAGCTATCTCTTCTCCTCCTTCCCACTCGACTAATGATATCATTCTTTCTGTTCGTGTCTCTATTTCCAACTTGCGCTTAGCACGATCTATCCTTATTGACTTTTTATGGGTTCCTGGTCACTCTGGCATTGAGGGAAACGAAGCAGCTGACTTCCTAGCTCGATCGGCGTCTCTCAATGGTCCATTCCTTCCGTATTTTCCTACCTCAGACATCCTTTTCCTCTCCGCAAGTCTCCATACCAGACTATGGGTTGACATCTACCCTTCCTTTTTTGCCAATCGCTCCTCCTTCTACCTCCTCCTACAGCCTACTCCCAATTCACAGCCTTAGTACCAATTTCTTCCCTTTTCTCGGCGCTCGGCTATTGTTTCTTTAATCAGACTGAGACTTGGTCATTCCCTCCTTCCCTTTTCTCGTTTTTCTTTTTTTCTTTCACCTTCTCCCTTTTGCCCTCTCCACTCTACTGTGATCCTATATGCAACCCCAACCAAATCCTTTTTGAATGCCCTGCTCTTTTTCCTGAGTGCTCTCATCTATACGCCGAACTTTTGGCGTTGGATCTTCCTACCCCTTTCAATGCTTCCTTCATCCTTTCCTTCCCATCTCCAGCCGTTATTCCCCTCCTTCTTTCTCCTTTATACTTTCTCTCTCCGATCGCCTCAGAATCTGAGTAGGTGATCTAAGGCCATGTAGTTGGGTCAGTGTTAACACCGAGCCCATTAAAAAAAAAAAAAAAAAAAAAAAGCACAATAAGAAGTAGGTTGAGTTTTAGCAGAAAAGAATATAAAATACAACGTTCGACAGAAAGAGGTGAACATTCAAAAAAGACGTGATTGGCGTCGTAAACACTTCATTGAGGTGGAAAGGACTATTTGGAGAGGAAACAAGGGAATAGCGAAAACGAAAGGAAGGGAGAGCAGAGTGGCCCAAAAGCGAATCATAGAATTGATAACAGAACGGGGAAGTGAAGGACACTCAAACAGTTATTAAAAGGAAGATTCGGTCGTATAGATAGATAAAAGAATTGATCGTTACGAAAGGAGGAGGGGTAAATATCTGACCAAAATTTGAAGTTAAACTTTGTACATAGGGAATTCAGGTTAGAGGATGGAATTTTTTAAAAAAAGGAACGGTAGGAAACAGCAACCCGAGCCAAAAAATCATTCGTTTCATTACCTTTAATATCCATGTGGCTGGGAGCAAATCAAAACGGACGGAATAGTGAGAAGAAAGAAAATGGATAATACAGCGTATGCGAAGAATAATGAAATCGGAAGGGTGATCAGGAACAGGGGAGCCTGAAATAATCAAATAATTAGAAAACCGACGACTAGAGGAAATGAAGATAATAAGAGTGTAGGATAGCTATCAACTCGACTCTGTAAGGATGTAACAGAAAGAAGGAAGACGAAATCATTCAGCTAAAATCCGGAAGGACAAAAGAAGCTCCAACACCGTGAGTTTCCCTGGAGTTATCCGTGACGATGGTTACATGCTATGGAAATTGGGAATTGATAATGCTGTAGAATTCTGTTTAATTATTGCTTGAAGAAGGGATTTAGAAAGTGAAGGTAAAAAGGTAAAGCTTTGGGAAACTGGCAGAAATTAGCAAAGCTAAAGGAAAGAAAAGGGAGATAAAAGTTGTCAAGTGTTTTTTTCGTGATACCCTATATTTCGTACATCTTTATACGTTTTGTTCATGGCAAGAAAACTTTGGGCCATTTCATCAGCCCCCGAAAAAAATTTATGATAAAATATAGTGCCGGATAATTGTGTATAATTTGTGTGTATCAACGTCCCCGAATTTGCGTACACTCTCTTCCGCCGTTATAATGAAAACAAATCTGGGAAGGCTGGAAAAATGGGAGCCCCCCCCAAGGTGAAATTAAAAAAAAATATGGTCTCATATAATTGTGTATTAATATTCAAAAATTTGTGTACACTCCCCTTCGCCGTTATAATAAAAACAAATTTACTGGCTAGCCCGGTGGTTTCTTGATTTCCCCAACATGAGGCGGTCAACTATTTCATCCATAATTAGACTTCGGTTAAACCACAGCTTGCTTCTTGCTTCGCTCTTTCGTTTCTCCATTACTCAGTCTCCTCTTTGTCCATTTGATCCGTCAGAAGCAAACTTCGCTTGTGATGCGAACCACATTTTACTTGAATGTCCTTCCATTTCTTCAGAACGCGCGATACTGTATTCCGGTCTTTTGCGTCTTGGCCTCCCTACGCCCTACAGCGCTCACAGCATCTTTTCTTTTCCCGTCTCCCTTGGTTATTCCTTTGTTAGCTTCTTTCGTATGTTCCATTTGTAATATTTTTCCTTTACAATTATTAATACTATCATACCGTTGAAGTGAGTAACGTCCTTAGCTGACATGCTCAAAAAGAGAGAGAAAAAAAAAATAGGCCTCCCACTGCTTTAATCATATCCGGAAGAAATATTAAATCTTCAGTTGGTAAGGGAGCAGTGTAATCACTTTACTTTCATGTAGAGTCCATTCCTTTGAGAAATATTTTGCATGTTCTAATCCCCATTAAAACACCGATACTGCGAAAATAAAGTTGTGATCAAAAAGTAGGCTGTACATAATGTATACACTCGATTCTTTTCGTTCAAAATTATTATTATTGATCAAAATCTGAGCGCTCTTTTCTTGTACGTTTCTGCAATAATTTCACATCTTAGCCAAGTTCTAATCAATTCGAAGTATAAAGCAGTTCTATTAAAAATAGTCGAATTTACAAAATTGTTGTAATGATTACTATCTGCATAAACGCAAAATAAAATTTGAATAATTGCATCAAATGTACATGTGTTTATAATTGTGTAGCGATAGTTCTCTAAATAAATACTTTTTAACTTTGAACAAATTCTATTTACTGGGTGGTCAAGTATTGAACTTTTTGTCGAACTAATAAAATAGTTGGATCGGATTATGCGTAACTAGATTTAAGTTTTTTAGATTTTGCTATAAATTTTGTCTTATTTTGTCCCCACCAGTTCTCTTTTACTTCTTGCTCACGCAAAAGGGGGATCAGAGGATTTTTTTTGTATACTAATAAATTTTTCCTTTAGTCGCTCTATTTATTTTTTTTAGCGTGAGCCGGCTATATTGATCTTTCCTGTTATGTACTGAACGTGTATGCGAACAAAATCGTCTAATGGGTAATTTTTCGTCCTTGAAGCAATCGTTTTTCAATTCTTTAAACAGACTTTCGGAACTTGTTGTTTCTATTTCATTGCCAAATTGAAATATTGCTACCATAATAATTGACCACAAACATATCAGCTTGCAGTAAAAATCTTTTCGTTATTCACCTTGGGGGGCTAACATTTCACCAGTTTTTTCGGAGGTCGTTTTATTTTATTTTTTATCTGCGTAGAAGCATTTCGAACGTCAAAATAAGTTATAATATAAGTAGTAATTTTACGCATTCTGCTAAAAAATAACTTTTTTTGAAATAATATATTTCTTAAATGGCAAAATAAATAAGGTAAATTAAAGTACCCTTATGCCAAAATCCGTCTTCAGCTTGTAAAGGAAAAGAAAACACGAACATAAAATCGGAAATAAAATTCTTCAAAAAGTAAATTGGAAATACATAGAAACGAACGTAGAACTGAACGTATATTATATTAAAATTATTTATACAATTACCGGCACGTTTCGGCGATACAGACAATCATGGTTATTAGAAATTATCTTTTAAATTTTTAATATACCATGATTATACTGTGTTCCCGAAACATATGTCGGTAATCATATGAATAATTTTAATGCATTTTTCTGATAAAGATTAATTTAACAGGTTTTTGCAAATTCGAATCATCGGGAAAAGTTACGGATGATTAAGTGTCTAGATGTTATTTTGATTATATTAATCTGGTCGAGGGTGCGAACAAAAATTAAAATTAAACTTCGCAGAAGTGCGACTACGACTTTTTTGAGCGACAAGCGACAAGCACGTGCCGCTAAAAATACGCAGAAGTTTGAAAAACTTTTTTTGCTCGATAGAAGACATAATTTCAGCGAAATTCGAGCGGCGGCGTGTGACCACTGTCTCGGACTTGTTGACGGCAGTGGGCAAAAATTAGAATTAGTCAGATGATCGGTTTTAGTATGCAGAACTAATAAGTATTTGATAATTTACTTTTTTTTATTTTTTTAATTACCGAAATAAAATAATTAGACATTTAATAATATTCAAAATTATCGAGGTGGTGGAGTAATTTCGAACGCCAATTTTATGTACTGGTAAATTTCGTGGAATGTGAACTGATATTAAATGTGTTTAGATATGCCGTTCGTTAAATAGTCGATAAAATTACAATCGCTGATATTAAGCGTTTACTCCCAACGTGGAAAAAAGCTTAACCATTACACAGGTCAGCGGCGACGAGAAAAAAAGACACGCCCGTTATCTCGCTACTTGCAACATTTTTCGATTCACTTTATCGGCTGATTTTGTTAATGAATTCTTCATTCCAGCAATCCGATTTCACACTTTCGTGTCTGTTCTCCGTCGCATAGCGTGCAACAGGACAATAAGCCGAGTAGATGCAACAGTTGTCAGCTAGAGCGATGGTCAAATATCTACCATTTGTTGTGGAGCTGCTGTCGCATAGAAGATCCAGCTCGATGACCGATCCGGGTGATATTTTATTTCTGTTGTAATGCAAATGGTGCTCTTGAATCAGCGACTGAAGCTAGTAGTCGGAAGGGCGATACGAAGGGCTAGAGGGGCTTACCTTTATTGTTGAAGAGCGAGAGATATAATCTTGTTTCCGTTCTAATTTATCTAGCGTTGTCATTCATGTAATTTGCATATTATAGGCGTGTATGCGTGTCTTGTCGTCATCATCTGCCGCTTGATGCATCAAGCCGGCTACAAATCAGAGGCGGAACAATATTTCAACTGTTCTTCCGACCAGAGTACATCGGTCTAATTCAAACGACACATTATGTTGATTAGACTCTGTGTACATAATACTGCCCAACTTCTAATGTTACGCCGCGAAGACCTCAGTGATTCTGGAAGTTCCCCGTAAATCGTTACGACTTTTGCTCACTTCGTTAAAATGCGTAGATAGAAAATTTATAGCTCGTGACGGTTGACACTAAATATCTTCAAAATAAACGATAATTAAAATTACACCATTTTCGTCCCGTTTCTTTAAATAATCTTCTTAATTTGCCAACGCATTTTCTCGGAGCAATGCTAATTTTCTGTACTTTTCGGTATTGCAGTTCAAGTCGAATTCCATCATTCGAACGAAATACTTTTTTTTAAACCATATTACGCCAGTTGAATAATCATCTTGATTATATTATTTCCTGTTTTACTACTTTTTCACTTTAATTCGTTTTAATAAGATTAACCGAGGAAATAATTTTCTACGTACTGCTGTAATTTTTAAATAAATTTCTTCTTATTTTATTATTATTATTATTGTTATTGTTATTATTATTATTATTATTATTATTATTATTATTATTATTATTATTTCAAAAAAACGCTAGGAAATAACTCACACCATATTCAGAGCATATCGATTAATGGTTTAAAAACTGATGTAACGGGTAACGAAATGCTAATCGCTGACTACTTTAATGAATATTTTACCAATATGGTTTAAAGCATGATTGAAAATTCGAAATTTTCAAAACAATTATTAGAAAAAGTAATAAAAGCCCCGAATTCTTTTGGTTTTATTGATCTTTCTTATGATGAAGTAAAAACCGGGATTCTGCCAATGCCTAATAAATCTGTGTTTGGTTACGATGGAATTTCAATATTAATGATTAAAAAAAATTTAGGTTTTTTTTTGTAAAACATTTAACATATTTATTTGATGTATCCTTCCAACAATTTTAAAATTCGGGATAATTACGCCCGTTTTTAAAGCTAGGAACATTACTGATATTTCCAATTACCGACCTCTATATATAGATATATATATATAACTCAGCCATTTTGGCCTCGCAAGGGGCTGTGCCCCTTGACCCCTCTTGCTTTCATTTCTGTCTCTTTCTCTTCTATACTTTGTATAAAATGATCAAAATTTACAACGTAATTCTTACTGGCATCAACACAAAAAAAGTAACATAATCCCAAAAATTCTACCCCAACATTTAACTTTCATTATATAAAATTAAGATATTTTTTCATTACATTTATCGTTACATATTTCGTTACATAAAATTGTGACATTTTTAAAATAAAAGTAACAAAAATCCTACAAAATATAACAAACGTTACATAAAATTAGGACATTTTTTCTAATGGGGGGTACCCTAAGAATTACTAATTAATATATATATATATATATATATGTATTCTTCCTACAATATCAAAAGATGTTTGAAAAATGTACGAAACTCAGATTTATAAGTTATTTATCACACAACTTTTTTAGCAAAAATCAGTATGGTTTTCTTCCGGATTGTTGTACGGACGATGCACTTTTCGATCATATTTCGTTTTTTGCTTCTAATGTAGAAGCAGGCTGTTCGGGGTTGTAGCTGTTTAGTTAGACTTGAAAAAAGCTTTTGATATGATTAATCATAATATCCTTTTACGTAAATTATTTAATTGTGGTTTTCGTAGAAACATTTATAAATGGTTTAAAACATATTTAACAAAAAGGATGTAGTACAGTTCAACAAAGATTATCTTATTTACACAGATTTCCTTTCTTCACTTTCGTCTTTATCACAAACGCACAACAAATTACAAAATCCCATCGCTAAAGATATAATCTCAGCTATATCTACCGCTTCGAATCGTATTACCTTCGCGTGGATTTTAGGACACAAGGGCATCAGAGCTGGTGGATTTTGCAGCGAATGAGCCGGTTCCGGACATACCAGTACCGTCATCGGACTTCTCTATAACAGTTAAATTCCTGCTAAAAAATAAATGGTCGAAGAATTGGGGTGAAGTTTCTACTTCGAACAAATTGCGTTCGATCCGCCTAAATACTGGAATTTAGACCACTTAGTCAAGATCCAGCCGTAAAGAAGAAGTTATATTATGCCGTCTACGC
The DNA here is from genome assembly GCA_039619475.1 of Icerya purchasi. Classification (NCBI taxonomy): domain Eukaryota; kingdom Metazoa; phylum Arthropoda; class Insecta; order Hemiptera; family Monophlebidae; genus Icerya; species Icerya purchasi. The sequence continues at coordinate 308,118,847 of CM077116.1, forward strand.
ATTGCCCAAAAAATCTCTCATTCCTTTCTACTAAATAAATCAGATCCCACTACTTGTGGCGTATGCTCTGTTCCCTTATCCATTCATCATCTTCTGGTAGACTGTCCGAAATTCAACCTTTTCCGATCCTAATAACGCCTGTCCAGTTCCCTCTCTAAAATTCTTGAAGACAATAAACAGAAAGTCTCCAGCTGCTCTTCAGATTCCTGAGACTATCCAATATCCTAAATCAATATCTAAACTCCATTCACCCGTGCCTCCGGCTAATGTTGCAGTATACGGCACGTAAATGGATACAATACAAACGTCAGAAAATTTTTTTGTTACTAAATAATAAAAATAAAAATCCGGTCAGTTATGTCGTTTCTAGCTGTTAAATAAATCCCGTTATTTAAAACTGAAATTGTTATATGGAAGACTTCAAAATTTTATTACATAACAGAGAAAACCCTTCTCTCTTTTTTCTTTTCAAGTAATAGAATTTTTTTGTTTTTGTTTTTTTAACCTACCGAAAAACATTACGAACGTCAGCATTAGCGATGCAAAATTTAAAACTTATTCATTTTAGATAAATACAAGAAATAGACAGCGACCAAAAAAAAATTATAATTTCACAACACAATCACCTCCTTATAAGCCGACTAATTTTAAGAAAATTATAAGAAAAATGTAATTAATTGCAGTATTGATGACTTTGCAAAAATTCAAAAATCACAGCGGTTGGTATATCAGCGACGGTAACATGCTAAACAATGAACGAGGCCGATTAATTTCTCGTAACATTCGACAGGACCGAATAAATTTTTAATTTCGAATACTTATTACAACTAATTCAGTGTAACTGCCCCGACAGCACGGCATTTCACACAAGTCGTTGGCCGCTCAGATATATGCAGTTGGTGCGTATTCGTCACGGATAAATAGTATATAAAAGACGATATCCGAAATAAACGGGAACGAAATATCACCGAAAATTAAAAGTTCGAACAAGGTCGTAAGGTAACGGTCTGTATAATACTGGAATTCTGAAGCAACGGCTCTGTAGTTACTTAATCAATTTTAATGGAATTTTGCGCCGATTTATAATGCATTTCTCACACTATGTTTTAAATTCATTTTTTTTTAAGTCAAAATTTAATTAACTTAATTTTGCTAATACATGGTGTGTCCAGGTTATGAAACGCGTTTTTTTGGTTGCGCCCCTCTTACCTGCAGCGCGCTCGAACCGGTTTGGTTAGGTGGAGCTGACTCTCAGCTTCACAGCGCACTGCAATTTCTGTTCCGAGCATCGTTACTATCGATGAATTAGTGCACTTCTGTTTGGAGACCTCGTCACGATGCACGATAGCTGATTTAATCGAACAACGTTAGGCGATCGAGTTTTTCACAAAGCTCGACAAAAAAGCTGTCAAAACTTACACAATGCTGAATTAAGCTTACGGAGAGTCTGCTACGAGTTATGTGCAAGTTACGAGGTGGGTGAAAAATTTTAAGGACGGCCAGGAAGGGGTGGACGATAACCCTCGATTCTGGACGACCAACAACCAAGTGGAAACGAAGAAAATGTGAACCGTGTTCGTAAACTATTGAATTCTGACCGCCGAATGAGTGTTCGGTTGTTAGCTCTGAACATTTCAAAAAGTTCTGTGTTCAGCATTGTTACGGAAGATTTGCACATGCGGAAGGTGTGCGCCAAGCTGATCCTAAAACTTCTGACGAACGAACACAAAGTCAATCGAGTGTCGATCGCAAGTGAACTGAAGAAACGCACGGAAATTGAACCGGATTATTTGGATAACGTTATTATCGGTGACGAAACGTGGACGTTCCAGTACGACCCGGAAACGAAGCGTCAGACTTCTGAATGGCGCACCTCAGCGTCCCCAAAAACCCATAGGAATCAGCCATCGTGCGTCGTGACGAGGTCTCCAAACAGAGGTGCATTAATTCATCGATGCTGATGATGCTCGGAACAAACTGAACTGCAGTGCGCTGTGAAGCTGAGAGTCAGCTCCACCCAACCAAACCGGTTCGAGCGCGCTGCAGGAACGAGGAGCGCGACAAAAAAAACATGTTCCCTGATTCCTGGACACACCATGTACATCATTATGATTAATCGATATGTTATATAACCCAAAGTCGATTATTCATTACTTGGAAAAGTCGGTTTTTGAACTTTTTTTCTTTTTTTTTTTTTATTTTTTTAAATTTAATTTAACGTGCCGTATACAGCGACTAGGCTAGAGGCACGGTAAAGGTGTATTATAGTAACTGTAGCAGATCTGATTCTTTAATGGAAATCCGAAAAGTCTGGAAATTATCCTTTCATCATCGCCAAGAAGTTCTGTAAGTGATGAAGGCAGAGCGAATTTCCCTCGTGCCGTTTTGAATTTCGTACAATCGATAAGCAGGTGTTGAACGGTCAGCGGAACAGTGCAGTAATCACATTGAGGAGGAACATCCTTATTTAGAAGGAATGAATGTGTGATAGCAGTATGGCCAATGCGAACCCGACAAAGGGCCGTTTCCTCTCTTCGGCTGCATCTAGTTGAGGTTAACCATGGCACTGAACGATGTTTAATTCTTTTTAATTTATTTGTTGATGGAACTTCCAGCCACGTGTTATGGAATTTTTTATCTAGACAACGAGTAACATGTTTCTAAAAATCCGCCGTCGGTATTGGAATGTCTGGAACAGGGTTGAAATAGGTTGCTTCTTTGGCAGCTTGGTCCACTGATTTGTTGCCTGGAATTCCTCTATGACTTGGAGTCCATACGAAGACTATTTGGAAGCGAGTTTTTTGCAGGGTCGAGGTAATTTCTATTGCTATGGGATGTTGTTGACGATCATGGTACTTAAGTAAGCTTTGTAGTGCTCCTAAGGAATCTGTACAAATTAAATTTTTGTCTGAAGAAATATTAAGCACAGCCATGAGAATAGCATAAAGCTCAGCCGACTGGATGGAATAGAGTGCAGGTAGCGAGCATCGTATTGTATCGAGCTGATCTGATATTATTGCGCAACCGGTGCGATTTTCAATTTTGGATCCATCAGTGAACATTATTTTGTAATCTGGATATTTTGAAACTAGTTGCTGGAAGGCCCATGCAGCATTCTTGGTGAGATCTTTTCCTAATTCTAGTAAGGTTAAATCACATTGGATTTGAAGATCTGACCAAGGTGGTAGCACTTGTTTTAGGTTGCTGAATAAATTTGGTTGAACTATATTAAGCGAGTGGAGCAGTTTCGATATCTGAGTCAAGAAATGCATATCTGTAAGCGAAGATCTGGCAACTGTAATAGTACCGTGGGCTGGAGAGTAAGATGAAGCCTTAATATGTGTATACAGATTCAGCAGGAGTTGTTCTCTACGCAAGGAGAGTGGTTTTTCGTTGGACTCGTATAACATGCTGATTATTGGTGAGGTACGAAAAGCGCCGAGTGCCAGCCGGACGGCTGAATTTTGGATCGTGTTTAGTCTGTTTAAAATATGGTTTTTAGCGGAAAAGTAGATTCCTGCGCCATAATCCCATTTTGAACGAATTAGAGTGCGGTAGATTCTTAATAATGACGTTCTATCTGAACCATAGCAAGTATGGGCAAGCTTCTTCATCAAATTAAGTTTTTTTAATCCAGATCTTTTAAGAGAGTTGATGTGGGAAGACCACGTCAGTTTATTATCAAAAATTAGACCGAGGTATTTGACTTCATCTACTTTCGAAATCCTTTTTCCATTTAGTTGAATACAGATGTCGTGTTGGCAATTTCTGATTTTACAAAAGTGGATACTGGTCGTTTTAGAGTCGGAAAATTTCAGTCCTTTGTGCAATGCCCATGTTTGTAATTTGTCCACTGTTTTTTTGTAAAATTTGTTGACCTATTGCTGGGTCTGTGCAAGATGTGAATATCGTGAAGTCATCCGCAAACAGGGTACAGTTGACTGGTGCTTCAATTTCTTTAACTATATCGTTTATAATTAAGTTGAAAAGTGTGAGACTAAGTACCGATCCCTGAGGAACACCGTTCTGTAATTCGAATCTTTTTGAAGTTGCTCCACCAATTTGGACAGTAAAGTATCGTTTAGTGAGAAATTCCCGAATAATTTTAGGTAAATTTCCTCGGAAATTGAAGCCATGAAGAGTCTGAAGGATTTTATTGCGCCATACTGTATCGAATGCCTTTGACATATCGAAAAATATAGCCAGTAAATGTATTTTTGTGGCAAAAGCGTTGATAATGGAATTTTAAAGTAGTAGCAATTTTCTTATGATGTGTGTAATTTGTGATAATTTTAAATATCTGTATTCTTTAATTTTTATATTAAATCTTCTCGAACCATTTATATAGTTTTATTATACATATATATATATATATATATAAAAGCAATGGTTTTCAAATACAGATAATAGAATACATACATGAATTATTTTTAGAAATTTGTTCTTTTTGATTGCTTTTAAATATTGCTGAAACTTGTCATTGTTACATTTGTTTTATGCGTGTTAAAAAATAATACAATTCTCTTCTCTGTTAACTAATGAAAGCTATATTAATACAAATTCGACATATCACGTAACTTTTTATTACAATTTTAATTTTGTGGATGTTAAATCCGGAAAAACTACGCTAAAAAAATAAAAAAATTTCATTATAACAGCAAAACTCTTGTCTCAAGGTACACGCATTATTTTTAATAGTTTATTATTTTTGTTATTAAATACTACTATTTATAAACATAAAAGAGGATGGTAAAATTATGCCCTTAATGTTTGTTCAATTTATGGTTATTTATGGTTAATATTACAAACTAAGGTAATTATGTTTTCTACTTGTAAAGTTAAACAAATGATGTCATACAGTGCATGCAGATCCGTCGGTATAAATTTTTTACGGGGTTAGGTACCATTTGTGTTTATTTAATTTGCTCGATTATAATGTTATCAACGCTTGACGTTTTGCCGTTTTTCATTCTCCCCTTCGTTTCATCAACTTCTACTGTATCAAATCCAGCTAATTTCTTTTTGAGGCACCCGCACTAATTTCGGTTTTCCAAATTTACATCCTTTTACTGGTTTGCCGTTAAGTATTTAGTTGATGAGCTATTTGGTTGTTCGGTGTAACCTTGCGGGTTTTTTGCTTGCTGGGTGGGATCGCAGCTGAGTTCTTTGCTCTTACGCTTCATATCTAATGACTGGAACCAACATTTCCTGCGGTCGCATTCTCCAAATTGTCCGCCTACTGCTAAAGTTTCTTCTGAGTATGGTCTAGTATTAAAATTTCTTTCGTAAGCACTATGCAGCAAGGCGGAGTTTTTCCCAGAATGTATTTCACATAGGTGTACCCAAGACAGTTTTTCGGAGGAGAGGGCGATCAATTAAAAAAAAAAACACTTGACAGAAAAAAGGATTTTACTTAATTATATTTTATTAATAATCTCTTGCGCAATAGTTCTAAATGCGAAAGGATTAGGATTACTTCTGTTCGTTTTCATTTTGAGAATTATTTTCACTAATGCATAGTTAGTTTACGACCGTAAAACGACAATACAGCAACGTAAAACTCCCTTTCGGGGGGGGGGGGGTGTAACCCACCAAATTTACTCCCCCTCGGTACACGTATGGTATTTCGTTAGACATTCTCGGGGAATGAATTTCCTTAATTTTTTTTTACAATGATGCCGTATGTATTGGCCGGTGGATTCATTTTTTCATCTAATTCACCAGTGCAATCAGCGGTGTTTACAAAATATTCATGCAACCGGTCTAATTGCAGTTTCAAACTAGTGCCAGTTGATGTTGAAATCCAGGAATGAGGCTTCCTAACGTCTTTAATGGTCATATGCTTACCAGATGGCTACTTACAAAAATACTACATCAGGATTATATCCGCGTTTCCATCGACCGTTATTACAGGTTGGAAGCTTAGGGTCGTATATTAACTCCAGATTCTTCGTTTCTGTCCATTGTTCGACGCAAAATCATGTCTGCAAGTGACTGTTATAATCCCTCATTTCCACATTATTCATGCTGTTGTGGTAGTTTGTAAAGTATGTTTACTGGTTTACATATCGATGTGACAGTACAATTGGAAAATTCAATGGTAATGACTTCCATGTTGTTACTCCGGGGAGGTATCCGCTGACACAATTGTAATGCTTGGGTTAATGAAAACTGCGCTATGTCATGTTCTCATGAGATACCTCTACAACTATTTGCGTCCGTTGAATTTTTGGTCGAAATTGCTTCGATCCCCGGTGGGTTTCTTGTATACAAATTATGTCGCATTTATTTTTAGCGCAGAAATCTGTTACTATCGCCTCCATAACTGCTGTCAGGCCTTTAATGTTGATGCTGACCATCGTCAATGGAAGTAGTTGTACACGATTAAGTTCGCTGCGTAGGAAGGAGTAGTTGACGATTCAAAAATTAGTATTCTGAAAAAATTCGATATCACTTGAGACGCTGTTACTAGGAGCATAACGTGAAGATTTGTTACTCGCCCACATTCTCTGCACTAATTAATTGCACCAAGTCTCGAATTTCACTCAACATCATAAAATACTTCAGCCTTTTGAACAGTGAAACGAGATGGTATTCAAATATTTTTCTCGCGTGCTTGCAATGTATGAAAGGTTTCTCTACAAAAAAATTTACCGCAATCAAAGCTACTACCAAACAGAACACGAATTTTGCGAAAAGCACCTTTCAAGTAATCCGATTAAACTACCCGATTATTTGGAACCATCTAGTGACGTTGAGAGTTTTAAGCTCATAGAAAATCAGTAAATAGACGCAGAAATCTAACGCTCATCGAGAAAATTTCTTCTCGTAATTTTTAAACGGTAATCCGAAATATTTGCCGACATCACGTCCGCAGACTATTGAATGTAAGTCAACACAGAAGTGGAAATAAAACTTTTTTGCCACAAAACAAACGCATCAATTGAGTTACTTGTTGAGATCAAATTCAAATTTATCCATAAAATAAACTAGAAATAAATGCCCGTTATTAACAAACAAAAATAAGTATTAAATTACTCGAACAAATTTAAATACCTTATTTGGAAACGTTTTCGAGCATAGCCCATCATCAGCTGATTAAATAAGGTATTTATTTTAATTTATTTAAATAGAAATTATTTGATACTAATTTCGTTTGTCAATAAGAGGTATTTATTTATTTTATTTTATAAATATTAACAAACAGGTATCGACATTTAAAAGTTTAAAAATGACTTTCGTTTTATTTGTCTAAATGAAAAGCAAAATATTTCATCTAACACCCTGTGTGATCACTATATATTAACATGAAAAACCATTTTTGCCATTTAACTATTGGCCAAAAATTAATTTCCAAAACATTTAATAAAGGAAGGTGAAATAATTTCATCGGTGACCCTAATGCTGAATATCTGCACGTAACAGAATAATTTATTAGTAGTCTGAAAATTTTTGTTATTAACGTATTATAATTTTACATTGTTACTTAAATGTAAACATAAAATAAAATATGATCTTCCGTTATAAATTAGTTGTTCGCAATTACGAAAATAGCAATCGCGAAGAATATTATTCCAATACTACGCCTAATAATTAAGTTTTCTTTCTGTATTTTGATTTCGATATTTCGCGAATACTTCCATTAATTCCCTTAATGCATTTTGATGATTTTCGTGTTTGTCCTAATTTATCTTAAATTATGAAAATCAATGAAAACTTTATAGACCATCACCCGATTTTGACTAAAGATTTGGTTCCTTGTAATATTAATTATTTCCATATCCTTCTCTCCTCCTTCATTTGGACCCTTTTGTTTCTATATCTACAACCTGTCATTCTATATCCGAGTAATATTCCCGTAAAACTTTAATACTCCTCTAATTACATTCTAAACGCAGTATTTTTCTGTTTGGAATATTTTCTTTCTACAAAGCCTACATCACAGAAAGCCCTGCTGGTATCTGATTCATCCGCGGCCTTATTGACAATTTCTAATCCCCTCACCAAACATCCTGTAGCAATTCGAACCCAGCAGGTATTATACGAACTTATTAAGAGACAGTGCTCCGTATCCTTTCTGTGGGCGCCCAGCCATGCAGGGATTCCTGGAAATGAACGCGTCGATACATCCGCCCGAGCAGAAATATATTGCCCCTCGCCTAGTAACAGCCCACCTCCACCTTATCTCTCGAACATAATCTTCAATAATCTCACGTCCTTATGGAAAACCCATTGGTCCTCGTGTCAGACTTTCTCGAGGTTAATTAAACCCTCAACGGAACCATGGTGGCCAGAAAAAAGCATTTCCCGCAGAGATTTCTGTGAACTTAGCCGCTTGCGCATAGGCCATACGGCCATGTCGCATAATTTTATTTTGCAAAGAACCACCTCTCCTATGAATTGTTCTTTCTGTGGCCAACATGTTGCTCCCTCAACTCCTCACATACTATGCGACTGTCCAGCATTATCACCTCACCGGCACCCTTCAATCAATAACAAAACAGTCACCAATATTCTTGAGAATTCCCCCGATGCAATTTTATCTATAACACAGTTTATCAGATCTAGCGGAGTAAGCAGATATCTATAAAAACAAACTGCGCATCTTCGTACTGTAATAGCCACAGCAGTTAAACACGGTACAGGATGTTGCTTTCACAAGAAAAAAAAAAAAAAAAAAAAAAAATTCTGATTTAGCTCAAATGTAGTTTGATTTATGTTATTATTTTTTTTTTTGTTTTAGCGCTATTGACAATGTTACGTGGACCACTGAAAAAAAACAACGATATTGTTACGATTAGTTGAATATTTAACGTAGATTAAATTCGCAAAAAAATACATTATTATTAAGTTAATTTCAGTAATAATTGTTGTTATATTTCTAGCTGCAAGTGCCGAACACAAGAAGAAGCTAACTCTGCTAATTGTTTTTCTTTTTGTATTATTGTTGACGTTAACCTAGTGAAAAATAAGCATCGATGTTTTTGGCACTGATCTGGAAACACCGATAAAAAAATGAACACAATTTCGGTGCTAATTGTGCCCTATGCATCAGTTGTGTTCTTCAGATGAAGTATATGCTATCAGTTATTGTTCTAAGAAAACTCGCTTTTTTTCTTTTCTTCCATACGATAAACGTAATCGGTGACATTTTCTCTAGATTTTTTCTATTAGATTTAATGATGTAAATAAATTACTTATATTCAGAGTCAAAAAAAAAAAATTTTTTTTTTTTTTTTAAATTTACTGGGCTCGTCAACCGGGGGGACCTTTACCCAGAAACAATTAGAACAGGAATCAATTATATCTTGATACGGTTAGATATTGTTAGGAAAAAGGAACAAATAAAAGGAACAATGTGTGGAGAGGGAAACGATAGGACATAAGAGGCGCAATATGGAATAGGAAGACCGAGTATCAGTAAAATGAAATAGAAAGCAGAACAATCAGCGGAAAAAGATGAACATTTAATAAACATATTAACAGCATTGCAAACATGCTCTTCGTTTGAGAGGACAATATGGGGAGGCAACCAATTAAAAAACGAAAACGGGAGAAAGATAAAAAAGTATGACATAAGAGCGCAGACGAATAACGGGAACAATGACAGAACAACGAAGTGAAGGAAATAAAGAGAACCATAGGTTAACAGAAAGACTAGGTTGAACAGGCAGATAAAAAGAACAATTGTTAGAGAAAGAGGAAGCGTATATACCCAATACCATAATCTGAGATGAAAATCTTTGCATAGCGGAAGGAGATGGGACTTCTTTAAAGAAGAAGTGAGAAAAGGCAGCAACCCGAGCCAAGGAGTCCGTCGCTTCATTACCGAAGATGCCCGAATGACTAGGAACCCACAGCAAATCAATTTGAACGGAATGAAGGGAAGAAAGAACGTTGATAAGGGAGCGTATGCGGATTATGATAACGTCGTAGGAATTATCCGGTAGGAGAGAATGAATTGAAGGGCGGTCATGGAGTCAGATATAATCAAGAATTTAGAGGAAATGTGATTGGACAAAATGAAAATAATGAATTATAGGATAGTCATTAAATCGTTTATGAATATCGAACAGAAAAAAGGCGAAAAGATTCTGAAAAGCTAAAATATGCAAGGATATAAGAGGCACCGATACCAGCCGGTCTCTTCGAACCATCTGTAAACACGGTCGCAAGTGAAGGAAATTGAGAATTGATAATACGGTTGAATTCCTGTCTAATTAGGGCCTGTGGAAGAAACTTGGAGAGCGTAGGTACAGTAAACATATTTGGAGGATGGCAGAGATCGGCGAAATTAAAAGAAAAATAAGGGTGATTGACAAAGACCATTATGCGAGGACAAAACGAACTGAGCCGAAGAAAGATGAGGGATAAAATAGGAGCTTTCCTAGGTGCGAAACGCCAATTCCTAGAAATGGAAAGATAAGAATGGACAAGAGTGGACTTGGCAAGAAAAAACTTGATGTGTTCGGAGATGAATAACCGACTGTCAACAAAGATACCGAGATAACAAATTAACACGAGAAAGAAGTGTATTTGATAGTGAAAGATAGACAGAAGCAGGATTATAAGATCGCAGAGTAAATACGACATAACAAGATTTAGTAGGAGAAATTGAAAAGTTAATTGAGGAAAGGGAATGATCCAGCACGGAAAGAGACGAATTAAGTATTTCACTGGCTGATATAATATCATGAGATGAAGCATAAAGTAGGATGTCATCAGCAAAGAATAGAGACGAAGAATGAAGAGAAGCCATATTGGTAGTGTATATGTTGAAAAGAGTAGCACTGAGGGAGGAACCTTGGGGAAGGCCTCGAAAAATCGTTTCTAATCTTTAGAAATGACGAGATTTGAAGGACGTTCAGAGAATAGGGAGATTGGAAGCTCTAGCCATTTTCCAAATATCAGAAAGAGGGGTATTCCTAAAGAATGAAGAGCAGAAATTCTTCCAGGAGGACTTTTTTGAGACTATAAGTATAAACCTAGCTCTTGCGTTTGCTATGAGCAAAATAGTTTTCAGTTTTAGGATCTAAACGAAAAGTTCTAAAGGTGGCACGACTATGGTAGAATGCGCGGTTGCATTCCTCATTCCATCACAGAGATGAGGCTTTATTGTGGTTATTAGATGGCTGATGACGGCTAGGTTAAAGATAGAGAAAGAGCAGATGTAACGGAGTTTAAAAAGGAATTATATAGAAGTATGGGATCAGAGTTGAGTACTAGGGAGTGACGAATCAACACAAGAACAAAACAGAGTCTAATTTGCTCTGGAGAGGTTCTACCGAGGAGAATGTAGAGGTCTGAAGCAAGTCGGAGAAGAAAAGTTAACAGGAGTTATTAGGCTAGGAACATGGTCACTTCCGTAAGAACCGGTAAGAGTTCTCCGGTTATAATCAAGACCAATAGTGGAAGAGGCAAAGGTCAGATCAAGAGAATTAGAAATAGATGGGAAATGCAGGGGAAAAACTGTCGCATTGTTGTTGGTTTTATTTTTTATTCTTATCTGGTGTTGATTTTTTTTTTTTTTGAAGATATAGCTTTCGTACGAAGCTAATATGAAATAAAATCATAAAATCCCTATAGGTATTTAGCAAAACGAAATTTTCCGTTGAAACGATGTAAATACCGAAAAAGCTGAAATCGAATTTTTAATGCTTACGCTCTAATATTTAATATTTATTTTACTTCGGTAATCTATATATAACATGTTATCTTCGCTGTTAAATTTTTAAAAAAGGAACGGGTCGCCAACTAAACCGGCCGTAAATCGCTGTCAAAATCAAGCTTTTTAATGCAGCACTTGGACAAGTCATTTATTTTTAATATATATATTTTGGAACCTTTCTGTATCATTTAAATTTCGATAAGTCCATCTCTCTCGTGTACTTGTGGCATCCGGTAAAAAATAAAAGAGGAAAATGGGAAATCACATTAATCGTGTACTGCGTATTTCCGCGGTTTATTAATTAGATAATAAAAATAATGAAAATTATAAACATAACCAAGCACATATGACTTAAGTAAAATATCTAGAAACGTCTTTTCAGGAAGTCGCATCTTCAACTGGAAAAGAGAAAAGATGCATATTAAGAAAGATATAAATATAAAGGCGGGGCATTTCGAATCCCGATTTTGTAATTAAACAATAAGGGAAAAATTGCTTTAACACATCCATAGTCGATACCGCCGATAAAAAGATATATGCAAATACCGCGGGCGGCCTGGTTGGTTAGACAGTTGTGTTAGAACCGAGTTCGATTCGCGCTGTCATACATTGGCACTCGAAAATTAAAAATTAAAATAAAAAACATCCTCCCTATCTAAATAACGCTGTTGCGTGAGTAACGTAACGTGGGTTTGGATGCCGTTTTTTGAAATATTTCGTGTGCATATTTTCTAACAATATGCACGCGTTTTATATACATTTTTTATTTTTAAAAAAAACTTTTTTACGCCGTTATACTTAAAAAGTGTGCACTGTAAGACGAAGAGGAAAATTAGAATTTCGTTCGTCTGAACTGTATAACAGATTTTTCGGACAATGAACTAGGCGTGTTCAAATTTTCCGTCATTGCCAGTTCGTTCGTTCGTTCGTTCGTTCGTTCATTGTTTATTGTTTATTATTAAGGATATGCTGCGTTAAAATGTTGCAACGGTTAAAAAACCGGTTTAAAGATACTTTTTTCTTACTTTCAGAGCACTATCAAATAGCCTGTGACTACCGCTTCAGAATGTGGCGGTCGCGTGTTGTCGACATCATCATATCTGAAAGAAATCAAAAGCTAAATCTCGCTCTATTAACGGAAAGTCTGATTCCTTTGAAAATCGCTTTCATCCGGATTTGCTTAATAACGATGTGGCCCGGCGCGAAACATAATGAAGACAGTACGTTTTGGGCGTGTGCAACCTTTGCATCGTCTGCAGCAGCACATAGGAAATATATGTCACGGCAAGCCGACACACACATTGTATACATGCTATAGGTGGAGTAGGCATGTAGAACCGGTGCACGGGCTGCAGCATAACGCTATTTCAGCTATCAGAAGCTTTAAAGCATATACTATAATATAATATCAGCGACGCGCGGGGAAAATAACTGCTAACTAGTACAATAGCGCCGACAGTTTTCCGCGCGTTTTTTCCTCATTCCTTTTTCAGTATTATTTCTATTTATTTATTTATTTATTCGTCATTTCAGTTTTAGATTGACGCGCATTCAGAGCCATACTTCAGACAGCGACGAATCTGCTGCAATAATCTCGGTATCGTTTTACACAAAGAGCCAGCACGCGTCAGATAGTCGCCTGCTCTAATCCGGAGCGGAGAAAGGCGTTTCCTACATCTCGCATCAACATGCTCACTTATGTCTGCTCTAGACTTTGCATCTGGCCTCTTCCCGGCCATTCCGACTTCCGTCTTTTCCCGCTAGTCTCTTGCACTTCCGAGTTACCGCACTTACACATCACCGGCCGCCCTCCAACCATCTATCCATCCACTGCCGCCTCACCAATTATCTCTTTCTTCACGTTAATTAGATTTAGTTCCTCTTTCTCTCTCCCGCGGAAAGTTCGTCTCGAATTACTGGATCAACCCGTAACAAAAAAGAATAATCCCGTTGGATTTTCTGCGTTCAGAAACAGCTATCATTCATAGTAATACGCCGCCTTTTTTATTTTCTCTCTCTCTCTCTCTCTCTCTCTCTCTCTCTGTCGGTAAAGTCTGTTTCGCTTCTTTGTTACCCGTATAAATCTCTATCTATACTTTTCCGAATTTATTTATTTATTTTTATTTTTTCTTGGCCCGCAGATATCCATAAGGTCAGCTCACCTATCTAAAATGTCTAACGTATTTCTTTTTTGTAGCCTGTGTATAAATTCATTTCTACTTTAGAATAATAATGCCGGCAAATATTTATAGAATTATTTTCGCATTATGTGCATTATGTATGAGATATTGGCTTTTTGCGGCCCACTTAAAGTGACAATGTCATTCGGACCCCCCTCTCTTTCACCCGGGAGGGATTAATATACACTTGTAATAATTCTTTTCTTAATTATACGTGGTAAAACACTGAGACCTTTTCGTATGCTCAACGACTTTGCTGTTTGACGATATGAAATCAAAAATTATAGCACTTCACATTATGTCGAGGAAATTGCGGGGGCGGGTTAAAATGACCCTAGAAAAAAATCTGTAATGAATTTGCTTTAAAATAGCAATATCATTCTTACGCCGGGGGTAATTCCAACATTTTTAGTAACTGCCTGGTAAGGTAATTGGCTTAATTAGGGGATATTCGTCGATTAGCTTAGCTGGAAAGTATAAATTAGCTTCCTTTTGTAATTTCGTATCAAAAATAAACAACAAGTTATAGTTTAGATGAAGATATCGTCCTAAGTGTTTTCATTTATTTTATTTTTCGAAGAATGACATGGTCAATTGGAATTGACTCTTCTACAACAGTTGCAAAAATACTTGATGGTGTAAGAATGTCTTTTTGGCAAGTTCCGAAGGAACCAATCTTCTTTATAAAGATATATCACCGTGAACTAAATTAATGGCAAACTCCAAAAATTACATTTTGTGAAAAAAAAGTTGAAAGCTTTTCATTATTCTAAAAGGGAACTCATAAATGATTACAACTAATGTGGGGTAATATTTTTTTTTTTCTTTTCTTTAAATTTATATGGTCCATGTGCTGTGTGTAATTGCCGGGATTATTACAGCACATGGATCAGTGCAGGATCAGAAGTGTTTTAATATGTTAGCCGCTCTAATATGGTTTAGTATATCCTGGACCTGTTTTGATTCGTTTGACAACGCAACCGTCGGTAAATTGGAGGTGCCTGCAGGCAGGCAATGTTCCAGAACGTGTTCAGCGGTTGGTGAAATTGGGGTATTGCATATGGAACAGGCAGAGGGAGGAGATGTTCCTTCCAGAAAATAGTTGTGGGATATTGCTGTGTGCCCTATGCGGAGTCTAGTTAATGCTGCAAACTCCCTGCGGGACATGGATATCGGTGGCCACCAAGGCTCAGTGCTCACCTTAATGGATCGCAGCCATGATGTGTGAGCCGACCACATAATTTCCCATGTCTCTGCCTTATGTTGCTGAAAAAAGGGTGACCCCAGCTGAGGCAGAGGGGCACCTTCGGGCATTAGACTATATGTTGCTGCCTTAGCAGCCAAGTTCACACGCTCATTCCCCGGCACACCGGTATTACCCGGGACCCACAAGAATGTTACCTGTGAGCCAGCCCGGAAAAGCACGTTAATGATGCGCTTTATTTTTCGAGATAATATGTAAGAGGTTTTAGGTGTCTGGAGTGTCCTAATCGATTGCAAGGAATCTGTGATTAGAAATGCATTTCGACGTTGGGGGTAAGACTGCAGATATTCTCTCAAGCAGAAGAAAATACCATACAGCTCCCCCTCCAGCACTGAACAGAAGTCGTGGAGCCGAATCGCATGAACAACTCCCTCCACCTCGTAGGCGCAAGCCACCGGCGAGGACCCATTGAGGGGGTTTGCTTTGGCACCATCTGTATACAGCTGTCTGTAGCTGGGAAAAGGTTGCATTTTTTTCGCCACGTACTGGGACGGCAGTATGACATCCTGGTCCGAGCGATCGCTCAGCAGAGATAAATCCGCAACAATCGGAGTATCCTCCCAGGGGAGTTCAACATGCTGATGTGCAAGGTCAGAGTTCCAGTTAATTAATCTTTCCTTAAGGAGGGCTAGTACACTGGGGAGGGGATCGTTTGGAAAAGACGGTAGTGGGATTTCTGAATTAACGTTGCGGCGTAATTTAGCTTGGTACCAGTAAAATAAATCTCTGAATTCATAAGAATTTCGGATAACCGTTAAGGGTGGGATGCCCGCTAGTGAACAGATTTCCAACGATGGCGACGTCCTATGCGCTCCCAAGATAATTCGTATAGCAGTATGATGGATTGTGTCAAGTGATTTAAGGAGTGCTTTGTTTGATGAGGAATAAACTTGGCACCCATAGGTCAATTTACTTAAAGTGAGAGATTTGTACACAGTTAGCAGGAGCTTAGGATCTATGCTATATTTCGGATTTGACAGACATTTTAGAATATTTAAGGATTTCATGCATTTATTTTTAAGATGGTGAATGTGATGTGACCAGGACAGTTTTTCATCAAACACAAGACCCAAGAATTTAATTGTGTGGAGCAACGGGAGTGGTGAATTCCTTAGGAAAAGAGTTATGTCGGAATCGGGATCACGCTGGCGTCTCTTGTGAAATTTCACACATGCGGATTTTGTCGGAGAGAATTCCAGGCCATTGTTATCAGCCCATATTTCCAAGTTATTGATTGTTGATTGAAGGATTGATCTCGCATTGGACGGGAAGTTAGAAGGAAGGGATATATTAAGATCATCAATATATAAGCGGGCTGTAACTGGCGGCCGTATACAATCTGCCATATCATTTATGTATAATATAAACAATGTTACGCTCAGCGCTGAGCCTTGCGGAATACCATTTTCGATAAGGAAGGAGGAAGATATTTTAGAGCCAATCCTAACTCGGATCGCCCTATCAGAAAGAAAGTTAAGGATGAAATTGCCCATGTTTCCGCTGATTCCGGCGTTCTTCAGCTTAGTAAGCACACCATATCGCCATACGCGGTCGAAAGCTTTTTCAAATGATTTTCGTATAATAATCTCTCTATATGTATGTGTATATATATAATATATATATATAATATATATATATAATATATATATATATATATATATAATATATATATATATATAATATATATATATATATATATAATATATATATATATATATAATATATATATATATTATCCCCTCTGTTTATTAAGCGGTTTTCTTTATTTTTTTTTTTTTGTTTAGTTGCTATTGACGATCTTTTCTGTGGTGTCCGCACTGCTGTCCTTTGTTGCGTCCATTTCGGACCGTGTAGTTATTTAATTTCTTAGCTTAGTTTTCTTGTTGTTGGGTCAATGCCGCTGGCGCGCCTAAAAAAAATAAAAAAAAAAAAAATCTTCCATATTATCAGTAAAAAAAATTTGGAAACAGTTATATATTCTTTTTTTCTTTTTTCTTATTTAATAAAAATTTAACACAAAAAATTAAATCGCTATATAGCTAATAAATTGGTTCTTATTAAAATGTTTTAATTTTTCTTAATAATCATCATTATTGGATTTTTTTACAGTGTACTAAATCTTAAGATGTCGTCATTTAATATCAATTAAAGCAGGGTTATTAAATTGTGATTTACTGTTATGTTATTGAATTTATTTTTTATTCAATTATAATGGTACTGGACGATAGTTTTGTATTGTAAGTACATATAAAAGTGTATGTTCTCAGATGTACGCAATGAACGAATGTGTAATAGTAGAAAAAATATTTTGGAAATATGCAAATTCATATTACATGTTTTCCGTAGATTTTTAATAATAATTATTCCCTCCTTTTGTTCAATCTTTTATATTGAGTCTACTGCTATCCTGCGTGCTCTTCCTTTTTTTATCAATTCTTAACCGGTCTCTCGCAATCTCCTTATCCTGTCGGATGCTCAAAGAGTGCTGCAGACTATCACAGCTCAATCGAATACATCATTCTTCTTATTCGTTCTTTGATTCATGATCTTTTCCTTTCTCACTTAATCCAAACTGATTTCCTTTAGATTCCTGACCATGCCCGAATCGCGGGAAATGAGTTGGTTGACTCATTCGTTCGATTATCTTCCTCTTCTGGTAGGTTTCTTCCTGCCTTCTCAGCTTTTAATATTACCCTTCTGTCTGCAGCTGCTCATTCCAGACTGTGGTTTGACTCCTACGTCTCCTCATTCTCCAACCCGAACTCATTTTTCTTGTCTATTCAACCTTCCCTTCCACGCTTCCTTTGGTTTATTAACTTTCCTTCTATGCGCCGTTCCAACCTCTCTGCGATTTGTCGCCTGCGTTTTGGGCATAGTTTGCTCCCTTCCTCATTGTTTCGTTATTCTCTCGTGCCTTGTCCTTATTGCCCATTCCACACTCCCAGCAATCAATGTATTTGTGATCCCGATCACATAATGTTCAGTTGTTCGTCGCTTTCAACTCAACAAGCTTCTTTTTATTCCTTCCTCTTACAAGCCGGTATTCCCGCTCCATACTGTGCTTCATTCATTCTCTCCCTTCCTTCTCCTTCAGTTATTCTAGCTCTCGGCCGGCTATCTCTGATCGTGTAAGTATCTGAGTCTGTTTTTCCCCTCTGTTCCCCTGTTCTTGGGTCAAGGTCCATGTTGACGAACTCATAAAAAAAAAAAAAAAAATTATGGTCGATTTTCGACCAATGAGCGAACACTAGTATACATAACTAGCTGACCCGACAGACCGTGTCCTGTTCAAATTTTTATAAATTTGTTTGTAATCATTTTATGAATTTGTGAATTTCATTCACTGCATTGCTTTATGATACACAATACTTTTTGTTCTACTGTTTGGCGCATAAACAAACAAAGCTGATAGTTTTCCAACACGGGAACAAGTGACATACAATTGACCAAGCGAGAAGCTTGGGTTGTCAAAGGTAATGCCACAAACACTCAGTAACTGCACTTGTGATTTGTTTATTGTTACTGCGAATGCAAGCTGCACTGGAAACTGCGAGCGTTTAAACTAACTCGCATGTCGGTCGAAATAATTGGGATGCGTAGTATTAAAACATCTTCCCCTTTGTAATTTCCTTTAAGAATTATTGCTTCGATGAACGGTTGTTCATCAATTTCTTCACTACAAGTCGGGTGCCATTACAAAGATGTGGTTGGTTGATATTTCATTAGCATTATAATTACTTAAAAATTCGGTTGGATAGTGGATGACATAATCTTGGTTAATAACGGAATCCACTCATTTGTACGTCATTAATTCGCTATTTTACAGTTCAATTCGTCAACATCAATGTTTTTTTCAGCCAATATGCCACGTTCGCTCAACCAAACATGATTTTTGTAATTTTGAACAATGTTTGGAAATACTTTTCGGATAAGTTAGGTCTTTGATTCTATGAACTGGAAAAAATCGATGGAGAACGCAATGCAGTCAGTCGAAATGTTAATGGGGGGATTTTGCCATAACCAGTGTCCACCAATTGTTTTGAAAATCCTTCTCCAGATTGGTCGTTCTACAACTGGACACGCATGTTCATACTTAATTTTAGTGTTTTGACATATTTCCACGAAACAGACGACTTCAAACATGCATCCAATTCATTGGCTGACGTTGATCGCGGAATCAGTGGCAATGTTTGGCGAAAATCACAAGTCAACAGAACAATCGCACCACCAAACCGATTTTGTTTTGATTGTTTCGTAGATCTATGTGCCATCGTGTACATTCATCCCAAACGATCAATTTGCATTGCTGCAATACTTTGGCTATCGCTCAGTTCTTCGGAAGGTTGCATGTTTGAGTTTCATTGATTTGCATATTCAACTGAACTTGAGTGCTAAATAAGCTGTTCGACCGCTTTCCAACAATGTAACTGCAATTCCTAATGAAGCAAGTGCGAGTAAAATTTTATTCTGCGAGCGAATCGTTGCCAAAATCAATGTGATTGAAAAAGTTCTTCCGTTTCCACCAGGAGCGCCCGAGAAGAAAATCCTTTCAGTTGCATCATTAACAACTTTCATGAGAGTATCATACAGATAATTTTGTTGCCGATTCAACGGTGGAACGTTCGTTCGAACCGATTCTCTCAATACATTGCAATTACGAGTATATTACTTTTCGCGTTTCAACCCTTCATTAAATGTGCCATGCATCGGATATGTCATAAGCAATAAATTAATCGAAAGGTCAACTTTATAGCCAGATATGAAAATATTAAAAATAATTAATGAGTATAATACATTAAATTTCGCGGAAAAAAATATCGAGCCAGATATGAAAATATTAAATATATTAAATTTCACGAAAACTTATTACATAAATAAATATAAACATGATATTATTAATACTAATAGGCCGTGAAATATAACCCATTATTAAATATTAACTCACATGTCATTTATATTTTTCAAACGCCGTTTTTTCAAATTTCATTTATTACGTATTTGTAATTATTAATCAACATTTGTTACCGTTTTCTTTTTAATTGAACGTTTTTATATATTTACTTCGCATATTTCAAATTTATACATTTCAGTATCTTAATCTGTAATATACCATGAATATTTGCGCCATCTGTAGGTATGGAAATGAAATAACGGCATTTGTTGGACAGACCGAGAAACAGCACAAAGGTAAAAGCAAATGTATTTTTCCACATTTTTCTTCAAATCTACCAGATTTTTTTTCAATTGAAAACATTTAATTGAGTTATTTCCATCCCTGGAGCGTACCGAACAAAACAGAAAAAGAATCAATCAAATATATTATGATTTTTGCAGTTTGTCCGAATTTTCCGACTTTCCTTCGTAATTTTTCCGAAATTTTTTTGTAGAACAATTTTCCAGGTCTGAACGAAGAAAACAAAAAAGAATAAATACGCAAATCCATTGTTCGCATCGTGAGTTATGGTCGCGAAAAAGAATTTCACTTTTCCCGAATTTTCCAATTTTCCTAACTTTTTTGACATAAAAACCTTATTCGGACTATTACGAACATTTAAAAAAAAATAATAGCCAAATCGGTTCAGCAATTCTCAAGTGATGCGCTTACAACGAATAGCATTTCATTTATATATATATATATATGTATATGTAAGATTTTTTTTAGAATTACTTTAAAATATACTTTGACCGATTTTAAATTTCGAACATTCAATCAAAGAACGGGGAGCATAATATTAAACTACTTCATTCATTCTCATAGTGCCATACTTAATTCCTGAGCGTCGGCGACTACCTATTCATACATCTCAGCTGTACAGATATAGGTTGTGTACTAGGCATTTATAATATGCAACGCAAGTGTACACGCGCAAGACTTCATCCAGATACAAAATAAACTTGTCAAGTATTAAAAAAGATTACCGCCACTTTCCGAGTCAATAAGAATAATAATCTTTTTAGCTAACCGAAAATATAGTACTGATAACACAGGGCAACAAATTTTTTTTTTTTTTTTTGGTGCCAGAAAACTTAGAACTGATTTTGGATATATTTGATATGCTGAATTCAAAAATTCCTGGCTTTTTTTTTTGTAGCAGTTCTAGTTTTCGAGATACAGGTTAACTGATTTTTATTTTTATAAAAGGCCTAAATAATGAAGTAATAGTATATCTTTACAGGCCTAAACGAAAAAGTGGTACCTAAAACTGGATTATGTTGGACAATAAAAATTGCTGATGACCGTACAACTTAGACCTTTTATACTTGACTAACCCCCACTCTTTCACACCCGCCGACATATATTACCTGGAATCTGCCACTGCTGTATCCAGTTCAGTTTACAATTAAGTTTGTGTAATTGCAGTTGTGCTGTCAGTTTGTTTTTGACGTTCTGTAGTCATAAAAGAGTTAATTAAAACCATGGTATCTATAAGCAGACGTAGCTGTGTGAATCACCCGATGTTTTTTGTTATGTGTGTGGCGAATACACTTTAAAAGAAAGCAGAATACTTATTTCTGCCTTTATCTTGCTTATTTCGACGTTTGAGAAACCAAAATAAAGCTTGGGCTCCACATTTGGTGTGTAAAACATGCATTGAACATTTGTGACAGTGAACAATTGGAAAGAGAAAATGCCTAAAGTGTGGAATACCATTGGTTTGGAAGGAACCGAGGAACCACTATGATGACTGTTATTTTTGTATGGTAAATATCAAAGGCATTAAACGGAACAATAGACACAAACGGACATATCCCGATCTTAATTCAGCAAGGAAGCCGGTACCGCATTCGTATGAAATCCCTATCCCATTATTTAATAGTCTGCCTAGACTCTTGGAAAACGAAATCGAATCATCAGTGTCTGATGAAGGTGGGAATGTACATTAAGACAGCGATGGTGATTTTGAAGCAGATGCAGACAAGCCTCAACGTTTCAATCAACAAGAACTGAACGATCTATGTAGGGACTTGAACCTCTCAAAGAAGTCTTCAGAAGTACTTGTCTCCAGATTAAAAGAAAATAATCTGCTTAAACCGGGTAGTAATAATTCATTTTATCGTAAAAGAGAAATGGATCTGCTGTCCATTTTCTCTCAAGAAAATAACCTGGTATTTTGTTATGATATAAATAGACTCTTAGAAGCAACGGGTTTATCAGAATGCACATCAAACGAATGACGTTTTTTTATTGATAGTTCAAAACGTAGTATAACATGTGTTCTTTTGAACAACCGTAACAAATATGGAGCACCCTCCTCTCAAGCTACAGGCCAATTTCTTTGATTTCGGTACTGGCTAAAACTTTGGAAAAAGTGATCAACAGAAAACTGTCGTGGGTCTTAGAAACCCGTAGACTCCTCTCCTTGTGCCAGTCTGGCGGACGGAAAAAAAGATCGACGCTAGAGCATTTATCCAGTTTGCACAACGAAGTCAAAGCAGCTTTCGCTAACAGAGAGCACTACTCAATTTTCTTTGACATAGAGAAGGCGTATGATCGGGTCTGGCGCCTGGGATTACTCCAGAAGATTATTAAGAACAATGTAACAGGGAACATGTTTGCGTACTTAAAAGATTTTCTCCGTGACAGATCTATCCGGGTAAGAATAATTAATTCCCTTTCATGTCCGCAATTCCCAGAAAACGGACTCCCTCAGGGCTTGGCCCTAAGCGTGACCCTTTTTAACTTATATATCAACGACATCGTGGATCACATCCCCCCTCCGGTAATTGCCCGCCTTTTTGTTGATGACTTGAACATTTCCCTAACAACATCGAATCCTTCCTATGCCCAACACACCTTGCAAAAAGTGTTAAAAAACTTAGAAGAATGGTCTAGCCTGAATGGGCTCTCCGTCTCTCCATCTAAAACTAAATGTATTGACTTTAATAGGAAAAATAAAATTACTTCTCCTCCAACTCTTTTTTTAGATAATTCTCTTCTCACATCCTCCAGTACAGCAACTTTCCTCGGGATCATTTTCGATAGCAAATTATCCTGGCGGCCTCGCCTGCAATCTCTTAAAAAGAAGTGCAGCAAATATATCACTACATTAAAATATCTATCCCACAAAAACCATAACTCTCCCCCCAAGCTTCTGCTAACACTTTTCCAATCCCTTATCCTCAGCCGTCTCTCCTACGGATGCTCATTGTATTCTACCGCCTTCCCATCCCTTCTCAAAATGTTGAACCCACTACAAAATTCTTCTCTTCGATTAATACTAGGTGCGCACCATACGTCCCCCACGCACAGCCTCCAATCCTTATTGGGTTCCCCACCCTTACACTTTCAAAGATCCTTACACTCCTTTCGCGATTCTTTAAGAGTCTTCCTTCTTGGACTTTGTGATCCTTACCCCGCACCTCCTAATGGCGCGCTCCCGCGTCTAACAAAAATCCTATTAGACTCCAACATCGACCTCCAACACTTCAAAAACCTCAATACACCATCTCCTCTTCCGCCCTGGGCTACCCTACCAGCTGAAATCGATTATTCCCTTGTACATTTCTCCAGGGGAAAAATCTCACCCTCCCTCCTCTGCACCAGAATCTTCGCAACCCTTAAAAAATATTCAAATCACCAAGCCTACTTCACTGACGGCGCGAAATCATGCCCTGTTTCCGAATCGTCTCCTACTGCTTGTTCCGTTCACTCTAACCTAGTTTCGTCGTCCGCCCGCCTTCATGACCACTGTTCCGTTCTCGATGCCAAACTTTATGCCATTTTCCTAGCCCTCGAATCCACAATTAAATCCCCTCCACCCAACAGCCGCATTTTGATTGTATCTGATTCACTAGCAGCTTTGCAGTCCCTTCCCAACAATCCCCATCGAATTACATAACCAACTCTATACAATCCCTAATCCTAAAATTAAGATCATCCTCGCACCAAATTACTTTCTTATGGGTGCCAAGCCACACCGGACTTACGGGGTAATTACTTAGCTGACATCGCTGTTAAGTCAACACTGTCGCGCCCCATGCCCTGTTCCCCTCCTCTTCCCGCCGACATAGTAAAATCTATAAAAATTCTTGTGCAATCCCAATGGAAGCAAGATTGGTTCACTAGACAATCTTGCTTTCTAAGAGAGATGAAACACGGAATTGACCCTTGGTTCCCTCCTTCTGACCTCCCCAGAACCCACTTTGTGGCTATGGCAAGACTCCGCATTGGACATATTTCGCTGACCCATGATCATCCCTTACTTAATTGCGAGCCTCCTTTCGAATGCCCCTTTTGATCCCTTCCCCCCTCTCCTACAGTAAAACACCTGCCCTTGGAGTGCCCCTCCTTCGCGCTCCAGCGCGCCAAGCACCGGATAGCGTCTTTGCAGTCGTCTTTGGCCAACTCGCCTTTGAACATTGCAGACACTATTCGGTTTCTTTATACAACCAACCTATTTCCAACCATTTAACTCTCCGATTGCCAGTGTCGTAATAGCCCCTGCAGCTGTACACGGCACTTAAAAGAAAAAAAAAAAAAAAAAATATGGAGCAATACTTATTGGTCATTCTACCATTTTAAAAGAGGAATACGAAACAACATTACTAGTCCTGAAAAAAATTAAATATGAAGAACATCAGTGGGTGATTTATGTCAATTCAAAAATGGTTAACTTCCTTCTTGGGCAGTAAAGTGGAAACACAAAATATCCTTGTTTTTTATGTCTTTGGGATAGCAGAGCTAAGGATCAGCATTGGGTTAGCAAAAATTGGCCCCTAGAAAACGTCATGGTCCGAAGAAAACAAAACGTAATCAACGAATCTTCAGTTGCAAGAGAGAAAATCATATTTCTATCTTTGCATATCAAGTTAGGACTTTTGAAGCAATTTGTGAAACGTTAAACCGAGATGGATTTTGCTTCGGGTACTTAATACGTAATTAGGCATATTTGATGGCCCTCAGATAAGACAGCTTACAAAAGATGCACAATTTACCGCATCAATGAGCGAGATTGAATCTAATGCTTGGTACTCATTTGTTGAAGTTGTACAAAATTTTCTTGGCAATCATAAAGCAGAAAATTACGCAAAATTAGTAGAAACTACGTTTTCTAACTTTAATATTCTCGGCTGTAATATGAGCATAAAACTAAGATTTTGAAAAAAATATTTCTTTTTCCCCAGGCATGTGATATATTGTTGGAAAGATCGCTATTTATCGGGAACAAACCCATATTTCATTTCCTTAACGAAAATTTCGAAGTTGCCGAAAAGTTCAAAAAAGCGCGAAAGATGACGTATGTCCCTTTTTGGACGACGCGAGTATCATAGTTAAAAATTTTGAACACTGTTAAAAATATGTACATTCATGTATATTTTTCTAGTTTGGAGCATCCGGGTTTCCAACTTCAAAATTAGACCCCGGGAGGCGCGGAATACTCGAAATTTTTGAAAAGACATTTTTTTTTTCGGTCGTGCGATATATCAATTGAGAGATTACACTATTTGCCGGCTAAAGGAAACGGTATTTCATTTTTTTAACGAAATTTTTGAGATGGCGATAATTTCAAAAAATCACCAAAAATTACGTTCCTCTTCCTCTTTGCAGCGGAAAAATCAAATTCCTTCGAATTTAGTGTATTAGGTAAATATAAATATTATGGTTATCGGGAATCCTCAGCGCATGAAACATCATGCTTGACCGAACTTGTTTGTCTTATGTCGATATATAGTTTAGCATTAGAAATAAACTAAAAAATAGGCTTTACCTGGCTACTAATTTTCTACTTAAATATTTACAAAATTTTATTCCCCAAATGAAAAATATACGAAATATTACGGAGGTATTAGTTTAGAATAACTGGAAGTACTTTTTAAACTTTCAGGCGTATTACAACAGCTAGCCCCACCACTGACTGTGTTGTGTAATACGAAAAAGAAAGCGAAGAGACGAATTTAAAAAGAGAAAAAGTAGTCAATGAAGTGTAGAGACACGAAGCAGTTGCAACAGTAAAAATTTGCAAAGAAATGGCGAAAAAATCAATCGAAGCAAAGTAATAATTTAAAAACTCTAAAATCCAATTACAAAAAGAATAACTGTGGAAGCGACTAAATATTTTAGTTTCGATATGAAGTTAAATATTTTTTTTTAAAAAATTAAACGAGAGAGAAAGGAAATTAGAGCATATGAAACTGCTGAAAAATTTTGTAAAATCGCGAAGATGCGCAGTGATTTGTCTCGGTAAGTGATACTGGCGCTTTCATTTTCAGCTTTGTACTAAAAAAAAAAAAAGCTATACGTAAATCTAAATATTGGCTCTCAGCAAATTATTGAAATAGATCCGTTCAATTATCAATAAAAAGAGTCATTAAAAGTAAAATCCATTGTAGACTTCTAATGGACTGGACATATTGACCTTGATTAAATGCGCGGATACAGTAATGAAAGAAATCCTGTTAAATAGCCTACTTTATAAATTATTGTAAAATGATC
This sequence comes from Icerya purchasi, assembly GCA_039619475.1. Classification (NCBI taxonomy): domain Eukaryota; kingdom Metazoa; phylum Arthropoda; class Insecta; order Hemiptera; family Monophlebidae; genus Icerya; species Icerya purchasi. The sequence goes on from CM077116.1 coordinate 308,145,393, forward strand.
GATTACGTTCACGTTCACAGTCAGCTGCTGTACTAACCTACAGAGAGAGTAACATATTCAGCGCTGGGTAACCTTTATTCGGATTTTCGTAGGTACGCAATAGTGCCATTACTGAACTAATCTGAATTAAAGGTGCAAAGATTAAGAACGTTAATCCATCACGGTATCATTATTCGTTCATTAGACATTGTGTTACAATAATCTTATATCGGTTCGCTACAAAACCGTTATCTACAATGAGCCATTAATTTCGTAATGAGAGAGAAGCTGAACACAATGATCTCTTTCGCCTTGAAATGCGCCATTCGTTTTTCGCAAGTATCTTTCATTATATCATCTGCGGGATTCTTATTTAGGCAAAATCTGTAATACGCGCATTGTAATATTACGGCACAACTTTCATTTCACTTATCTCTATATATCATTTGTTAATACAATCACCCTTGCAAATGTGCAGTTTTACAAGTTTTTGAACAACTAAAAGGTCGTTTTAGAAAATTCGGCCATCTTAAAAATTTATCAAGTCGTTAAAATTAAAAATTTTTCGTAATCGCTTAAAATAAAATTTAGCAATTATCACGAGCGGCCGCTAACACGTGCGTAGTGGGATATCTTTCTTAGTTTATAAACCTTGTTAGCCTGAGTTAAAATCTTCGACCCTATAGATAATTTGTTACTTGAGTGAATGTAGTGATTGTTTTTGCTGCGTTTACCAATTCGCTAAGATTATTTTATCCGATAAAGTTTCTTGATAGTATTATTTCATTTTATTACTGCCACGCGATACACTAGATATCTAACGTTACTATTTACTATTTAAAGCTCAAACATACTGCAATCATTCCCTGATCGCTGTATAGAAAACCTATATTGTTCCACTAAAAATGTTTTTTAGACAAAACTAGATTGATTATAGAAATTCTGTAGACTGACAATAAAACAAGCTTCGGCTCCTTTTTAGCGAGGTTGATTTAGCGAATAATTTTTTTCCCGATTTTAACTTCAAGGCCTTTGTTTCTAATACTCTCATTCGTTTTTCGCATTGTTCGCGATGTTGCTACGAATGGAGAAGAGTTGTTAAAGGAAATTTTGGCACAAGTGTCTGTAGTTTCGACAACTGAAGAAAAAAATTTGGGCAATAAAGCTCGTCGTCCAATTAGCGTAGTTAAAATTAAATCTAAATCACCTTTCCTTCCGAATTATACGCATTTCTTTCACCTTCATTACCCAGTGTGGAATTCAGCCTAATACCTGCCATCAACACTAATTCAACCGTTAACCCGATAATGTCAGTCTACTTAAGCGGCGTGGCCTTTTCGACATGCTTAATTTACACTATGTATTATTTTAAGAGTTATATTTAAAAACATATATTTGTATAGAACAGTATTTACATGTTTCTACTTTTAGAAAACTCGTCCTTCTATCCTTTCTTCATTGTTGCTACAGACTACTTCACATACAACTTGGTCGGTGATGGGACTATGTTTTCCATCTCGTCCCCTTCCAATAATCTAAGTACATCTTGCAGCGAATTACTGCACACACCACCTTTATTTCGGTTTTTGTTTAAGCTACACATTTATTTGCACCCATCATTTCTTTTTAGGTACACTAGTTTCCTGTACTTTGAACACGCATATTATAATAAATATATTTCCCCGTGCATAATTTTGGAATTGGGGTTTAAAAAAAAAAAAAAAAAATACCTGCCTTTAAGTGCCCAACTTGTTTTGGTTCGAGCACACTGATAAGATTTACCACAGTAAACCACGTTCTCCACGAGTTGCGACTTCAACCATTTAGCTGCGGACCCACAATGTCCGGTTTTTCAAAACCAGTTTCATTTTCGTAAAATCGAGGTCCAGGAAAATGTTCAGCATAATGAAACGTGTTTTAACCGCTTCACTCGGGCATAATATTTCTGTCTGCTAATATCAATTCTGATTTTTCCGCCAGTACTTTTCTAAAATGAAAAAATATCGAAATGGAAATATATACAATCGAAAGGCACAAACAAAAATAAAATAAGCCACCTTCTTTTCTTTCGAATTTCATAAAATAAAAAATTAAATTTACGTGAAAGAAAATAGATGTTTAAATTTCGATAAAGAAAATTAAGATATCTACTGCAAACAATTCACGTGAACAACAAAAAGAAATAATACAAAATGAATTAAAAAAAGAAAAGAAAATGTTATAAAGTGAAATACATACAGCGCCTTCGTCTTATAATAAAAAAAATTTAAATACATTATTTAAAGAAAAATTACAACTGCATTAAGAAATTTATTTCTAAACTATCTAATTTCGTTGGTCCGTTGCACCACTGCCGCTTCTGTAATACTTTTCATTTGGTACAGTCGGCAGATTTTCGCTATTTTAAAATTTTCACAGATTAATACAAGCGGTATATTTTAAGATCATTCGAATATTTAAGAGAGATTTTGAAAGTGAGTAAGCCGTTTAAGGATTATAGGTATGTGTAATATATAGTACTTATATAGCAAATAATTCGGTAACGGATGATTAGCGACATACATGGATCGAACGATGTTTTATTAACAAAGGTCAACGATTATCGGAGAAATTAGACATTTTAGAAGATTAAAAAAAAAAAAAAAAAATTGAGAATATGGATGTTGGTTTATTTTTTATTAGAGAAATAGTTAGGTTAAATAAACCAAGGTCGACTGACCTGCGCTGAGGATTCCGAATATTGAGTTAAACATAACTATACTATTTATATTTACATAATATTAAATTCAAAACATCGAAATTTGATTTTACGATAAAATGGAAAACCCGAATGCTCCGAACTAGACGAATATCCGGAATGCGCGCACTTTATGATACTTTGTTCTTCGAAACTTTTAACTATCCCCCACTATCCTATTATAGGAAATATTACAACTTTAAAGAACTGAGCTCCCTCCTTAGTAATACTAAGACCCCGTCACTCGAGCCGGCCACCATATCCCCTAATGGGAGTTTTGGGAACGATCCAGCGCCTGAACTTTTTTCAGTTATGGATCATTTCCAAATCCCCTCAATCCCAAGAGCTTTACCAGATTTCGCAATAACTGTACCTCCCTGGAGTCAGCCGATCACAAATATAAACATATCTCTCACAAAATTCAATAAAGCACAATATCCCCCAAACGTAGTACAAATAGTAAAAAACAACATAGCGAGCTACACCGATCATGTATGCCTCTACACAGATGGAGCGAAGGTAAAAGGTTATCAGTCACCGGCGGCATGCTCCTTTGAAGTATCAAAAACAGCAGAGTCAGTCAGACTGCATGATTGCTGCACAGCACTGGACGCTGAAATATATGCGATTGTTTTCTGCATTCAACACTTTACTGATACTAACCCCCAGTCCCAAAAGGCCCTACTTATAACTGACTCCTTAAATTCCCTTCAACTTATTTCAGAAATAAAACCCAAAAACCCCCTGATAAGAAAAGTCCACTACCTACTATACAGACTATCCCACCTAAACTCTGAAATATCCTTCCTATGGGTGCCGGCCCATGTAGGAGTCCCAGGTAATGAGCGCGTCAATCGAGCAGCTCAGGCGACACTATTCTCTCCAATGCCATGTAATCCCTCTCTTCCCCCCACAATGGCCCATTTATTTATGCACCAAACTGGAGAAGAATGGCAGCGGGAATGGAAATCCGCAAGTACATTCCTCCGAAGCATAAAATCAACCACAGAACCCTGGTGGCCCATAGACGAAATTTCTCGCAGAGATTTTTCTGCCTTGAATTGCCTCCGAACAGGTCACACAACCCTTTCGCACGGGTATATCTTCACGGGACAAGCACCCCCAAATGTCTGTTTCTTCTGTGGTCAACCAAGCGCCCCGTCTACATCTCACCTCCTTCTCGAATGTTTCTCTTTTGCGGCACCAAGATCCACCTATTTCACTACCACCTCTATCTCTAAGATCTTATCGAACGTTCCGTCTGCGGTCGCAGCTATGTTGGCTTTCGTGCGTAGCAGCGGCCTATACCATAGAGTTTAACCTTCCTAAGTAGGTTCCATGTGCTGTAATAGCCTCAGTAGTTAAACACAGCGCATGGAAATCCTCACTATTATTTTATTAAAAAAAAAAAAAAAAAAAAAAAAAAAAACTATAATACTCGTGCCGCAAAGGGCTAAACCCCATTTTTCGCAATTTTTTGAACTTTTCGCCAACTTCAAAAAAAATTGAAAAAGGGTTTCGTTTCCGACAAATTGCGCAATCTTTTTATCAATAATCACGTGCTCGGGGGAAAAAAAAAATTCGAAAATTTTGAGCTGTCGGTGGTCCGAAAGGGGTCTAAGCATAAAGTTGTAAGCTCGGCTTCCTTTATGTATATGTTTGAGATACATTTTGGTTTCCTCAACCTTTTTTTATTCAGGCTATTACTTACGTGAACATCCATTTTTTTGCTGATTTTGGCCTCAAAGGGAGGAGCGCTTAAATAATTTTTAACCGTAATTTTTTTTTCAAATTTTATGGAAGAGCTTCTCTGTCCTTATAATTTATATTTTGAATTTCACTTTTAAAGGGTTATCTCGCGATAAGTTATGAATATTTTAAGGGTGATTTTTAAAGTCGTTTTAAATGCCATATTAAATATTCTTGATGGTTTTTCGGGGTTTTTTTCCGCCCAGGGTAATCGGTTAACTTGAAGTTATAGCTTGTCTTAAAGAGAATTTTAATTGTAATTTATGATCCAGTTTTGAAATTTATAAATCGACTCGTACCTGAATTATTGCATATTTTAATTGAATATTTTTGTCGTTTCTGAACCATCTTATTAGGATTCCCCGTACCAATGTATGCAGGGCCGGATTATAGTCAAATGCCGCTATGGGCTCAGTTATTTCTGCCACCCTCGGAATAATTTATAAATTAAGTAATAAAAAATACAATCGAGTAACTAAAGTGAGAAAGGACATAAAAGTTAAAAATTAATTTTCAATTAAAAGTTAAAAAAGTTTCCAATTAAAAAATTTCATACATTTTTAAAACATACCTAAATTTTATTATAATTCTATACATACACATTATTTTTACATGTATCAATTAAAGTTTACATTTTTTTACGACGAAATTTTAAGGTCGCAAATTCATTTATTTAATATCATCAAAGTTTAAATTCTTTACTGACTGTTCTTCAATAAATAAAACAGATAAATCATTTAACTCATTCGGTGATACATTGTTGATCTGAACAAGTTTTTAATTATTTTCATTGCAGGTAAGGAGCGTTCTGCTGAGCAGTTTGTTTAAAATAGTGAAAGATAAATTCTAAACGTAATGTCTAAATTAGGAAATACATTTTGTAAATGTTTACTTCGTATTAAATTGACCATTTGAATAATATTATTTTCATCATTATGATTATTTCCAGTTTTAGGGTTATTTGAACATAGACACAATTATGTTTTTACTATTTTCGTTTTAATTTTTATTCTTCAAATTAAATTAACTAAATGTGAAGTTTATCACGTATGTATGAATGAAAATAAATACACATCCTGAAGTTAATGAACCTTCGAAATCTGTAGGGTAATTATTTATGAGGTTTTCTGCATATCCTATTAGATTTACTTCAACTTGATTTGAAATTGTTGTGATTAAAGTTGAATTCTTATTTAAAAGTACCACACCAAATTTTATGTATCGATTAATCGGTAAGTGATAAATTTTATTCAACGCTAATCTTTTTTTGTGTTTTTCCCATCTTGTTATCACGCTTTTTTTATTGTGCTTTTTGGAAAAGTTGGTTTTTCCAGTTATATTGAGTTTTTACTTTTGTTTGTTAAATGATTACAGGTTAAATAACGTGTACATTTATTCATAGTGTGTTATTTTCGCCGTTAGCGTGTTTATTCATCAAATTCAGTGTTCAGAATAGTTTCAACAGGTTATGGGACCAGCACGCTTCCGCTGCGCCACTCTGCTTTGAGCGCCTTTCATCGCACGGCACAAAATAATATAAATAATTCTTCGAAAAATCTTTTAAACTTTGTCGTATCAATAAGGATACCGCTACTACTACATTTGTGAATTATCAGTTTTTCTTCCAATCTTGTTTGATCTCTTATCATGCTGACCAGCCATTGTCTCGTGCAAACTTCGAGAATTTCCTTTAACTACTAATATAGCACCGCCGTTTTGCCTAATAATAATGCACGTTCCGGTTTACACTTCGTTAATTTTAAATTCATTTCTCGATTTCCCCGCTTACATGTTATTTATCTATAATCATTTGGAAATTTTTCCCTAAATCAATATTCCCCTTTTTAACTTTTCTGTACATTAATGCAAGTTAAAAAATGATTTTATCACATTCCTCTCCTACCCTACTATGGTTGAAACACCATAATATGAAATAATATTTCGGAAATTTTAAATATTTTTCAAAAGAAAAAAATTTTCAATCTCATGCAAATTCGCCGCCCTTCGAATTTTGCCGCTGTGGGCTATAGCCCATTTAAGTCCGTGATGTAAATCCAAGACTGATTGTATGTGGACGGAACCCTAACAAGTTATATTATCCGGTAAAATTTAATCTCTTGTTCTGTTTCTCTTTTGATTTTCAGTAGGCAAACCATTCCGAAGTAAACAATCCAAATGAGCGTAGTTCTGTATTAATTGTAAAAGACGCCATTCGGCCAAACAGAAAACTCGAAAGAAGGAGGCAACAGTAAATTAAAAGATTAACGACTTCTAATAATTTAAATTACGCAAAAATATCTTTAGTAGATCTTACGCTTAACAAAAGATTTGCACATAATAGACATAAATAGTACCGGAAAAAATTCGATCGGTGTATTACGAATTAGAACATTTAGACAATATCAGGTACTTGATGATTATTATGAATTTTAATACGACAAATCACGAACGTACGAATTATCCGAAAAAAAAACAAAAAAAATGGCGATAAAACTAATTTCAATATAAAATTACCAAAGTTTTCAGAAAATGCTTAGTGGAATTGATTTGAGTTTGTCAGTCGCTTCCAGCGGTACTTTTTTATAAACTTAAAGCTCTTCTAGAACATACATACCTTAATAATAAACCTAATAGAGAAGTGCGGATTTTTGGTACTACGAAAACCAAAAATAATTCGGACGTTAATGTTATAAAAAATGTGATATGAAAATAATAAAACAAAAATTTTCGATAAAAATGTAATAATAGCTAAAAGAGTGGGACAGAATATTTAATAATAAAGCCTAATTAGTAATTTACGTATTACCCGTGAAGAAAATAAACAGAAAGGGACAATAAATAATAAAATGAACAAACCAAAAACTGAGTTATAATTACGTGCCAGAGAATAAATGCTTTAACATCATAAATCTTAATGGAAAATATATTAAAATGGAATTGTAGATTCCAGTTTGGAACAATTTAAGAATCGAGTATTATTAAAAGAAAATATATAAATCAGTGTACCTTACGCGAAATTAACAACCCTAATTAATAGAACATTCAATAGGCGGATGGGGGGGGTGAGTTTTTTCAATTTTATTGCATTTGTTCGTTAGATATCAAATTATTTCAGCAAAAGAAATAAGGTGATCTTTTTAACAATAAATGCAAAATTAGATCTATCGGTATTTAGCGATTCAGCTATTTATGCCGCTTACACAAAAGTTTACGGTGAGGGAAAATGTCTTCGTACGTGCAGCGTTCGTTTTTAATCTTAAAGGATATAACAATTCAAGGAGAAATGAATTTAATACTTTTATCGGTAAAAAACAAAAAAACAAATATATATAGCAAGCATCCGACTTACTATATCGCTGCACGAAATCGGAGAAATAATAATTTATATTTAATTGTAACTCAATCGAATTTACATTGGTCAAATTCAATGGGCAATGATCATAGGCGAAATTTATTCATACTAAATTGTAGGGTAACTTTAAATATTAATCGGTATAAAAAAACATCGGGAAAATTAGTTGGACTACATATACAGAATATGATAATGCAATACGATAAAATGGATCGAGAAAATTTCAAGGACGCAGTTGCTTGCGTACAATTTAATAAATTTCGTAAAACGATGCAACTGCTCTAACTTGTTTTCAGAATTACACTCAGATAGTAGAAACAATTTACACTGACACCGCAGAATCCCTCACTGAATAACACAATGGTTACTAAAAACAAGCTTGCCTTAAAAATATTCAATAAAAATCCATCAACGAAAACCTATTTGAAATACAAAAAACCGCAGGCAGAAACACAATATAATTTTCAAGCAAAGAAAAAGGCTCGAATGGAAAAAATTTCGTTGTCATTGTCCGCATATTAGTTCAGAAAAAATGTGACAAAAAATTCTCCAGTTTTACACACTCGACTATAACTAATGACCAAAGAAACAGTTTGGAATTCGAATGCTTATTTCATAGTTTGTTAGATCATCCAACGCTATCAATGTTACATTGATTGAACTATAAAACGCTCTGGAGCACAAAAAAAACCGTTACAAATTACACAGAATGAATTACGAAAGAAATACAAATAACGCCATTATTGTTTAAAAAATGATTTTATACTAGAATATTACAAACAAAAAATACATTTAAAACATCCAAATCTACATACTCGATGCAGACCTGTATCACTTTGTTGTAATGCCCCGGGAAAACATTAGAAAAGACGATTAAATTTCGTGTGGAGGAACTGTGGATGAACCAAAAACAAAGGTAACTTAAAAATCACGATAGTTTCAGGACGGTATGTGTGGCATTAACTATATTTATTAACGAATTATGCGTAAATTTAAGTAAAAGATATTGTAAACCCGCGTACGATAATTCTTAAAACTCTTAAACGATAAAATGTGTTTTTCATAGGTATTGCTGCAAAAAATAAGACGGGGGATGTATAATTATTACAAACAACAATAAGGGACGCAGGAAAAGTATACATTACGTACGGAAGAAAGTCTGTTTCTTTATAGGATATACACACTAAAGAACTTGGAAATAATAAGAATATTAAAATAATTCGATACGCTGATAATATAGTTATTTATGCAACGGCCACGACATTCAGTCTGACGGCTACTAGCAGTAGGATACAAGGGCGATTATTAAAATCAGAAAAATAAACTTCTTAGAGTTAACAATTAATATTAAAAGAAAACACGAGAAATAATTTTTTCTAAACAAAAACAGATAGATATTCGCAATTCATTAAGTTACAACAGAAATCAGTAAGATTTCTTGATCAGTTAGTTGTATTGATAAAAAGTTATCTTGCGATAATGAATTTAATGTAGCTCACAAACATGTAAAATGAGAATAAACATTTTTAAAGCGGTAATAGGATTTAGGCGGGAAGTTTAGCCAACAGCAAATGTTTTGATTTACACGGCAGTTATTAGATTATACAACACACGCCGGCAATGGTCATTGGTTAATCTAAATTAAAACAATTGTAAAGAATACAGAATCAAACTGTGCAAGAAGAAATATATATTGGAAATATGCTACTGCATTAAGATTCAAAGTGCGCCGTGACAAGTACGCTTTTAAAATCAAGTAATATAGAAGTCATTTAGGTGAATTATTTAGAAATTGCAACGACAACGGGAAACAAATACTGAAAAAATAAGCCCGAATATCTTTTGTTGCCTAATTGTATGACAGTTTCAGATTTAAATGTAATGATAAATTTATAAAACGTGAACGATTGAAAATGAATATCAAGCAAAAGACCCTGATCGAGAAAGGATTTATCTGAATGTGAAATATTGTACAATGATGCGGTAAACTGCGCGACAAATATAAACTACCTTATATTATGCTAATAAGAAAACTATGTAGAACGTGTATTTCGTACTGTGAGGATTTTTGGTAGCGGCTGAAATTAGAAGTTTCGGAATATTAATTAGACATTATGTAGAGAAGAAAATACTTACAGCGACTGATTCACACGAGTCACTATTACGATTAAGTGAAAATTGACTTAATGGGAAACGGCGAATGTGAAGTCAGAAGAATAATTGTAACTAATGGGTAGCGCGGCACATTACGCAGTAATCATAAATAAAATGGTAGATGAATTAATTAATGAATCAGTACTAAGACGAACTGAAGAAACTTTAACGATATATATGTAAAAGGGTAAACGCAGATATTGTGGAATGAGGAATGTACAAATATTAAAGAGAATATAAAGAAAATGCATGCAGCTTGTTAAGAATATAAGATACAGAGGCCTTCGATAAAATGCTGAATAAGGACTACGTTGTTATAGTAAGGACAAGCTATTTCAGACAGTTTTTTTTTTTTAGTTTTTTTTGGAGGGTGAGGCGCTATTTCAATAGGCATCCATATCAATATAACTTAGCCTGAACTAATTAACGTCGAATACGAATGGACCCCGAGAATAAAATAGAAGCAAATATTTGAGCAAATGAAGGATAAGGAATCGTAAGAAGAAAAAAAACACTGTAGGGGGACCGGATATTAAATCTAAGAAGATTCGTATACGCATGAGATAAAGAACACATTCAAAAAACACACGATCAGCATCACAGACAAAGTTGGTATTTGGTGGGTGCAAACGGGGTAGATATATGTAAGTTGGGTATTATAGAGATAGCCCGATATGGCAAAAAGTGTCGTGCGCAAGAAAGATCATGAATGCTATAGTAGGGAAAGAAAAGATTTAATATACTTATTAGATAGTGGTGCACAGTGCTCTTGTATTGATATCGCGGCGTTTGTTTTTCACTGCCAATGTTGAAAATATTACCGACCAGTTATATGACCTAATCGGGAGTAATGAAATAAATATCTAAGAACACGGAAGAAAACTGGTTAATGGTGAAAATGGGGTAAAAAAAAAACAGTTTTAAAAGTTTATTTAACTTTATCTTAAGAATGGTTAAACGATGATAAAATAACTTAACCCTTCTGGAAGACATGATGTGAATGTAACATGGGCAACAACCACAGTCGTTCCATAAAGTACTTAAACAAGCTGCCATGTACATAAAATTTACTTAGCTGTTGTTTCTCTTTTAACAGGTTTTTTACTTGGCTTCTCTTCTTGCAAAACGATATATTTCCTCTAATGTTAATTGCATATCTATGTCACATCCCTGTACATTCAAATTCTATCATACCTTGTATTAACAACCGATAAATATTTATGAACTTTTTTTTTCTATTTTTGTCGCGATCATTATAAATGAACAATCCTACAAATGCAAATAAACACGCACCAAACACAGAGACATCGCAGTAGCAGTCACGTCGGTTACGAACCATTATAGTGATTAGAATAAACAAAAAATTACGATATTAGCCAGAATGAAAGGTTTCAAATGTTTCAGTCGCCTAATTTCGTTAATCGAGTAGCCCCGAATTACTACTACATTCACCTGGTATTCGACAGTCGGCGTTCGTGTGGCTAGCGATAACTAGATCAACAATAGTCTCCCACTCGTAGATCATTGTATATAACGATGGGTAAGTGAAGCGAAAGGTAGTCTCGGTTTGTTGCTGGCAGCAATTATTGTAATACATTTTCAGTTTCGGAAGCCGCGGATAAAGAGTTATATTCCTTTGATAGGATAAATGAAACTTTTTTATAAAAGCGATGAATGTAGTATACGAAGAAGATTACAGCTTTAGAAGAAGAAGAATAAAATAGAAATCCAAAAATAAATAAAAGAAAAAGTATTTGAACAGAATGAAAATTGTGTCCCAGGAGAATAATCTCTGAATTAGACCTTCCGATTATATAACAATTTGAGTTTTGTCCAAAATATTCCAATGGAGTTGTTCGAGTGAAAAAGAAAATTCCGTTTATATTTTTGTTCAAGTATCGTCAGTAGGATGCGGAATACTACACAGTTCGGTTCTATCTACAAAATATTATTCTCAGCCGTCATCTCAAAATGAACTAACTGCAGGTTTTTCAACAGGTTAATGAGATACATTAGGAAATTAATTAAAACGTTTATTACTATGTCAGCGTATTGCGTACATTACGATGTTGTTAGGCTAGTTCTAATAACGAAAAAACATTCTCGAAATCTAATAGAAAAAACGGAACAGTTAATTTTCAAAAACTTGCAGCGGACAAATACGAATTAAAAATAAAATAATGATTATGACCGTTTTAAAGGTAAAAATTTAACAAGTGTCTACGCTTCACGCAGATACATTAATACATGAATATATCTTATGTTCCAGCTTTCCTTTATTTTTTCACTCGACATCGGAATTTTATCCAGGTTGTTTTTTTGCACGGTCATTAGGCTGACTTGACATCTTACGGACAGCAACGAGTGTGAAAGCTGACGTGTTTATGATTTTTACTGTACAGCAAGTGATTCTTTAGACACGGATACATCGTTGACAGTATTTACAACATTATTATTTGCATCATTGACAACAGTTACGCTGCTTACATCATTTACACCATTTACAACATTATCGAAAGAAGAGGACGATGCCGTACTAAAAAGTAGGAAATATAGTGACGCGTTTCAAGTGCGTCGACGTGTCATGAAAAAAGACGGCATCAATGCACGTGAAATTGCGTGATTTAGAAATGGTTGGTTCATTCTTCAGTTCGAGTCTGAATTCTGCGCGCATAAATTCCATGAATGTGGAACCGTGCGACCCTCGTAAATCCAAGTTATCGTCACCGAGAGCTTCGACCATTTCTGCGCCTTGTACGGAATCTACGTTAAACTGATCGAGGTCTGTGTTGCGGAAGAAGAAGCGTATAGTCTGAAGAATCTTGCGGTCGACGAATTCGCGATCCATGAAACGAGCCTCGATTATCGCCTACTCCTCTGCAAGTAAGGATTGACTATCATCGATTTTGGTTAGTACAAATGAGAAGGCGGGTAGTAATGTAGCGGGATTGCCAGATAATTGCGAACGAGCGATTGTTGACGGAGGTCTAAACACCATGTTCATACTCGCGAACGGACGCCCCCATGATCATACGCGTAATGCGTTCAAGTCAAAAATTTCTGTCCGAAGACAGCGGATCCGATCATACTGCACTGGTCGACGAAAACGATGCGAACATTTGCGAACGCTATAACCGCGTTCAATTGCGAGTTCCTGATATGAAAGACAGCGTGTACAGTAGATCCGATATATAAATAAATAATACCTTGTTTTGCGTTTCCACGGTAACAATTTATGGTAAAATTTCGTGGGACACTTCGCGTGACATTTCGTGTCACATTTCGTGGATGGACAAATTTTTGGAATGACCCGCAACCGTAAGACATAGACATGCATTCTTTCACCCCCTATTGTTTAATTTATATTCGGAATATGTATTCAAAAAAGCTACAGGTGAGAATTATGGTGGAATAAAGGTAAATAATGGGAGAAATACAAATAATTTACGATATGATACCGTAATAATAGCAGTCAAGTAGAGTTACAGCGTATGGTGAATAGATTAGTCAAATACAGCCACGATTACAGGTTATCCGTGAATAATAAGAAAACGAAGACGATGCTTCTTACAAACAAAACAAAACAATTTGCGATTGGTAATTGACGGCAATAAAATAGAAAACAAGTCAGCTCGATCAGATATTTAGGCACATTATTAAACGCGATCGTATCAGTGTAATAAGGAAGAAATCCGCGGAACGATCAAGCTAGACGTGTCTCTTTTTGGAAATGAAAAAATTCGTTTACAAGCTTAACTATGAACACTCGAATGAGAATGTTGCGCTGTTACGTATTCTCGGTATTATTATACGGATATGAGTGCTGGATTCTAGATCCTAACACAGACAAAAAAAAATTCAAGCGTTTGAAATATATTTATATAGGAGAACGTGGCGAATACCGTGGATAAAAAAAGTGAAGAACGAAGAAGTGCTACATAAGATGAAAAAGAATGCCGAACTTTTATCAACTATTTAAAAAAAGAAAGTGCTACATTATGGACACGTGATGCGTGGAGATAAGAATGAATTATTACGGATTATTGTAGATGGAAGAATTGATGGGAAAAGATCGGTAGGAAGACCATATTATAATTCTTGGATAAAAGACTTGCGAAGATGGCTTGGAAGCAGGACGGTGGATCTATTTCCAGGGGCCGTATTAGGGGAACACACTGCCAAAAGGAGAAGCGTATACAAGAAGAAGAAGAAGATACATACATACATACATATATATATATTTAGTTGAATAATTGTAGTATTTAGATATTTTATGTTTTCTTTCAATCGGTTTACAAGAAAAATTAAACTATTTTTATTTAATAATGAATAAAAAAAGCTTCGGTAAATATGTAACAGAACTGGCTTGTTATGTATATTTCATTTGTATTTATTGTACGTGTAAGAAAGCTGTTATTTTCTTAGTGGTGATTGAAATCGCGCCGACAGACCAAACCTCGCTGATGAACATGAACGGTTTCATTATCTTTACGCAAGCAGTGCGCAAAGAGAGAAATAGGAAATAATGAATGGGAATGGTCTGAAAATTCTGTTCCGCTTAAAGCGGTTGCTCTACAGAAGCGGAGTGAGAAGTAGTTGAAAAAATGCGAATTTCGGTAAAGTTTGTGACTGATGATAAACGCGCTGGGGCCTGTCCTATTTTTCCCGGTCTTTACGGTTAATTTGCAATTACGTCCGGAGTAACAGCTCTTGCATTGGACTGTTAACTTTTTGAGCACAATCCGTTTCATCTCGCGCGTCTACAAATACCGTTCAGCCCGAAAGAATCGCTCCTAGGAGGAGCAGTTTTGGCCGCGATTCGGAACCGAGCACACTGCAGCAGCAGCGACAGCAACAGAGCCGGCCGAGAAGCAACAACGAGCAAAAGTAGCAACACGAAGAAAACAACAACAACGGCGAGCGGGAGCAGCAGCAGAGTCATCTGAGGACCAGGCGATGTTGGCTCAGAGCGACGTTTTTCATTAATGATAATTTACGACTGGACCGAACTATTTGTACGTATATGATCTGTGTACAATCACCGGTTCGAGCTGCCGTTCGGCGACGCTGCTTCTGCCAAGGGCGGCGGCGGTGGCTGCGGACGGCGCGGACAGCACAGTAATCGATTAGTAGCCAATTTGGAGTAGTCGATTTAAAAACAAAAAGCAAAAAGCCGAAGAAAAAAGAACAGCGAAACATCAACTGCAATGAGGCCATTTATAGCTCTTTAACAACGAACAAAGTGTAACCCTTTTTCTCTCTGTAATCATACCCACCGCGCCGCGGCCGCCTTCTCAGCGCCACTTATTATCGTCCGTCCCATCTTCTTCGCTTCTTCGTCCATCCTTTTTCTTCTTCCGTCCCAGCTTCTTGCCGCCCCGGTCTTTCCTACGTGCTCGTCTGCGATGAACTTTTTAACAACATTCCGTAATTATTGGCAGTCCCCGGTGAGTGATAGAAAGATTGCCCGGTATTATCTGAAAAAATATAATATAATATCACATGTAATGTAATAAAAGGAAATCTATAAAAAGCCGGCGCACAATGAGCCGCTCGTAAAACGGATCAGTTTTATGGAAAACGGCTGTTCGGGGAAGTTAAGTATCCGCCACTTAGGGTCGTAATGAATTTCTTTTCAAGCGCTGCTATTACGCGCGGTGGCAGTAGCAGCGTTTTCTTCACCATTGTTTATCGTCCGTTCCCGGCGCTGCTTCATTAGCGTCTCGTTAGCTTTCGTTTATGGCACATGTTTAAACGCATCTGTGTGCAAAACTTTAATATCGGTTTTTTCTGTAGGCGATTTAATACGCGCGCGGGAAAAATTAATAATCCATATTTTGTTCGGCAAAAGGTAATTTTTAAATTTCTGCATCGGTCTAACTCGAAGCGAGATTTAAAGATCCCCCCGACTATCATCTGCGCTAACTTTTTCCTACATTCACCTGCTCTTATCACTGTTCTCTTTTCACCCGTTTTCGTTAATTCGAGTAGTTTTCGCCCATTTTGTTTCGTTTTTAATCGTGCCCCCTCGACTGCGACCAACTTTCTACCATCTACACTCTTTTTTCCATCTTCTTTATAGATGTTTGTTCTCGTTTTTAGTCTTCGCGAATTTTCCTTATTTTTTATTCCGTTATCATGTTTTCGTCTTTTTCTCTTATTCTTCCTCAACTATGTTTCATTAATGCTTCTTTAGACCTGTTTTTCTTTTTTATATATATATATATATATATATATATATATATATATATAACCCGGCTCTCGCCCTTTAACCAGATGACCCAGTCAAGTTACACTTATCTTTCCATTTTTCTACTTTTATAAAAGTTAAACCTCTGGAAATACTTACTATATGATCCTCATCTCTATATTTTTATCTATACACCACGACGAATTGTTTTCTGTGAAATTTTTGAAATCATATTTTTCTGGTTTTTACTGATATCTCTTTGATCAGCAGTATTTCTCCCGATATTAGTTTGTTACACTTACGATCTTGTATGTTTTTTCTCTAGTTCTACCATGTACATACGTGTATATAATGTATCCAATTTAAACACGATAGTTTTATTAATCAAATTAAAACGATAAATTAATAAAACCATTTGAAACAATGACCGCTGTTTAAAGTGAAAAAAACATGTCTGGATAATGTACACATTTCGAGAAGACCGTTGCAGCTGAATTCTTTATGAAGACAAATGAAAGCAGCAGGATTAGTAATATTTTATCCCTCGCGGGAAGGGTTTGATGATGTTCTCGTCATCACTTCAGATTCCGAAAGTATTCTGATCAGTTATCTCGCGGGAGCACAGTAGACATTACACGAGTCCTACTGCGCTATCTTCAGAAGAACTAGCATCTTTCTCCGTCACAGCGGCTCAGCTTTTGGTTATGAAGTTATACCATAATTCTCCGGTAAACTAGTCAGCTATTTAAACCCCAACACTCCTTGTTAAAATTTCTGCGTTTATATTAACACCTTCTCGTTGTAGAAAACGAATAATTATCGTAGCGTCCAATCTTGATTCCCTAGCAAATGTTTCGACTGGATCGTAAGGAACAAAAGATTTTTTATTATATGATGCTTTTCGTTTTAGAAACAATTTAGGTTTTTCGCGCGCCACTATGCACATTCGTAAAAAGAAACAAAAAGAAAAAATCACTTAATTCTCGTTATAATCCGACTCGGCTAAACTGCATTTCTTACTTAGCGACATGTTTTATGCGTGATTACAAAGCTTAACATGCTAATTCGGCTTTTGCATCTAGAATTATGCCAAACTTTCAACTTTTTTCTAAAATCTGCTCCTAAGCAAAATATCTAATCGTTGTATATTTCAATATCGTAGAAACAACCAATAATCTTCTGTTCGAATTACTGCGGTTTTCTCAACTATACTGTACCGGTTCCTATGATAATTACGCAAGGAGGAACGTTTTTTTTTTCTTTTTTCAACGAAGGTTAATTACGAGTAGAATAACCAAGGTGTACACCTCTAGATAGTGAAGCAATAGTAACGCGGCTTATTCAAATCTGCTGCGAAATAGAAATAAAGGTAGCTGGAACGACAGATAAAGAATGAACGCAAAGCGGCATTATGTGGCGCATAGGCGGGGTCGATTGAGATCCAAAAGTTGAGAATAGAACGGGATCGGCATCAAAGCGGAGGAGGCTCGTTGTGACGGAAGGGTTATGAGCCGAAGGAAAAACGAAAAAGAAACGAAACTAAGGCGACATTTAATCCGGGGACGACAAAGAAACTTGTGTCGAACCATACGGGTGAATAGAAAGCTGACGGGAATTCGAAAAAGTAAACATCATTCCGCGATGGATAAGTATTTCTGTCGAAAACCGAAAATTGCCCCTGTTTTCCGGTAAATGTTTTAGACGCCGCCTAATCAAAATTAAAAATTAGTATCGGGGCATTTCGGAAAAAAACACATAAAATGAAATTCGATGTTTCTTTCGATGTAACGAAGATCGCAAATAACAAAAATGTCAACATCACCAACAAAAAAATAAAACACTACCATCGAAAACGCTTTTTGTAATTTACAAAATTTCTATTTTTACTTCGCTTCGTATTAAGCGGGCAACATCAATCAGCTGTGTATCGTAACATTCTACTACGAATTGTTAATAATTCGACACAATTCGGTTAAAATACGAAAAGAACAATTCCGCAATAATCGGCATAAGTGCAGTTTTGGTTTAAAAATTACGTACTTCCCTTTTTGACAACCGATGAAATCGCTGATAATGATAATTTTAATAAACATTCGGACTAAATTTTCTAAAAGGTGTTTGACCACAACCTTAGGGGGTTTTTAAATTGATTGTCGCGATAAACTGGAATTATCGCATTAGCCATTGTTATTAAAACGATCGGTTTATGCACTTTATTAAAAATACGACATTTGGCCCGAAAAAACGGTATATTTTTGCTAGCAATTTAGCGTACAAATTCAGTAGAATTTTTAATCCTTCCCTCAGGACTTAAGATGGTAAAGAATTTTCAAAACTCTTCTAACAACACTTGTAGAGTAGCCTTCTAGTCGGTAAGTTATAGTTTACTTTTCGATATCATCAACAGTTTAAACTAAAGCCATTTTTCAGTTCTGAACTACACACAAATGAGAAGCAGTCCGTACTATTTTAGAGTCGTTTTTTTTTGTTTTTTTTTTTTTTTTTTTTTTTTGTCTGCGCGATCATTCGGAATTTAATACCGTTTACAGAAATACATCGATTAAATATTGCGGCTTCTAAGGTTACAAAATATACCTAGAAAGTGCAAATTTAACCAGTTAAAGATCTCTGACGTCAATTATAATTATCCCTGCTTCGAATAAACCAATTAACTGGAAGAGCGCGGCGCACAATTTCGGTCACACTCTCGATACACGTGTAAAAAATTGTCTAGAATGGCATTAATAAAACGTAAAAAAGTGATATTCCGAGAGAAAGTCCGTCAAAAACGTCTTTACGCTTTAGTGAATTTAAGAATAAAATTAAAAAGAAAAACACGTCGCCACCACTGACACTTAATCAAATGAAACCCAGCTTACGGGAAACAGTAATTGAGTACTCTAAAATTCTTTGAAAATTACATCGTTTTTCTATAATTTTCGGTTCTTTTCAAAGTCCAACGAAATTGTCCGATGCAATTAAACTTAACAATTAGTAGATTCGCAAAGTTACAAAACAGGTAAACTCGAGCATTATTGTAGTCCGTTTAGTGCGAACATATCCGTTATATAATACCTTTTTTGCTCATCTTTTCTGTTTAGGCACGCGGGTGTTTTGTTTCCTCCAATAAATTGCTAACTGCGGTTACTATTAAGGATAAAAGAAATATTGTTCGTAAATATCATAAGGAGTTTTTTCGGGATCGGCGAGTATTTTATAAAATAAACGCGTTTTGTTAAAAAAAAAATAAAAATAAAAAATAAAAATAAAAACCCAATTCAGGCGATTTAAAAAACATCCCCTTTTGTAGCCGCTCCTATAAGATTACCGGGGGAAGGGGAACCTATACGGTCTGCTGTCAGTGAAGGCTCATCATAATTTCGCAGAGTTCAGAAATTAACTTTAGAGATCGGACTTCGTGTCGCACGCACGATGACTATTGCTGTGCTGCCCGAAAGGTCGCACTTTCACCGACGATTACAATTAGCCTCGCCGCGGCCAACCGAGATTTCAGAAATAAATGAATCGCGTTCCGTTAACGAGATTGATCTCTGTACCTCTGAAATGTCGTAAATAGACGAAGCGCGGCCGTCCGTTCGCGAACATTTTCATATATCGTACCGATTGCTGGTCGAGTCGTAACGTTAACACCTGCGCGCATCGTACGATATTATTAGAATGCGCAGCGGTCTCTATACCGACTAATCTGATCCGTGTCTGATCCGGCCTGTCTGAATGATTTTAAGATTGTTATAATAATAAATGAATTAACAGTGCACACGCCGCAGCCCGCGGACTATGCTTCACGAGTAATCCGAGCAGGCTCACCATGGAGCTGTGCGCGTGTGACGCAGCGACGCGATGAACACTATAACGGCAACAAGTCCCCGAGAGTGCGACGGCATCATCATTATCGGAGATGGCTGGTCCAGTCGGAAAATCGATCTCGAAACTAAAACGGAAGACCGGGATATCATTAATAATCGATCGTTTAGTATAATCAGCCTGTGATAATAATTGTTGTTATTAATATTGGCCGCTCGCTTACAATGCAGATAGAAGCGGACACCGCGCCCAGCCCTCCGCCCATCTTATCATTAGCAATCGTTCGGTCTGCATTCGTCGTCGCCGCTGTCGTCGTCATCGTCCGGTGATTACTATTTTTATTATTTTTAATAACCAAACGGCAACAGCGAAACTGCTCGAACGAGCTCTGCTCCTCCGGTGTAGCACGTGCTTCAGATCTCGCAACTGCCGTCTCTCATACAACTTGTTACCGTTCTAAATTAAAATCTTCCCACCGGCTATTTGTTTGTTGAATATAATATCTCACTCGTCGCGCTGTACCTTTTCTCCGAGCCATTCTGCCTTTTATATGCCTATTTGTCAGCGCCGACTTCATCCGGCCATATTGCTATTTCGCCAGCAGCGCACAGTGCGCCTATCTCCGCGAATTCTTATATAGTCCGGTCAAAATTGCAACTCATTCTTTTTAAATACGGCAATTATCGAATCGACTCGGTTCCGCGTCGATTAAATACCACTTTAAACGTACCGGTCGGAGAGCTTCGACAGAATCTCCTCATCGGCGCCGATGATATAAAAGAAACCCCGAAATCGAAACGCGGAAAATAAGATTAAGGATAGGATTTAGGGTTTTTCAAGAGTAAAATTAGATCGATTTTTCTTTTTTTTCGTTTTTCTTCAATTTCTCATAGAGTTTTTTGCCGCGTTCAACTGCAACGTCTATTACGGCCTTCCGATTTCTGGTGATTTTTAAATATATATTCGTGTATGCCGTTATTAAAATATGTACAAGAACTGCGAGTGCCGGTTATGCGTTTGATATTTCGGATAGTGTTTCTTTCTAGCGGGAGGAATTAAGAAATTTATTTCCTAATTATACGTCGGAAAATGCAAGTTACAAAATAAACAATGTAAGGGTTAATTCAGTAGTATGATCTATTCGCGGGTGACCGATTAATGTACAGTACACACACACGCACACACATTAAGGCGTTTTGATTTGTAATAGATTGATCGGTTGATCTCTCACAACAACTGAAGTAATAACGGCGGTAGTAAATGTCGATATTAAGGCTCTTAAAAGACTGAACCTGTTTGAAGTTCCTCCCAAACAAGATGGGGAAGTTATCCTCTTCACCATACTTCTCTGTTTAAATCAATTTATCCGTTCTAAACTCGATTACTGCTCCTACCCTAAATCTTCTTCAGACATTCGTCTCCCTTGAATGATCTGTATTCTGATCTGTTGTCACTTAAGTTCCCCAGTCCTTATTGTGCCTCTCGTATCTTATCATTCCTGCCGATCTCCATTGCTCTAATCCTTAGTTTTTTTATGTTATCAATACCTAACCGAGTGTATATCTAATTGATTCTGCTCCCTCAGATCGTTTCTAGACTAAGATCCGCCGTAAAGTGCCCGAAGGTAAAAAAATGTAAACTATATTAATTACTTAGATTAGATTTTGTAACGAAAAAATGTCCCAAAAAATGTCCCAGTTTTATGTATTTAATTTAAAATTTAAAGGAAATAAGGATAGGATTTTTGTGATTATGTTACTATTTTTAGGTAAATGACGTCGTAAATTTTGATCATTTTATACGAAGTATAGAAGAGAAAGAAACAGAAATGTAAGCAGGAGGGGTCAAGGTGCAGAGCTAAAATGGCCGAATTCATATACACTCGTATATCAGATGTTTTGATTTATGGTGAAAAAGTTCCGCAACGAACCGATTGGCTGATCTATTCTTGCTCTTCGCAGCTGTCTCATAACAACTGAAGTATAATGTCAGTTGATAGATTGATCGTCATGAGCATGGCCAGGAGATAAATGGTGCAGACTATTTTATGCATGCTTGTTCGAGGGTAAGCAAAAGGTATCTGGGGTGGTTAGTGAATTCATGATCAAAAGTATTTTTTTTTTTTTTTGGGCACTCCAGAGACTTTGCTTCAACAACTACAAAAATTTAAAAAAAAACAGAGATGGAGCTTAAGAGAGTTATTAAAGCTGGAGATGGAAAGGAAAGGATAAGGTAATAATTATAAGGAGCAGGAAGACCCAGTGCTACGATTTTGGAGTACAAAGCAGAGCGTTCAGAAGCAAGGGCGGGGCATTCAAAGAAGATGTGGTTTTTAATATATATTGTGGAGTGGAGATAGAACTGTGAAAGGGACAATCGGGAAAGGAGGAGAAGGAAAAACGAAAACGTGAAGATGAGAGAAGAGAGTGATTACATCGCCGTTTGATTAAAGAAACGATAGCAGAGCGCTGATAAGAAGAGGATTAAAACCACGGCTGAGGACAGGGAACCGGTTATATATGAAGATAATAAGAGGCAGGAGTAGAAAATAAAGAAGAATAAATGTCCGACCACAAAGAAGGAGGATGTCCGTGGCAGGAGAATTGCAGAGTAAAGGACTATAAATCCTTCAAGAAGTCCTCCTGAAAAAATTCTGTTCTTCCTTTTCTAGAACTAACTCGCGCAATCATATTTGGAAAATGGCGAGAGCATTTCTCCCCCCATTTATAACATACCCGTTGATATTCTGGAACCTTTTGTTGACGCTGTGTTCCTAATGTTGATGAGCTATATCCTTTTCTGTTTCAAGTAGACTTTACTCCTCATTTTCTAACTTCCTCCTTCAATATTTATGAATTAAAATCCACATATACATATATATATATAATTACACTAGCTACTTTTTTCAATGCCACTGCCGCTTTTGATAATGTTCACCTTTCCACTGTTCGAGATAAAATGATGGCAGTCAACATTCTCCATTGCAATTCTACTCTCTCATTTGCAATCTCATGTCGAATAGCTCTACATTCATTATTCCTCTAAGAGAACCGTCTTTCGTGATCTTCCTCAAGGCTCTTGTCTAAATCCTACTCTTTTCGATATTTATACTGTCTCTACTACTTCCTCCTCCAATGGACTCCCCATTCTTTGTTCTTTGCGGACAATATACTCCGCTCTTCTCCTCATCCGTTGACATTGCAGATGCGAATGAGAAAGTCAATTCGTCTTTAATTATCTTAGAAAAATCTTCTTGTATTTCGTTTTCCTTTCGACCATGTAATCACGCATTAATCTATGCATCTTTAAACTCCATACTTATACCTCGGAAAGATTGCGTCTGCTATCTCGATGTTTTCCCTAACATTCGTTTATCCTTCTTCGAACATATTAATTTTCTCTCCACCTTGGCTCTTAAAAGACACTGAATCCGCTGAAAGCCCTCTCTTCCACAAAATGAGAAGACGACCCTCCCTTCCTTATTTCCCTTTACAAATGCATTACCCGTTCCAAATTTGATTACTGCTCCTTTGTCTATGGTTCTGCCTCCAAATCCCTTCTTTCTAAATTGGATATAATTCAGCTTCGTCTCTGCCTCGGGATGTTCTAAAATCTTCTCCGATACCAGCAATTCTTGCTGAATCAAATGCGCCTCCCCTTTCCATCCGCAGGTCTCTACTTGAGCTATCGTTTTCTTTCCAAGCGTCTACAGGTGACTTCTTCTAATCTTATCCTTTCCTACCTCACTATTTTGCAAAATTGGCGTTTTACTTCTAAGAAAATCTCTATCCTGGCTCATGTCTTGTCGAGTCTAAGCTATTTCACACCTTACGTAACTTCCCCTAACAACCTTCCTTATTTTTTAATATTTAGGTTAAAATTATTTTCATCCATTTCTGCATTAACACTTTATTAAACAGAAATTATTTTTAAATTAAAAATTAAAATGTGCTGACATGTGTCGGAGTCACTTACTCCATATTCATGGCGTTAATAATTAATTTTTCTTTCAGGTTTGCTGAGCTTTCTCATCCTCTCGCTATATCCTGTCTCTCTGCTGCCTCTAAGTCCCTTCCCAATTCACTGGTTTTGCAAGAATATCTTAGTGTCATTAATTCCTTTTTCCCTTTCATAGCATCATCTATACGAATGGTTCAAAGGGGGGTCGAGTGGAGTTGAAGCCTCCTATATTTTACCGGACATCAATGTTTCTGAATCCTTTCGTCTTCCTTCATTCTGTACCATCCTTACCGCTGAACTAATGGCCATCTTACGTTCCATCGTTTATATTTCTCACAACGCTCCATTCCCAATTACTTAATCATCTCCGACTCCATATGTGCACTTCAAGTCATTTCTTCAAATATTCCTGATCATTCCTGTGACTTCGTCACTCTTCGCATTTCCCTTATCTATGATCTTCTTGCAAAGCATTCCATTCGTATCGATCTGCCTTGGGTCCCTAGTCACAAGAGTGAATATAAGGTAACGAATTGGCAAATTCCTTGGCTGGGGTCGCTGTATCCTCCCGCCTCGTTCTTGCTAAAATACCTGTTTCCGGTAGATGCGCTAATTGTCGCGGACGTATTAATCGTGCTTAATAGTACTATATTTTTCTTTTTTGCCCTGAAATCGAGCAATTTGGCTACTAACCAGTTGATAAAATGGTACTATATTAAGAATAAAGAGTGAAATATAAAATGTTTTCTTTTTTTATAATTTAATTTTTTTTTTTTTTAATTTCATCACTGCCCTATGCTGATGGTTCCAGGAGCGAGGACAGCGTGGGTGGTGCGTTTACTGCCCCGTCGCTTCGAAATTCTGAGTCCTTCCGGCTTCCTTCCTTCTGCTCTAATTTTTCTGCCGAGTCGATCGCCATCCTTCAGGCTATCTCTTTTATTTCCTCTTTAAGTGGTCTTTTCCAATTCCTCATTATTTCGGACTCTAAATGCGCCCTTCAAGCCCTATCCTCTTCTCCTTCACATTCCTCTGATAGTATTATTCTCTCAATTCGTTCTCTTACCTTCACTCTGCAATCATCCCGATCTATTCTTATTGATTTTTTATGGGTCTTCAGTCATTCCGGAATTGATGGCAATGACGCAGCCGATTCTTTAGCTCGTTCTGCTGGTCGCCTTGATTCATTCCTCAACCATTTCCCTTCTTCAGATATCCTTTCCCTATCCACCTCCCATCGAGCCAGACTTTGGCGGGATATTTATCCCTCCCTATTTTCTAATCGTCATTCGCATTACCGTTTTATTCAGCCGATTCCTCGTTCCCTGTCTTGGTTTCATTCTATTCCTGTCGGTCGTCGCTCTTCTATTGTCTTCCTAATTCGTATCCGGATCAATCATTCCCTCCTCCTCTCCTCTCGCTTTCGATTTGCTCTGTCGCCTTCTCCTTATTGTTCTCTTTCCGATTGTGATCCTTCTCGTACAATTTATAATAAGCGCGTACATATATATATATACATATATATTTGTGTATATATACATATATACACAGATAGATATATATAAAATCATTCTAGTGCATTAGCTTTTGCCTGGTATTTTTTTTTTTTTAGCTTTTGCCTGGTAAATTCTTTTTGCACAAATATATTTTCTCGGTATATATATATGACGTTCGCTGAGAAAGAAAAGAGGGACCTGTAGTCCAAAAAAATGGTTTTTAAGTTAAACACAGATTCTGATACTTAAAAGTATATAGAATAAAATGCAATATGTAGTTTTTTCACCAACGTTTATTTAATGTCTCAAAGCGTACAAAACTGACTGAAGAAAATTGAAAAAAAAGTTGGAAAAACATTGAAAATTTTAAAAACATCCTAAAACTATTTTTTTTCCTAGTTGTTTGTTGTTTTTTTTTTGTAGTTTTTTTTAATGATTTTTCATTTACTTCTAGTATTATTTAAGCACTGGCTTTTTTTATTTTTCGGAACTTTTTTTTTTTTCTTCCTTAGAGCTTCGGTTTTATTTTCCTTTTTTTAGATTGTAATTTCAGTTTTCTTTTTTCTCTTTCATGGTAACTTTTCTGCGGAGTTCTCTACAGTTACATTTATTGCATTCGACGGTTTTTTCAGCTTAGATTGGTCAGGTTTAGGAGCTGTGGAATTGAGTTTTTTCAGATCGGTACATAAAGAAGCAATATTCTCGTACAAGTACCACTTCCTTTCTAATGATAAACTATTAGAAGCACGCGGAGTGTCACATTCCTCCCCTTTTCCTTCGACGCTCCTTCTTGGGTTATCGTTTCCTTATCAAACGGTTGCCTATTTCCTCTCTCATTCCTTCTTATTCCTTCATATTGCGTTCCTGACGCTTTTCTGCTAACAAGACTCCTATTCTATCTCTTATCGCTGACCGTCTTATACAGTTTTCACCGTATATCTACTCTTACGATAAACCCGCTTATTTCTCCTTCAATTTTTCCTCTCTGCTTCATCCTATTAATTGCTTTTATTCATCTGTTCCTCCTAAACCTCTTCATCGTCACGTTGTTAGAACAGAATTCCAACAGAATCTTAGCTCTTTTTTCCCCAACCATTTTTTGATCTCCACTGATGGATCCAAGGGACCGAATAGTGTTGGTGCAGCTTTCTTCTGTCTTTCTCTCAATTACTTCGAGTTCTTTATTCCCCTGTTTTGTTCAATCTTTTATGCTGAGTCTTCTGCTATTCTGCGAGCCCTTCTTTTTATCAAAACTTCACCGGCTTCTCGCAATCTCCTTGTCCTGTCGGATGCTCAAAGCGTGCTGCAGACTATCAAATTCCCTTCCCACCCAACCGACTGCATCATTCTCCTTATTCGTTCTTTTCCTTTTCCACTTTATCCGAACGGATTTCCTTTTCCGGAATCGAGGGAAATGAGTTGGTTGATTCATTCGCTCGATTATTTTCCTCTTCTAGTAGGTTTCTTCCTGCCTTCTCAGCTTCTAATATTACCCTTCTGTCTGCAGCTGCTAATTCCAAACTATCGTTTGACTCCTAGGCCGAACTCATTTTTTTTGTCTATCCAACCTTCCCTTCAACGCTTTCCATAGTTCATTAACTTTCCTTCTATGCGTCGTTCCAATCTCTCTGCGATTTGCCGCTTGCGTTTTGGGCATGGTTTGCTCCCTTCCTCATTGTTCGGTTATTCTCTCGTGCCTTCTCCTTATTGTCCATTGCACCCTCCCGGTGATCAATGTATTTCTGACCCCGATCATATAATGTTCAGTTGTTCGTCGCATTCAACTGAACAAGCTTCTTTTTATTCCTTCCTCATACAAACCGGTATTCCCGCTTCATACTGTGCTTCATTCATTCTCTCCCTTCCTTCTCCTTTAGTTATTCTAGCTTTCGATTCATTTCTGTCGGCTATCTCTGATCGTGTAAAAGGATCTGGGTCTCTCTTTTCTCTCTGTTCCTCTGTTCTTGGGCCAATGTCCATGTTGACGAACCCATTTAAAAAAAAATAAATAAATAAAAAGCATTAGAAGCAATCAGGAGAGAGGGAGTAAACCAAGGCCGTGTCCATGGGGGCTAACCCCCCGCATTCGAACTAAAATAGTTTTTATAAATGCAAAAAAATCTGAAAAAATCAAACATTTAAAATAAATATTGATGATTTTTTAAGGTGTACCTTTAAGGGAAAAAAGAAAAAATATGCTGCATATTTTTAGGTGCTTCATTAATATTTTATGCAAAATTTTTCATTACGAGTATAATCTATAATATATGTAACTTTTTTTAATATTTATGGGGAGTTTATGTAAATTATTAATATATAAATCAAAATGATGGAAATTATTAATACTGCATCAACCTCAGCGGCCATCAACCCTATTGAAAAGTCCAATAAATCGATAGAAGTAGAAAAAATAACTGCAGGAGCTAAACATCTTTTTAACAGCAAAATCTCTCCTTTATATGTGAACCACGAAGAGTTCAAGTTATTTATGAAAAATGTATGTTCAGACCCCGATTTTATATAAATTATGATTAAAAACACTTGACCGAATTCATAACGTTGCTTTTCGCATGACATTTGGCGCCCATCGTACATCCCCAGCTAAAAGCCTATGTTCGTTAGCTGGTGTCCCACCTTTGTCTTACAGCAGAAAATTCTTCACCTACCGCGGTATGCTTTCATAGGCCGCGGAGAATCACAGTGACGTAATTACAGAGACTGACTTTCTCAAGGATAATCTACCTGAAGTCAATGCAATTTTGTTGCAAAATAACATAAAGAAGCCCAATTTTACACCCAGAATGGGCTATACAAAACTACCCTCACCCTGGGCTTCTTTTCAGGTAGAATCTATCATAACCCTCATCGATAATAATCACCTACCAGCACTGCGAGGGCACAGGACGCTAAGCATTATTAATAAATATACCACATTTTCGAAAGCATACATTGATGGATGCAATGCTAATGAGTCCAAGGCTGCCCCAGCTGCATACGCTTTCGAAATAGACGGAATCACAGAGGGCATACGGTTGAACAACGTTGTATCGATTGCGAAAGCCGAGAAATGTATGCTGTGTTATTTCATCTTCAGGCATATTTAGAACTGAGATCCCAACCGCTCGGAATCTTACTGGTGACTGATTCCTTGCAGTCCATACGTGCTTTGCAGTCGGATCCGCCGGAATCCTGGCTACCTTATACCAGCTGAGCCGAAGAGGATGCCGAGTTGTTTTCTTTTTTTATGGGTTCCCCGTTATGCCGGAGTTCCGGGGAATGAGCGGGTTGACCTGGTCGCTCGGTCATCTATGATGTGCCCAATGCCGCTATTTGCTTTTGGTCCATTATCCTTGAGAAGTTTCCTGTCGAATGCAGTCTTCGCACAGTGGACTCATGACTGGATGTCTCAATCGACCTTTCTCAGGGAATTGAAACCTACGACGGAGCCATGGTGGTCTCCAGTCGGAACGGAACACAGAGTGTTCTCGGCAGTCAATCGCCTGAGAGCGGGACATACGTCTTTTTCCCGCGGCTACATCCTCAAGCAAGCTCCAAAGCCAAATACCCGCCCACTTTGTTCTATCGATGAATATCAATCAGTTTCGCAATATATTGCTGAAATGCACACGTCTAAATGGGTTCCGGCGCGGCCAAATTATATCGCTTGCAGACATCCTCTCAAATACCTCTACCGCTTTAAACAATCTCATGTCTTTCGTTCGGTCTAATAAGTTGAGGAGTCTGTTTTAAAACGTGGCTCCACTCACTGCGATAACTTAGGTAGTTTTACATGCAGTGTGTTGTTTAGGACCCTTCCTTAAATAAATAAAAAAAAAAAAAAAAAAATTAATAGTCTGAATATTAGTGAAAAATGTATTTTTATTTATGAAATAAATTCGGGAAGAAAATTTTCCGATTTTGCTTGCATTCAGAGCAACATTGAATTGTTTATGGCTGGATTGATATTAACAACTTTTTCAAAATCTGCGTAGCAATCAACGTTTGAGCGGCCAAATGCTAATTGAACTGGGCCACAAAATTTGGCAACGATGCTTAAGTTGGCAGCAGCACGTTGTTACATACAGGCATGCGCGGTACAGTAATATGTTACGGTAGTATAACTTTGTGCAAATTTTAAACGCGTTTTTTCCGAAAAATAGTTTCCGTACCACACGTCTCTTTTCTCGGCAAACATCATATTATATAATATATAAAAAAGACGTCGGCAAATGGCATATAACCAAGTTTCGAAACAACTAATTGTAAGTCGTTCGCGTCAGAGTACAAATAAAATTACTCGCGCACGCCACAAGTAATCGCATCAGCCGCAGACGTCAAACGCATACGCCGGACGTGTAATAAGAATCCTACCTTAATTCTTGATAGTTTTTAGTGCGTGCTATATCGAAGAATTTTCGGCATTTTTTTTCCCTGGTTTTAGATAACTTTCAATTTTTCAAACAAGCAATTTTGATAAGGGCCAGTGTTGGTGATGTTGCGCCGGTGAAGCGCCCTCCCGCTAGTTGCGACATTAAAAATATCTTCTTTTAATTTGTCCGTCTAGAGCAGGGGTAGCCAACCCAAATGACCTTGCGGGCCACTTTGGAAATGCATCATAACTCCGCGGGCCGTATATAAAATCATATATCCCCAGATTAGATTTAGACCCACTATAGACATTTTTTTATAGAGTGAACAATTGAAATGACCGCTATTACTATTCTGTTTACTATTATTTTTACATGTAAACATAAGATAATACAATAAAAATGATACTAAAATTGCAAAGAACTATCCAACACTAAAAATGAAATATAAGAAATATATAAATATAAATGAAATCATTAAAAAAGTAAATCGTTAAAAAATATAAATATTTTACTAGTTCTACTTTGGCCACCTCGCGGGGGGTTGGCCACCCATGTTCTAGAGCTTGCAATTTTTCTGAAAAAAAGGGAGAAAATTTCGATTTCGATTTAACGTCACGTTATTGGACAGCTGGTGTATTTCAAATGATTTCAAGAGCGTCGTATCGAAAAGCAGTTTATCGCGGTTCGGCGTGGAAGTTGGCGGGCTTAAAAGACAATGTATGCCGATGCGCAGACGACCGTTCGAAAGCGCGCCACGGCGGCTATTTAGCGGACTGGAAACGGAGGCGATTAATTACGGAAAGAAAATGAAACCGAGCTGAAGAAGTGCTGCTCCCATATTACGAGCATTATCAATTATTCCGCGACTCTGACGGATAAGTGATAGTGTCCTAGAGGCTTCATTAAAATTCATCGGTGACGTAACCGGCGGTCGACAAATCTTATTCGAAACTCCGAATATTTCTTCGACACTTCTTTTTCTGTTCCAGACACTCCGTTTTCGCTTTTCCATCTTTCTTCGTCGTCGTCGTCGTCGTCGTCGTCGTGGCCGTTTTTTCCTGACTCCATTTCAAAATCCAGCTAATCAGCGGCGCTGCGGCGGCTTTCTGTCTCGCTCGGCGCGGTCCGTGCAAGCGCGCGGCTAATAGAAGGGCTGTTAACGATCGAGTTTTCAGAAGAGTAACAAACAAGCAATTGCTTTTAGAGGAAATTCAGTTCCGTGCGGCGGCGGCGATTATTATCGTTGCAGAAATAACCACGCCTCCTCACATCTCTTTGTTGCAGAGCGAAAATGTATAGCAGCATCGGCTACCGCATCATCGACCGTGCGCGCTACACCTACAGTCCCGGTTCGCTGTACCGAGTCATGTACAGAATTTTAGCCGAACAACAACTCTGCAGTACTAATGGATCTAATTAATATCGCGGATGCTGCACGACCATAAATTAACGCTGATCACCGCCGATGGGGGCTCGATCTCGGAGGAAAACGGGTCAAGGAAATTGCGCGCACCGCAGAGAGAGAGATGATCGCACGCAGTCGCGGCGGCTGCCGAGTCTGCAAACAATGCTGATCGGGTCAAATTTTACAAGGGAAACAGTTTTGTAAACGTCCGAGTCGATGTCGATTTTGATTTATCTGCGATCCGTCCGCTCTTTCTTCTCCTCGAAGATTTTACATTGTTGCACAACGATACGGCAACCGAGACCCGGTCCAGCTTCCCCGACAGAAGATATGCTAAGGATAATGCTCGAAGCTTCCGCTTTAAGCGTGTAACTATTTCGAGCGCCGTTAATTGCACTAATCGTCGGCGGCTTGGCTCGATCTGATGCAATGCAATTCTTCTTATGATCTCGACGATACACTAGCTGATATTCGTGACAAATTGCTTTCGTTACTTTTTGTTATTTTTCGAATTTCCACAGTCCATCTGTACATGTACATTTATTATGTTTCGTGCCAGAGCGAAATACTAAAAAACTACTCGTGATGCAATAACAATTTCCCCCCCCCCCCTTGGCCCTATGTTCGTCTTGAAATTTCCGTCTAATATAGTCACCCCCCCCACCCCCACCCCCACCCCACCCCTCCCAATATTAATATAAAATACCATTCGTTTTTATGCTATATTGCATTCCGTTGAAATAAACGAACAGTTTTCTTCATTATCATAATATGTATTTCGTTGAAATATATGATCGCTTAAAAATATAACAAAAAATCCTACCAAAAGCGACGCTGATTTCGAAAATAATTCGAGCTAGTTTTTAGCATAAACGATATAGTGTTCTAAGGCATACAATTTGTTACGCAGCTAATACATACAGTTCTATAAAATTCTTCTGAACCATTCACCGGCATATCGCGATGATCACATATATATATTGTCTTCTATTTTCCGCGTATAGACACATTTTTGTACTTCTCGTGTCTCATATCCATACAACGCTGGGTCTGTGTTTTTGGTTGGTCCCGCTCCTATTTGAAATAGCTTTATTTTATCGTATTTATTAACCGTCCTTCCGTATGCTATTTAATAGGTATAATTCGAATTACGATATAGTATCACTGCTGTTCTATTCTTCCACTTAACCATACTAAATGTTCGTAAGCTTCTCTCTACTAATCTGCATGCAGCGAAAATATAAATTCCGGTGTACTTTAAAGAGGAACAAACTGGCTCCCGATAAAGCGGCTTGAACTGCATTATCGGAAGAGCTCCTAATTCTACAGTGCATGAGATTATTGTCAACCGGATTCATTTTTATCATTAGGCCAGTTTGATTCTTATTATTTTTAAATTGCTCTCTCGTTCGATTTATCACTTCGTAAAATTCTTTTCATTCGTGGATGACGATTGCAAGTTAGTAGAATAAAATATAATTCGATATAGGCGCGAAAGTGTTGAAATACGTCACACGTAATAGGATCAATCCGAAATCGGGTAGAAAATTATTTCGCAGAATTTTAGGAAAAAATAAGTACTATTAAAAAGTAGGTATAAGGGGGGGAATTAGTGTACGGTACCGCGGTAACGAAGGCACTAAAACTAGCACATCTATCTGGTTCGATAATTATAATAGGCCTTTTAATTTTAAGCAAAATACCTACACTAATAAGAGTATAGGGAGAAAAAAAAATCACGTCGCCGTCATAAATACAATTACCGTTATAATTGTAAGAGTAACATCTCTGTCCTATATGAAAAATAATCGGTTACAGTTGAAGATTCTCTCTGATCGAACTCTCTCGTTATACAAGGTATAAATCAGTGCCCGTCTGTAGAATTTTTTAACGAATGGACGATTTTTTTTATTCTCGAAGATATAGATACACAGTTATGAAATTAGTACAACCGCGAACTGAGCTATGTCGACCGCGAATTACACGTTGTTCTATAGATTACAGGGCAATTACAAGGCTCAATTTAGGTTGAAAATTACGCCGGAAACGATAGTAAAAGAGCTCGTCGCTGCCTTAGTAACGAAAAACGCTGTACCATGGGGGAGCTGTTTGTACCATGCGAGCTGCTTTTTAGTATATATCAGCCGTCGTACCAAGTGAGCCGTCTTACCGGGAACTATGTAGTCTGTCAACAATCGAACGATTTCCTATGAGAAACTAATAAAACATTCTTATTCCCTTGTGACAACACAATGTCGAAGACTGCCTTAATTGACTAAGGCTCCAGCAATATCGAAATGATGTTCAATTTTAAAAGGCTCACTAAAATAAAAACGACGTTTTTACGTTTTCCATAAAAAAGGTAGAGGTCTAACTAACCGTTAACTCTACGTCAAACAAGTCGAAATGAAAGAAAAAAATTCTAAAAATACTCCCGCAAGCTTAAAAAAAAAATAGAAAAAAAAGAAAAAAAACCGAGCAAAAACGTATCGCTTTATTCTTCTTTTTTTTTTTTTTTTTATTCGTAAGTCGTTCTCATTTATTTCACTTAATCAGGCCGAATCGAGGTGGTCTCCGGTATGCTGCGTAACCGACGAAATGATAGCAGAGATAGGAGGAGGCGGAAGAAGCGACCTAGTGAGAATGGCGAGGTGGCGAAAATGGGGATGAAACCGGATAGGAGTGCAGAATAAATCAAAGGAATCGAAGAAGTATAAATCAAAAACAGATGCTGTACGTCTTGCCGGGAACGCGCGTCGACAACCAGTTCATTTGTAATCGTCATGCCGTGTAACTCGATAGGCCAAGTTAAAAAGCTGCGCCTCCTCGACCAAAGACAAAAATAAAAAACGGCGTCGGCGCGAGCGCGCGCTTGCACGGACGTGCGTGTTTTCGCGCGCTTTGTTACGTTCGCACCTGAAACGCCGGCCGGGTTTTCCCGGCTGAATAGCGGAGAAAGAACACTGCGGTGTTACAGATTAGTCGACGTGGCCGCGCCGGAACGATGCAACTATCGGACGAGCGGCGGTCGCCGAGATATCGACGCGAGAAGAGGAAAATCTTAGCCGCGATCTCTAATATTAAATATTGGCGCTGATGGCCGCCGGATCGCGCTAATGCCCGTTCGCAATAAGTGCAGTAGCCTGTTTGGCATTTGTCTGGTTTTTTCTGCAAAGAAGAACGTGCTCCTGACAAGTCATTAATTACTGCTGCAGTGCGAGGCGGACAGCAAATAATGAGATCGCCCAGACTCCGCATCTTCTCACCTGACGGATTGCACATATGCAAACCATCGCAGCTACATATACCTGCGCATGCCTACTTCGTTGTCCA
The DNA here is from genome assembly GCA_039619475.1 of Icerya purchasi. NCBI lineage: Eukaryota > Metazoa > Arthropoda > Insecta > Hemiptera > Monophlebidae > Icerya > Icerya purchasi. Next base: position 308,179,940 of record CM077116.1, read on the forward strand.
CACGTACACGTCTACCCTCTGTCCGTGCCATAGCACGCATAGTGCGCCGTATTAGCTTACCGGTGTTATGCGAGGTGCACTGAACCTAACCACCGACAAACTTCTAATCTCTCAGACATTTACGCGTGAAAAGTGTTGCGCCTGCCATCTGAAATGAGATCTACTCGAATTTATATTAAAATCCGGTTCTCTCTAAATAATTGAAATAGGCGCTATGAGCGAAACTTGCTGAAGAATTCCTCGTCCGATACAAGGTAAACAATAAAAACTTACAACAAACTGGCCGCCTGTCGTAGAGGTCTACTATCGTGCTATGCCCCCCCCCCACCCCCCAAACCTCCACCCGCCACTTTAAGAATTAATGAAGAAAAACAATCTGAAGCCGGCTGCCTCCGACGGGCACTATCTCCACATAGAACACAAGTATTTCATTCTCTTCGACTATTGGCCGTTCTCGCGGCCACGCGATGCCGCTAGCGACTTTCGTAATCTTCGAGCAATTTTCACGACACACACTTGTCTCGGTGTAACAATTAAAATTTCGTCACGATCCCGCATTTCGTTATCCACAATTTTTCGATATTTTTCGGAAAAAGCCATCGGCACAAAAAACCGCAATATACATATATACTACTTCCATCGAAATGTATAAAAAGAAAAATCACATCTTTCGTATTCGATTGCATTTTTTTTAGAATCGTGTATACTAAAACTTAAAATGTCTTCGAATTTGCATTGCGAGAGAAAATCAGACTGTAATAATTTTTTCGTCGGAGTTTTTGTAATTAAGATAGCTATTATTAAGATAGCTGTACACACGTCTTCAAGTGAGACCACGCTGCCGTCTGCTAGCTCAAGACAAAAATCCCTTCGACGACATCATAATGCTGTTCAATGACGTATTTATCATGTATTTTGTATAACAGAAATACTCCAACAACAATTTGACATCTGATGACATTGTCTAGCTCTGTTGTTTAATCAAAAGAAACGTACACTTTGCTTGATGTATGCTAAAGTATATTAATATTGAGAAAAATAAAAAATTTGTCACTAAGCATTGATATCGCTAATTATGCGGCGATTGATTAATTTTCATTAAAAACCGTATTCATTCGCACACGAATATATATATACTTTATACAGAAGTACATTTTGACAATGTCTTTTGGTCGGTACGTAATGATACGGCTATAACGGCTATACGTTTTATAGTAAAAATATAAACTCAATTACCGATCACAAATTGAATAAAATATTTACCATAATCTTTTTCTTTCTTAGCGTTTTCTCACGGGCGCGGCATCCGCTTATCGGCACGCTTTTTTTTTTCCCATTTCCTGCCGGGGTACACCATTTATCCCAAACTCCGGTTCCTCTCATGTCGCTCTTAGCAGAGTTCATCCACCGCCTTTCCGACTTTTCTTCCAGCGTCAGGGCTACCCTATCTGTTTTCCTCATGATGTTAGTATAGCATCGGAACTTCCCCTACCGTAATAATGTAAATACAAATATGCCCACCTTAAGATTAATTGTAAGTGAACGAATGGTGCAAAGATTAATTATGTATTTGCGTTGATTGATATATTTTTTTGGTTTAATACATTCGATTTAGATAGTAAGAATGATTAATTGTAATTTTGTTTACTAGAATAAACGATAATAAAAGTGTTGGGCACTCGCACAACGATGTCCGGTAAAATCTACAACTTATTTATTAAATAAAAAAAAAAAAAAAAAAAAAGTGAAAATTGTTATAAAATTTCGTTGCAATTTTTCGTGACGGAAAATGTTTTATATCAAATCCGGCCATAAAACTTATTCGCATCAACAATTTTTTGGTATTTAGTTGCGTTTATAAAATGATTAATTCCATTCACACGAGTACGATGTATTTTAGCGTCTACTATAAGCTAACGCATTTTTATAGTAATTTAAGAAATGCGCGCAAGAAGAATAGGTCACAAGTAAGCAACGTGTACTTATGAGGGTAGTAGAAATCTAAAATCAAAGAACGAGTTCTCGGAGACGCGGAAGTAAATATACATTTCACTTAGCTAGCAAGATTCTCGTTTCGTTCTTTGTCAGTTGTTCCTATTCCAGCTTCTTTCATTCATTCTATCTCGCACCAGATTAAAATCTGATAATGTTCTTTTTGAGATATTATTTAGATTCCTTGGTTGATTAAGCTGTTGCTCGTCCAAAAAAAAATAAATAAATCAACGTTACCTAATTAACTATGATAAATAAAATGTTTTTTTTTGTTTTTGTTTGTTTTTTTTTTTGTTTTTTTTTTTTGTTTGTTTGTTTTTTTTTTGTTTTTTTTTGTTTGTTTTTTTTAAATATCGACTTCAAGATTTATTATAAAAATTTAATAAAAATGCATTAAAAAGTAAAAAATAATTATTCGATAAAAAATAGATTTGGGAGTGATGTAATTTAGAGTGATATTATTGGCAAATTGGTAATATTTGAAGGCAACCGCCTTTGTTATACTGAAAAATTATCATTTTTTCGCGTTTTTTAACGAATACTTCAGTTTATATTCGCCGATTTTCATCAGAACTCATATAGTACCACCGCTATAAATGGTATAATTTCTAATGGACAAAGAATCAGTAAAATCGGTATACATGAATATAATTTATGCGCGAAAAAACCATACGCAACGAACGCACAACCTCCTTCTTTTTTGTAAGCCGGAAAAAATTACCGAAGACACATATTAAAAATGAAATAGTTATAATTTTATTTCGATGAAGATTTTTTTTCTTTTCTTTAAACGCGCCATTATACGGATTAGCTGCAAATTATCTTTGCCGTAGATTTAGTTCAATCCTCCCCACTAGCGCATATCGGTAATCTTCTTTTTGAACTAGGTTAATATTTCACTCTTTTTAAGTTAACGTGTTATTTTATTTAAAAATAGTTTATAGATATTTTAAGTAAGTTATTTTTCACTATTAATAAAAACCGTGTTCTTAATGTTTGAGATGAAATTTATTATATGATAACTAATTCTTGCATATATGAGAAATTTTCCTTTACTCATTTTCAATTAGCTTATCAGTAGAACGATACTAATAACCTTAAAAGACTACATGAACGCATAAGCGGTTGACTTTTATTATTTTAAAGTGATTGTTTGCCATGATGTTCCGAGTAATACTAAAATTTTGCAGCAAAATTTTTTCCATAATTAATCGAAAATAAATCCCGACATGTACAAAACATGTCGAAATTTTTATTTTTATTCTCGCTTTTATTTTTTTTTGTTCGGCAAGCGGAACTCGATCACTGTCGCAGTAAAACCGTTAGATGACGCGGAATAAATCAGACGCATTGAGATTACTAGCTGCGTACAGACGTGGAAATCGGAATGGAAAATGAAGGAAAGACACTCTAGAGCACTAGGTAATTTACCGAGGGTGCAGAAGTGTATCGGGAAGTTTATTGGGTGAGAGAAGCAAGGTTAAATAGGTTAGAAAAATGTGCGGATAATGTGTAGACGTGCAATTTCTACGAAATAAGTACTAGCGGTATCTGTAGGTGGAAACCGACTAGACAGCGCCTTATCTTCCATCTGGAAATCAAGCTGTTTAAGAGAGCCAATCAATCATTAAGCAGTTTTGATATCGTTTTTCCGGAGCGTTTAACGTTTTTTTATAAATTATCAATTAATAGACATTGCAGGTTTCCTAATTTTTAAGATAAAATATTACGTCGCATTAATTGTTTGTTTTTTTTTTCGAAATCATTAATTAAAATGTCAAACGCATTTCCAGAATAAAATATTCAGTATAGTAATTAGTTTCGACTACCGCTCGGTAATCTAAAGTGCTTGTCTATCATAATATCTGAAATTGAATAGTATTTGTACCGAAAAAGTCATCAGAGGAAAAGGTAAATCAACCCAAAAGAGAAAGGAACCAGCTAGGAACACTTAGGGTACATTATGAAAATCAATTCTGGAATACATATTAACCCGCATTTATTCGTAATATCCGAATATTGTGCCCTGATTTCATATTGGCTGATACCGATGGAACTAAGATAAACGCAATACAAAAACTTGTTGGAGTCACCTATACACAATATTACTTTAAATTCAAGCTCGCTCCTGAGGCAAATCGCAGCGAGCTGACTATCGACAAGGTACGCGAGTAAATATATGCGATGTTTTAAAAGTATCATAACAAGATCTTCATATGTAGCGGACAGCTTAAACACTTTCAACATTCTAATTCTCAGTATAGATGGCCACCCCTTAATCTACGCTATTTAAAACGATATCACCTAACTAGTGATTATAATTTTGCTAGTGGTTTTCCTTGCAGCATCAGAGGTATCGAGCAGATGGAATGCTACAGCTAAGGAGGGATGAGAGCGAATGGTATATCGTTTTCATATCTTAACTTTTTAAAGTTGATACAAATAATGATTGGCTTCAATTGAAAAGGCTGCACGAAGAGAGAGCTTTTATAAACGTAGCCGATAACTTTAAATAAGCCATAGTTTTACGACATCCCGACTGAAATGTTTAAGCGGATGACGCGTACGTCCACTACTACCGTCTGCAAACGGTTAACCATACACAAATAAAGTTAAATTTGGCGAAGAATGGCAATTTTGACAGTTGAAGTTCGCATATCTCAGTGAATCATCGTTAATTGCAGCGAGCATTAAAGAAATTTAATTATGTCAAACAGCACCGAGCATAGAATTATGGGAATCAGAAAATGCGTTACAAAGGCCGAGAAATAACGAAGCATCGGGTGAGAATCAGATGTCGGTGAAAATGATAGTACACTTAACACCTGAATATAAGATCAAGTTGTTGAAATTGCTTAACAAAATATATGAAAATAATAGTGTAATACTTAGTGATTTTAGAAAAATCAATTTTGTTCCAAAACCGAAAAAGAGCACTTCGCAAACAACTCTTCGGAATGCAAGACAATACCGCTTAGGAGCTATTCTCTAAACTTATTGCTAATAAATTCCAGGATATTCAAACATAAGAGATACTCAGTGTGGGTTCATCGAAAAAAGAAGAACCAGAAATGCTATTGCTCAAATTAATTATCCAAAGAGCGATAAATGCTAACGGAAAAGTTGCAGCTTGCTTTATAGATTATGAAAAGGCGTTCAATCGAAAACTGATACAGATGTATAAAGATGTCCGCTTAATAAAAACGATCTACTAGGAACAGCGCGCAAATATTAAAATAAAGAATATTCAAAGGCAACATGCAGCTTCTAACGAGTAGTACGTTAAAGTTTTCCGTTGTTTCCAAGACTGTTTAATATATATATATATATATATATATATATATAGGCAAAGGAAACCATGAAAAATGATAAAATAGGTGATTCGGGATTTAAAATAAGCAGACAAAGAATAAACGAGGTAAGCTAGACGATAAAGATTTATTAGCGACGTCGGAGAAAAAAATGCAAAAAAGTTATCAACAATATAGGTGATTTGAAATATGGAATGATGATAAATTAACTCAAGTAATGAAGTTTACACGTACCAAAATTAAAAACGCGCGCATAAGGATTAATAATAATGATAGGAACGGGAGGAAACAGCAACCCGAGCCAAAAAAGCATTCGTTTCATTACCTTTAATGCTCATGTGGCTGGGAACCCACAGCGAATCAATACAGATGGTGAATGATAATGTATAATACAGCGTATGCGAAGAATAATGAAATCGGAAGAGTGATCAGGAAGAGGGGAGCTGATCGCTTGAAGAGCGCACTCATGAAGTCGGAAATATTCAGATAATCGGAAAACAGACGACTGGAGGAAATGAAGATAATAGAGCATAGGCTAGTCATTAATTCGTTCATAAAGGTAGAACAGAAAGAAGGAAGACGAACTGATTCAGATAAGTTGAAATCCGGAAGGGCAAAAGAAGTTCTTTTCTTCCAGTTGCTTCGTAGTATCTTTAAGGTAGAATTTTTTTAGGTGTTTTTTTTTTTTTTTTTTTTTTTTAATGGATTCGTCAACACGGACATTGGCCTAAGAACAGCGGAACAGAGAGATTTTTAGGTATATTATAGTATAGCGGCAGCAAATTAGACTATTGTTAACGGTGAAAAAAAAAAGAAAAAAAAATTGCTCGATTCCACAATAGTTATTTATATTTTGAAAATTGCAAACTCCGTAAGCCGGCGCTTAGTATGTGCTTATGAAGTCGTAATTCGTGCAGCTTTTATCTATTTATCTACCGTTATATGATTTAAAAGTTGAATACACCTACTAAAAAAAAAAAAACGGATTTCGATTTTGGTCTCGCTCAATTACGTTTAATTTGTACTTCTAAATGTCGCGATAGCCTAGTGTTGCTTGCTAGAACGCTTGGCTTTCGTTTCGGAAGTTTCAGGTTTGATCCCGGCCGACCGCAAAAATGATTACGAATAACTAAATTATCAATACTCGCTAATAGGTTCATATGGAAGGCACTGGCAAACATGTATACCGTCATACGCGTGCTAGTTAGTACACAGCAGAACACACACGGGACTACATTTGTACATCCATAAAAATCGTACAATTACAATACCAGTTGCGAATGTAATCTTGCGTGTGTACACATATTCGTGCTGCATATAAACAATTGCTATGAACACACTATATGTCTCTGTATCTGTACAGCTGAAATATACGAATAGGTAGTCGTCGACGCTCAGGAATTAAGTATGGCACCATATATATATATATATATATATATATATGTATGAAAACACCGCCCGATTTTTTTTGTATCTTCGTGAACCTTTTTAAAAATTTTCCACAGTGTTCGAAAAATATTTTAACATTTCAAATGGACACATACGAAATTTAATATTACTTTATATTTCCGTTTTTCTAGATTTTTTTCTTTTTTCACTATCAAAAATTAGAAATTTTGCTGCATTATAAATTTTTACACTAGAATTTTCATTTAGAAACATTTTTACAGTAAACTACAAAAAATCGGTTTTCAGATTTATTTTGAGAAATAAGAAGAAAAATAAGACGCGTTCAAAATACAACATTTCACGGGCCGAGACAAGTTAAAAATCGTAACTGAAACTCGAATTTTTCACGTCGAAATTCTAGTCGTAACGGAGAAGAGGCAACGACAAATTGTTCAGACGGCGAATAGACGTAAGAACGAGTATAAATTTCGAGAATTATCACATCAGAGGAAGCATAGTTGACTGAGGCATTGTTGAAATTGAACGCGTCGAAGTTACACTTTATTAATTAATGTCGGGCGATTTTTCGTACAAATAAATACGCAAATCCGGTACAGTTAAATTTTAGAATATAAATTTCGCAAATATTCATTTTAGGGTCTGAGCACAATTTTCGCTATTTGTGGAACAAGTTATAATTGGATGAGGAGATATTCCCTAAACTGAAAACCTAGAAGTCGGAAGAAGTATCATCAAAAAGAGGGGAGAAAAACATCGAACGTTAAAGTAAGGTTATAAAAATCGGCAATTCTGGAATGTTGGAAGAGTGTGAAAGACGAGGTAGCGACGCCGTTGAACAGGATCTGTGTGCCGGGCAATTTAATTATCAGGCGCCGATGTGGAAAACAGAGTGCGAACCAGAGCTATTGTCTCGTCTAGTATTGGCTGCGATATTTATTGTTTTCTTGCCACCACCACCGGTAATCAGACTGACAAGAACTGCACAAATGTAAAAATGAAAGAACCCATCGTCACTAAATGCAGCCAAATGAAGAATTCAGTCGTCCATCGCTTATCGATGTTGTTTGTTTCTTTATTCTCTGCCACGCGCATTGTTATGTTTGCGTGGATTAGCGAACATTTGCAATGCCGCCGGATCTGTCCGATGGCCTCTGATGTTGTTGCATCTATTTCCTTCCGATTGGATTTGTCAAGCCGGCGACAGCGAAGTGGCACTTCCTGCGCCGAATTAGAGAAACTGTAGTTGCACAGTGTGTGCTGTATTTTCAGCCGAGCTGAGTCTGGCACCAGCCTAGGGTTACCACGTTGCTTAGAGAACGATGTCTCGAGATAGCAGAACCATCGGGTAAACGGGATGGGATGGGTAGACAAATCCGAAGAGTATGTCAAAATCAAGGACACTATACTGTGTGTCGTTTAAAAGTACGCAGAATACTACGCGATGTACGAAAGTAATTACAAATAAATGTAATTGTAGAATCACTAAAACAGAAGTGTACCCGAATAATACACAAGTTATAATTCAAACACCGACGTGTTAATTAAAATGACGTGTTCGAATATACGAAACAAATCATCGTCATCATCACGGTTGCGTCTCTTGAGACAAGATATTATTGCATGCATTATTTTAAATTAATCTATCTTTGACCCGAGTTTTCTCGTAGACTTTTACATGTTGAATTTGCCGGAAGGTTCGTTGTCACTAATTCTAATCTCCTTCGTCCTTTTATTGGCTTTCCTTGTATCTTCCCTTGTACCGCCAGCATGAACAAGTCGTTCAACTTCTTACAATATTATTTAACCGTTCGCGATCATTTCTATATTTCAACATTTTGCCACATAACTGTCGTTTTGCCATCGATTTTCCTTTTTTTTTTTGTCGTAAATTCGAATGGCTAACTTTATCGGCGATATACGTTACTCCGAAAGCTCGTCGGTTTGGTCTATAATTTACGAACTATCAAAAAAAATTTCTGTTTTCGCGATTTTTTTTTATTACATTTATTTACAATAATTATAGAAATGCAAAATTACAAACTTCGCAAAAGAAATCGTCTTAAAGAGAAATCTTTCAATTTCTCGCCTGGATCTGTGCAAATAGCTAACAAGCCGGCTCTGTATGAACTGCCAGCTAAACTGATAAGGGCGGAAAGTTTATTTATTTTTTTTTCCAGTCTACGATGGAGTACGTCCGGAGAGACCGAATCAACTATATAGACTGGCTTGTTTTTTTGTTTTTTTTTCGTAATCCCCCTTTGGACACGTCAGCTAAGGACCTACAGAAACTATATAGACTGTTGGCTTCCGAGACTAATATTTATTTTATTGCCTCGGTTCAATTACTCGGGATCAAAAGAAAACAAAAAAAAATTGACTCGTTTTTATCTATTTTCCGGCATTTTCGAAACCCCTTAGCTTCTGATTTTGACTATTTTTCTTTTCCTTTTTTTTTTTGCAAAAATACGAATGTGCGCTTTGGTTAGACTTCATTGACAAAAAAAAAAAAAAAATATAACAGGGCGCAGATACTTCTTTTAATCGATTTCGTTAACTAACGGAGAACCCTATTTATAAATAATAGTTCAGAAATTCGACAAGCATTCGCGATAATTGCAATTGTAAAGTTACACTCCACTTTTTGTTGTTTGAGCTTTACATTCTTATATACTATAGATGAAGAAGAAATTAATGTAAACCGAAAAAAAAAAACCAAGTTAGCTTGATTTTGTGCATATAAAGGCCTCAAAAAATAATAAATCGAAGAAAAGTCGTGTGTCGTAATCGTTTTGCTATTGTACAGCGCTCTCCTTGTTATTCAGGACGATGATCATTGGACTTCTGCACTGCTAGGTTTTCAATGTTTTTATTACTTTTTTTTGGATAGGCCGGGGCTCCTCAATGTTAATTTTTTCGTTATATCTTCAATGTGCAACGACCGGATTCGAATCTAATCCCACGTGAATAGCGTTTCGCCTAAAAGCAATGTTACGATAAAGCCGCGTAGCCGCCTTGATTAGTTAATTGTGATTCGTTCGGGTAGAGATTTTCCCGATGCCGCACATTGAGACCCTTTAAAAAATTTCACTTATACTGGATTGTAATGTTTGCACTTGACGCGCTCAAAATTAAATTTGAAAAAAACCAAAAAAAAAAAAAAAAAGAACGGTTTTTTCTGTAATTACTTATTTTTAATGCGGAGTTCGATAATTTTTAAGTACACTATTACTTAAAACTGTAAAAAATCAACTGTCTGACAATTACACTTCTTAATTGAGGATTTTACCTGATGCACACACACGTACATATTTTTGGTACATGTACGTACACGATCAGAGTTGGTTCTGTTAGAGCGCGAATGATGAAGATTTGGGGGGAAAAGTTGTTAAAGTAACGATCGTTTCACAGCGCGCCGGAGAAAAAGGAACATAAAAAAAAAAAATTATTCGAAAAAAAAAAACAACACGTCAACAGAAGTTGCGCTGCGAGGTATGCGGTAGGAACAGTTTGCGGATTTTTTGTGAAGCCGGTGGAGAAGAAAAGCGTTAAAAGAACAGGTCGATGGTATTTTGCAAGAGACAGAGCGCAGATTATTAGGCAACGAAATAAAGTGGGAAAGTGGTGCGCGAGAACCGCTACTCGGGCCGGGCTAGTTGGCCGCTGCTTCGAAGAAACGGTTGCCCCGGTGGACCGGTTCCTGAAGAGGGATTGGATAAACGTTAAAAATTCTGGCACGCAGGAGCGGCGTTTTCTTTGGAACAGTAGGACAGGTAATACCTGCTGCTTGCTGCAATAGCTCTTGCAACCCCAGTCGGCAGCGCCGGTTCATTGATATGGAAAATAGTGAGTGGTGCTGCACCCCGACAGCTTCTGATCAAGGCAAGTGCTACTCTTCGTCGGTTCAATATGGTCCCGGGTTCGCTCTCAAGGTTCTCCGAATTTCGACTCTTACGAAAACGGCATGCAGTGCGCGCACGGAGGCTCCGTGTGTGTCGTAATAATTCGGCATAAAGATTTTCCCGTTGGCTCGGTTGCGAAATATAAAACTTGTCGTACGAGTTGTGAAAGAAAAAGGAAAAATAATAATAGGTAAGAAATTACGATTAGGGGGCACAAGGTGCCACTGGGAGACACGTATTTCAAAAGTTGCACCTTGTATTACTGGACCAGTAGCAGGCAAAATGCTAAAATTACCAGCGGCAGCAACAGCAACAGCAACAGCAGCAGCAGCAGCAGCAGCCGGGACCCCTGCTAGATCATTTGAACTGGAATTAACAGACTGTCAGAAGTCGAGTTCTAAACATAAATTAGCGACCGAAATTTCGGTTGAATCGTTGAATGGCCCGCAAAATATCGCGTTCGCTGCTTAATGTTTTTCTCGCCGCTTTAATGCGGCTCATCGGATCGGACAATTCGATATTTTCGAAAATATTTCGACTTGTTCGGCGACCGAAAGTTATCGGGGCCGTGAAATCTCGCGCTTTTCTAACCAACTGCGCTAAAATAAACGAAACTCCGACAACGCGAATACCATTACCATTTCGTGCACAAGCTCGTGATGGTATTAAATAAGGTGGGATCGTCCCCCCCCCCCTGTTTCGCTTTTTCCCCCCTTAAATTCTGCATTATCGTTAAATAACGGGAAACACTACCTGCACGTAATCATCGGAGTGCTGTTAAAGAAGTTACTAAATTAAACAATAGAAAAAAAAAAGAATTAAATCGTAATTTTCAAATAGATTGTAAATAAAATGAAAATTCGGATCTTCTTCCAAACGGTTTTAACGTTATATAGAGAGGGAAAAATTCGAACCTTTTTTCTTTCTTGCTCATAAACGGAGTAACACAAGAGCTTGACATATAAAGTCTCAGAACTCGGAAAGATTCTCTTCTAGGCAGAATTCCCGTTATTTCCAAGCTGTATGTAATCAAAAAAATTCTTGTATATTCGTCTTTACTACTTTTAGATCCCCTCCAATATCAGCAGTTCTCGCCGAGTGAAACTCACCTCTCCTTTTCATTCGCAGATATCCCGTTTTAAGATATCGTTTCCTATGTAATACTTCTATCGTCCTCTAAACTTATTCCTTCATACTTCTCTATTCTGCAAAACTGCCGCTTTACTCGTAAGAAAATTCCTATCCTAGCCCGCATTGATTTACGGCTGAAATACAATTTCATAAAAATAATCTCCTACAGTTTTGCAGAGATCTTTTCAATCTATTCTCTTTTTTCTCCTTTCTCCAAATCGCTTTCCAATGCAACAGTAATGCAGAAATTCCCCGCAGTTTTATAAAATCACGATTTCCTTCTCGGCTATTGTTACCGACGGTTCGAAGGGGCCTAATGGAGTTGGAGACTCCTTCATCTTTCCGGACATAAATTTCTCTGAGTCTTTTCGTCTTCCATCCTTTTCTGTACTACCTTTACCGTCAATCTAATCTTACGTTCCGCAATTTATATCTTCTCTCATCGATCTTCTTCCAAATATTTGATTATCTCTCACTCCATATGTGCTTTTAATTTCTCTTTACGTCGATTTTTTAAATCTCCTATTCGCTCACTCATTCACACTCTTCTCTCACTTCACCCTATCCATATGAATTTGCTCTGGATCCCAAGCCATATGGGGATAGAGGATAATGAAATGGCAGATTCCTTGGCTCAGCCTTCGCCCTTTTATTTTTCGAAAATTCCTTGCTCTATTTTAGCTCCTACTATGTAAAAACTTTCATACTAGATTCCGGTTAGATATTTATGCCTCTTCCTTTTCCAATCATCTTTCTTTCTATCTATCCATCCAACCTAATCTTTCCACACGGCCTTAGCTCTACGATTTACTTATTCGCCGTTCCGCTATCTCCTCTATCATTCGTTTCTCTTCATACTCTCCTTTCTTCCTCACGTTTTTGCTTTCTTTTCGCGCTTGCCCCTAATTGTCCCCTCTAATTAGCGACAAAACCGTGTCTATTGACCCCATATCTTCTTCAAATGTCCATCCATTCTAATGAAGATGCCGCTCTGTGTTCTGATCTGTTGTCATTTAAGCTTCCTAAACCTTATTGTGCTTCTTATTATTCCCCTCGATCTCCATTATTCCGATTCTTAGTTATTTTATTTTGTCGATATCTGATCGAGGCTATATCTAATTGATTCTTCTCCCTTACCAATTGATTCAGGGCTAAGATTCGCCGTGACGTTGTCAAGGTAAATAAAAAAAAAAAAAAGACTAGAAATACCCCGATCTTCAAAATGCCCCTCAAATTTCAATATCTCTTATATAGCCCAACTTCCTTTATTGATTCTGTTGCCCCTGTTTTCGTTTTTAACGCTGATGAATTGTATCCAACTTCATTTTCATAAAATTCCTCGCCACACTTCCTACCTCTCTTTTTGTTTTTTTTTTCTTTGGTCGCGTGAACTGTCCCTTAACGGGGTATTTAATTTCGTGGAAAACATTAATTTTGCAAAGAGGGTATGAAATTTCGTGGGAAAAAGTACAAAATGTAATTACTTATTTAGAGAGCTCGATCGGTTGAAATTAGGAAAAAATAGCAGCCTATTTTCAACCGTATTGTATTGAAAAATGAACATAAACGTTAGACTGCCTTCACAAAGTCGAGTCTCGAGAGTAATACAGTCATCGTTTTTTACATAGCTAGCTTAGGCTAGACCGGATTGGATTTAACTCGACTTTGTTGCTATCAATTATTCCGGTTATTTCCGATTACCTATGCTAAGATTCCCCTTTGTTGAATGAATTTCGCAATATTTGACTCGAACTCAGGGATGTATTGAGTAAGCGTGCCAATTATCTGTCTATAGTGTTAACGTGATATAATTTCTTTTTTGATTCGAGCTATTGGAGAACGGTAATAATACGATAGGGCGTTACATTTGTTTTGGGCTACCTCTTTATATCACGTTCAAAAAAAAAAAGAAAGAATATATCTATATATATACTAGCTGATCCAGCCACGCGTTGCTGTGGCTTAGTAGTTATAATAGATTAAATTAATTTTTTACTTATTATTTTGATGCAACCAAATTAATTTTTACTAATAAACCTGAAATTATTTAGCCGATTTTGAATCATATGTAGAGAATGAAATTATCCAACTAATATACACTTATTGAATTTACATTTTATTTATCTAATCTTTAACTTTCAATCTGTAACCAATGACTTATTTACACAATATACTAAATAAATTAGTTACATAAAAATTAGATGTTATAAATGAGGCAGATAACATTGGTTTCGAACTATTAGTTATATTATTTTATAAAATTGAAAATTATCTAAGCACTAATTTGTGCACAATGTTCTTGGTCAACCTGTCTTTTGCTAACACGAATAGACACTTGATGGTGTTCCCACACGTGACCAGGCAACATGCGTTTATTCTTGCAATTTCTTCTTCCGATTCAGTAGCTCTCATAACACGCGTACGCCGTGCATTTCTGCTTCGCACATTGTTGAGGTTCGATTGTCTCTCCGCGGCATTATCTTATACTGAAATATAAAGCAACTTAGATGCCCAACAATGTCAGAGAGTTGTACCACTGCCACACTATTGTTGTCGGAATATTAAAATAAATTTTTTTTTTTAAAGTTTATAATGGAGCGTAAACTTTTATCAAGGCAGGACGTTTATTAAATACACTGAAATATAAATAAATTAAATGCCGTACAATATCGCACAATATTTTTTTTTTCCCCTAATTAACAACTCCGTAATAACACGAACTTTTTTGTAAACGACAGAGCGAAAAAACGTTTATTTCATCATTCATCGATAATAGCGCCATGCGCCAGCGATAAACATGGCTGCATTTCGATTAACATCGCACGATACACAAAAGTCGCCACGAAAAGTAGAGTTGGTGCTCAAAAAATAATAAAATTGTCAAAATTTATTCTTTTTAATATAACAAATATTTATGTAAATAATTAAAGCAAAAAGTAATAGCCAACAATTAAATTTGTTTGTTCTTTTTAATTGATTGATTAAATTATTTAATATAACAAATACATTTATGTAAATAATTAAAACAAAAAGTATTCTATCTGTTAAGAGTTGGATTAAATTGCATGTACTTTCAAAATTTTATGAAAATCGGTTAAGTAAATTCCGAGTTTATCCTGCACAAACATAAAGACACGGGATTTATATATATATATATAGATATATATCGCATTAACAATACATCATGGAAGTGGGCAAATGGTAAGCTACTTAGCCGCCAGGCCATAAAAAAAAAAAAAAAAAAAAAAAAAAACAATACATTTAATATTTAGTTTCGTTACGAAAATTAAAAGACATTTAAGTGCACAAAATACCAAAAATCAATAATATAGTCATCACATTCACATGATATCAGTACAAATTGAGACAAAAATATAAATAATATATACAAAAAAGATATCATTATGAATGAACAAATAATAACCGGTATAATATATTCAAAATGTAACGAATATGAAGTAATACATGCCGATAGATCTATAAACGAAAACAAAAAAATTCTGCGGCAATATACAATCAAAATAAAAATATAACAAAGAGATTGCCAGAAATGTATTCATCATAAACAGCTAAAGTAACACATATGTGTATACGCTGTATTAAGTACAATTCATAATGATTAAAAAATCGAAAAATGTTAAAATTAAAAAATTACCAGCAACATATATTATATAAAACGAAAAAGAGATTACTTTTAATACACTACGTACTCGTAATATATTAAACAATATTGAAAACATACAAGAAAATAATAATATGATTTATGTGAAATGAGATTGCCTTCTCTAAAGACATAAAAGGTAACATTATTAAAAAATTATCGTTAACTGATCGATATAGAATTTAATACTGGAATAAATATATATATATATATATATATATTTATTTATTTATTTATTTTGGGTTTGTCAACTGTCAACCCTAGCGTAAAATGTGCAGCATTGGGATTCAAACTAGGTGCTACCTTAACGAAAGACCGCTGTTTAAACAACTTTGCACTAGGGTAACCAGCTAAGAATATATCTTACAAATAGAATAAATAGAAAACAATGGTAGAAAGAATATAAAGAAAAAAGTCAAATACATGCAGTAGAAGCATAACATAGAAAAAATAAAATAGCAGATGAAAACTGGATTACGAAGAAAATGAATAGGCAATTATTGAATATACGATGAGAAACAGTGAACCCTAGAAAGTCTAGATAAATTAAAAAAGTAACAACTGACGATAAATGTGAATGCAGAGAAGTGGGTTCTATATGTGATGTTCGATGTCAGAAAAAATTCCTACAAAATTTAATACCGTGTTTCGTAATAATACAGGAAAAAAACTGCATATACCTTAAGAGTAATATCATAAATACGAGCAAAGAAGATAGAAAAGTAATAAAGCAGAATGAAATATCCAAAAACCAAGAAAAAAAATGTTAAGAATATTTATTGACTTATCTCACTTATGATTTCGAAAATAATGTGTATTTTTTTAACAAAAAACCTTTATTTCTGCTTTATAACCTATTATAATATTGACTCGTTTCAAAAAAAAAAAACAAAAAAAAACAGATAAACGAAAAAAACAGTTCAAATCTCAGATCTACTTTGCTTGAAATATTCTTCGTTCGAGTTCAAAAGACACCTAATGCGTTAAAGGCACTGTGAAGGGAAAAAAATACATTTTCCGTCTGCTAGTTGTACATTTGCACCGTCAGCTGTTCTGAAAGTGATATAATGATAAAATCCATGTCGCCTTATGATTACTCCACTCACTTCTTTAAATACACTATTCATTAACGGTGAGTTTCAAAAAACTCATTTGTTGCATAGGAAAACGTTTCGTCAATTTCATCATTCTTATCAGGAATATCGGGAGTACTTTTATTTCCTCTAATTTTAACACAGTTCTCCTTACATACTTGCCAAAGATATCCCAGATGTGGATTATGAAGGAAATCCTGATTTGCGGAATGACACAGCGACCAGGAAATGACAATCCCGGGCTAAAATAAAGTCGAGCGTATTTTTGTAAAGGATTGCAAACCGAAAAAAAAAAAAAAAAAAGCTACGAATAAGTCGCGCAACCGCTTTATGAAGTTGTCAAGAAACGCTGCTCGTAACGAAAGATCTCATAAATTTACAGGGGAGACCAACCTGTCAGTTACATTAGAAGAAGCAACATTAAATGTGCCACAAATTCCGTGACGTAGTTGGTTAGGCAGGGCTATTTAGGACTGAGTTCGAATCTTACTGCACATTGTAACTTCCAAAAATATCACTTACACTAGTTTAATGTCTGTAGTTGATGCCCCCCCCCCCCCAAAAAAAAAACAAACACCGACAAAGTTCTTATTAATAAGTAACATTAACGGAAATTACAATACCTCTCTCCAAAAAAAAAAAAAAAAAAAAAAAAAAAAAAATTTAAAAAAATAAAATAATACGTATTATTTTGTACATTTATTTTTAAAAACTATTGAAGATAACAGAGAGAGTAATAATAATTTCTTAAGTTGATTAGAATCTGTTTTCATTTTTTAGACCGCAATTAGGCATATATAGAATATGGCGTACTCGCACGTCACGCTTGTTTAATAAGTTGCTCGATAAAATGATTAATTAGTTTATTAAAGCGATTAATTTTTTAAACGAAATGGAAAGAGAGAATACCCGGGACTATCAGCAGAGTGCGTAGGATAGGAATAGGGGAATAAGTGGAAATTTTTTAAATTGCTGAAAGTGTTTAATGCGGCCCGAAAAATCGGGTTATTCTAAAGTGTGCGCTATTTACTTAAAGCGAAAAGCGAAAATGAAAAGCAGGCCGAGCGATTTCGAAAGCTGCGCACAAACTTTTGCGTACTCGTTTCGATTTTTAATCTGTCCGTCACGTTCGTAGGTTGTAATTACGGTATTGAATTGAAGCTCGTCGCGGCTCGAATTATGGCGCTCGTTGCAAAGTGTACATTTACGTCGCCATTTATCACATTTTGCATCACAGTTTTCGAAGGTTACAGAGCAACAGCTGCATATGAGCTCCGAGGGACAAGTAAAAATGGGCATCGGAAAGTGAAAAACGTCATCGAAAACGATGACGCAATCGGAGATTTGAATAAAAATTGCAGAACTAGAAAATATGAAGACGTAGTATATTGCACGATACCGACCGAACGGTTATATTACGTATTACCACGGTTTTTGGCGCGTTATTAACTGCTGTCACGACCTAGCACGGCCATCCCCGCAATTAAAACGATACTCGAACATTCCGCGCCTCGCATAATAAAAGCCGATTTCTCCGGACAGCACTCGATTTTTCTGTCATTTATCGCACACCCCGGCGCGCTCACGATGGCACTCGGTCGACAGGTATACAATTAAAATGCGATTAGCGAACACTTATCGAAATCGAACGTTCACTCCAACTGCAACGGTGGGGCTGCCGCCTGACCCTTCCATCGACCCTTAGCATGCGCGTTGTAGGCGCGCAAGAGGAATCCAAAACGACCTCATCGACTATTTCCGATTTCCGAATTTTACCAAAAATCAGGTACTGCGGTGTTTTTGAGTGAAAATCGTTCCGGTAACACGCAGTGGCGCTGTTGGGTTTTCATCAGTTCGATAATAATCGATGTATTTTTCGGAGCCGAAATCACCAAAATCACTCGCTTTGAAAATTTTTAAAAAAGCCACCAATGATTATCGTTCGTAACACTGGACACGTTTCTTTCAAATTGCCTGCGTGATCGCCGACGATATATAGAAAAAAAAAAAAAAACGCCACTCAAAACTGCTGCTTTTTTTCCGGTTTTTTTTTTTTTTTTTTGTAATACAGCTTTGGTCATACATGAAGACTTACAGCCATACCGTAGCCAGCCTTCCTAGGTTGTTTTTTTTTTTGGCCTGAACAAATACAGTTCATTTGGCCAGCAAGCTACACACTATGATTAGATATGAAACATTACTAATAATAGAAAAATAAGGAATGGAAGCAGGGAAAGGAAATTCCATTCTACAATATGGGCGCAACTACGGAGCAGTGCCCACAATGCCTGATGAAACTTAAACAAAAATAACATCTTTTTTCTTTCCAGGGAAAATAAAAATTTAAAATAAAAAAGAAAAAAAAAAAAAATCCCTTCTCACAATATGACCCACAGTTGTTTCCTGGCAATGTTCACTATGCCTGACTTTCAGTATTTTATAAGTTTTTTATAAAATCTCCGCTGTGCAACCCCGCATACAAATTTTTGTCTATAGAAAGTTGTTTTAATCGACTATGCCAAAATTATTATTATTTTTTTTTTACGGAAATGTAATATACACAGAGTCTTTCTATAACAGCAAAATGCTATATAAAAACGTTGCGTATTTCAAGACGGTTTTTTTGTACCCCCACCCCCCCACACACACACCATCCCCGGGTGGCGTGAGTGGTAGTCATAGAGACCTATAAAAAAAAATCGTATAGAAAAGTCGAGGTTTGATCTCGCGTTATTTTTATTTCTTTTTTCATCGTAATCGATAAAAATTTTCAGAACCTATCTGGACTCCCTGATTTTATTATTTCCGTTTCCTTACTACAGCGCTACTAATGTAGAATAGATTAAAAATTTTCATTTCCAGTCCACGCGAAACCGTTATATTCGGAACTTGAGCACGACGCTATCTGTCATTTCGATTTGATTTGTAAATTCCATTTAATACTCTTTTATGAAATAACCTGCCGAATAAGATGCGTGATTTTTACTCGGCCTAGCCAAATGGTTTATATTTTTTACAAAATGATACGTTATTCTTTACACAATTTCGTGAAATTCTATCACAGCTTCCAACGTAAAAATTACGCGTATGGTCTTTGAAAACGAATACGTCATTTTTAACAGCCCAAAATTGTTTTTTCAATGTTAATATTATTTGATGAATCCAATTCCGCTTTTTAATCATTTTAAAATAATAATGCCTCGCCGTTTTTTTTTTTGGAAATATATTAATAAATTTAATTACACACTCATATGAGACGGACGACACTGCCCCCAAATTCATGATTAATTGTAATTAAAAAACTATTCGTTTTCTGTGGCTTCGCTTTCTCTTTGGCTTCGAATATTTATTGCAAACAACTTGCCATTTCAGGTGATGCACGCTTACCATGTGGCACATTAAGATCCCGAAAAATATTCGCGTTTCTTTCGTTCCGGCGTTGGCAATGGTTTTTGAATATTTTATTCTGCATCGTCTGGACTTCGCTTTAACTGATTTCGCCCAACCGGAAGTTGATACCGGAGCTGCGCACGTTGATTTCATATAGATTAGAAGTTCCATTATTCACCGTTAGAATTATCGCCCAAGAAGACATTTCATTTGTAGCATTTTCGGTTTTAGTTTATTCTACGTTTTTATCGATTCGCGCGGACCAATTTAATTTCGAATCTAGATTGCTGACGATTTCACATGATGTTTGCGGTAGTAGTAATTACTGAATTATTCTAATTGGTATAGAGTTTTATAGTGCATTTTCTTGACTAGTCTCAATTTTTTTTTTCCGATTCCTCTGAAATTGCAATAGTAATAACGGTATATCGTATCATTTGCAACTATATTACAACTTACCGACTCGTAGGAATGTCACAGCGTTGTAACTTACCCTCTCTTGCGGAAGTATTATTCATATGGTTATCAGATACAAGGCTCGATTACGAGTTTCATCAGGTAGTATGAAGTTTCTTTAACAGTTTTTCCCAAACCTTGTCAAAAGCTTTAACACTGAATAGATCTTCAGACTACTTCTCGACTACAGTTTGTAATTCGTATCTGATCAGATTACTGTGCGCTGCTTGAAAGCCGAAATGACGGCTGGCTATATCCCCGTCAGCGGTCTTAGCGGTCTGAGGAACAGTTTTTTTCAAATAATTCAGAAATAATAGACGCTGACTAGGCTACATGATTTAACATCTATCTGCAACCTGCCCACTATTGGTTGACGTAATTATTTCAGCCAGCTCTTATCACAATGCCACGGTATTTATTATCGAGGATTATAATCAAACGTTGAGATTTCTACATTTGTTTTTTTTTTTTTTTATTTCATTGTGCATCTCTCCGGGTTTCAAATATTTCATAGCTCTGAACTTTTACCATAGACCAGGTTGTTTGATCCGACGTACGGATACTAAATATTCCTCCGATGTGTGCCACTTTTTTCCATTCATGTTTCTTAGCTTTTCTGGCAGGAAAACTCTGTTACTGTGATCTGCTAATACTTCGGTAACATTCCAGAAAGGGAGAGAGAGATTTTTTACACAGCTTTTAAATGTATCCCTTTTATCAGATTATTACCTTTTTTTCTTCGTCGCAATTATTTCGAAATAAAATATTTGCGACGTGATTGATACCGAAAAAACGAATTTTAGAAGCCACGAAAATTTAAGTTACTTTTTCGTAATTTAACGACTAATCTCGTTTAATTTCTCGACTTAATTCAAGCACTTGCCTGTCTTAAGCGCTAGGAAACTTTTCCTATTTTACTTCTTTCCTTTGTTTCCGTCTAAAATATACAGTAGCGCGCACATACATTTTGTCGTTTACCAATAATATTATTTCGCATAATGTTCGAGTCCGCACCATGTCACAGCTATTTTCAGCGATAATTTTTTTTTTTTTTTTTTATTTAAAATAAGTTGTGCTCGTTGTGTGAGAGCCCGACAGTCTTATTAACGTTTATTCATAATACAAAATTACAAGCTTATCCTATACATCATAATATTAGTAGTCAACTTAAGATTATTTACGGATGGTTCCAAAAGCGATGAGGCGGTCGGAGCTTCCTTTCTTATTTCTTCTCTTCCACACTACGAACTTTATAAACTTCCTTCCTTCTGTTCCATTTTCACTACAGAATCGTATGCAATACCCCGTGCAGTTCTGTTCATTGCACTTTCCTCCTGTAATAATAAATACCTTATTTGTTCTGACTCCATGAGCGTCTTGCAGGCTATATCCTCTCCTTTTCCATCCTCTTCATGCGACTACATTATCCTTTCCATTCGTTCCTTAATTGCAAATCTCTTCTTAGTTCGTTCCATCCAAATCGATCTTCTTTGGATTCCCAGTCATAGCGGCATCGCAGGCAACAACCTAGTTGACTCGTTTGCTCGCTCTGCTTCCTATAACGGCAAATTTGTCAATAAATTTCCTGCCAATAATATCCTTTTTCCATCTAAGTAGGCACACCTCAAATCATGGTCGGATACCTACATTACCTTCTTTTCCAATCCTCATTCCTTTTACAAACGCTTGCAACCTCTTCCTTCATCACGTTCCTGGTTTGCTGATTTCCCTGGTTTCAGTCGTTCCGTTATTTCCTCCATAACACGTCTTCGTCTCAACCATAATTGTCTTATTCCAACTCTCTTTCGTTTTTCTATTGTTTCTTCCCCATACTGTAATTTTCATCCCTCGGATCATGACACTGTGTTTGTGATGCAAATCATATTCTTTTTGAATGCTCTCTTCTTGTACAGCAGCGTTCCCTCCTCTACACTAAGCTTCTCCACCTAAAACTACCTACTCCTTTTTGTGCTTCCTACATACTTTCCTTTCCTTCACCAGATGTTGTTCCAGTCTTAGCGGAGTTCATTTCCTCTATTTCTTTATATATCAAAATTTAATCCTGTTTTCGTAATTCTTTCCTGTATGATGGGTCATTGCCCTTGGTTGGCGTTCCCAAAAAAAAAAAAAAAAAAAAAAGATTATATAAATTATAACATAGTACACACATGGACAAATACATACGCACGCCGTAAATACTCATCTGTATATACATGAGAACAGTTAAAAATATCTTTAAATACAAAGAAAAGAAAGTAAAGAAAAAAGAAAAAAACAAGGAAGGACGAAAACAAATAAATAAAGAGGGAACAACAATAAAAGAAAATTATAAAATAGAATGATTTGAAACGTATCTTGAGTTTTACTCTTATTACATCATGCTTTCGGTCATATACTTCGATTTCCCACACACCAAGTTTTTTTCCCTTTAATATATGATTAAGGACTTATTAGTTTAATCAGAACTTTAAATTAATGTTATCATCTAGAGCTGCTTCTAAATGTAATCATTACATCAGTCAGTGTACGTTGCTATATAAGGTTACCGATTTACAGTATCAGTGGGAAAAAACACAAAATCATCGCTGCCATTAATGTCTACACGGTACCTTGAGGAATTCACTTGCCAATAAAAAAACCCAACAAATCAGGCAACTTATTCCGGTCGGTAGACTAATAAGTTGGTTTACCTGTTGAATAACATCCGCATCCCTACTTACAACATTCCCTTAAAAATCGTCTCCTATAAAATAAATCGAGGACTAAGCAATAATTAGTCCGTACATCTTTTACGTACATTACAAACCCGGAGGACAGTAAATTGCTAATGCGCCACATCAAGTACCCATTAATGTCTACACGGTACTTTGAGGAATTCGCTTGACAATAAAGAAACCCAACAAATCGGGCAACTTATTCCGGTCGGTAGACTAATAAGTTGGTTTAGCTGTTGAATAACATCCGCATCCCTCCCCCTTCAGGATAAGCGACTTCACCGTGTGTTCTGATAATAATAAAATGTCGACTTTTTTCTCTTACTGAAAATAAACCTCACAGCATCTATGTTTCAGCTCATTTACATGAAACGTTGCTATTTCATCTTTTTATCCAGTTTACGAACAGTCTGTCGAAAATTTAATATCTTTTCTCGTTAACACAATTTCGCGAATCTTTTACTTAATTTAAGCGAAATATTCATACATTAACCGGCTTCCGGTTCTTCCGCGTTTTTTATTGCTATTGCCTGTGTGCCACGTTACTAATCGTATCTCGTTTATTTCTTCTTCTTTTTTTTTGCAGTGTTTTTTTTAGTGTCTTTTTTTTCTCGAAGAGGAACCGCCGCTGTTTCGCGTTCACGGTAATCAACAGAATGTTATTTGCCATTCTTCGCCAGATTTTTTTAGCGCATTCACCTCCATAAGGTAAAGGGCCGCGCATGTTTAGCGCTTGACATTTGGTCTCTCGCATTGAGATATGGGATTTCTCCATGACTCAACTATGCCCGTTTAACGATTTCTTTTTTTTTTTTTTTTTTTTTTTTAGTTTCGTCAACATCAGTCTCCCGGCATTGAAGCCAATCGCAAACATAGCTGTCGATAGCTCAGTTTGTGATTTCAGCATCTCTCACTATTTTCCAAATATTACCTAATAATTCTGTCTTTATCAATAGCCTTTTCATCAGTATTTAATTACCAGCTTAATATCTCGCTATGCACCAAGTGTAACATTCACTGTTGACAGATGCGTCTTTAATAAATTTTGATTTCCTGGCAGTTTCTTGCAGCCGAGTCTAGACGACTACGCTAATTTCTCAAAAGCAGACAGACAAAAGGGTTTCGGTCCGAATATTGTGCGTGGCCCTTTTTACACTTTACGCTATTTTTACATTTTCTGCTACCCTTTCTTTCATTGTTACGCTCCTTTTCTTAACCTATTTCAAATTCTGATTTTATCCGCTTCCGACTCGTGTCCGAAGCATTTTTATTATCCGTAACATATCGAAATGCTCTTTTTTAGCATTTTCTCTATTTGATTCGGCAGCTTGCTAATTACTAACTGAAACTTTTCATTTCGGCTTTGAAGCTTTTCATTCCGTGTGATGCAGCTGCACTTGTAGAGATGTAGCTCTTCAACTGTCGTATGAATTACACTCGTATCGTTTATTAATGCGTTTATTAAACGTTGATCAACTTAATATAATCTTTTGTTAGTATTTAACCGTCCGGAAAAATTTCAATAGCTAAATTTAGTTCTTTTATATTTCTTTTATATGCGTTTGATAATTTTCATGAACGTGTCTCCGTTTTAATTGTTGATACTTGCAGCGCATCTAGTACGATACTTTACGGAATCGAAAATGCTTCACTGCCGGCAGAATTACGGCATTTTCCGACCACACCTGTTTTTCTTATGCCATGTATAATAGTTAATCCTTTATTGCGCTCTCTCAGCTGGCAGGCATGTCAGTCTCTACTATTCAGGTAAACGTTTTATTATATCCGCGTGATGGAAGACTCATATCGGTTTATAAATGTCTCCTTTTTTATGCATTGAATTAGCGTCTTTACAGTTTTTTCGTGCCAGCACTTGTTGATGTTTTTCGTAGCCTATTCTTTTCTCCAACTTGATAATTTCATAACTTCATTGTTTTCAGCTCTCGACGTTTTTTTTTTCGACCTCTTTTGTTCTTTTTTGCAGTATCGTTTCTTCTCGTACTTCATCCTTTGTCCTACATGAAAACGTGATGACAACATGATGTGATCCGTGCGGTAATTTGTTTTCATCTTTCTTGAAAGGTTTCCGATAAAGTAAATCCCGTCCAGCGAGTGACGCATCTCCTTTCGGGCGTTTACCATTTTCACTTTTACTATTAATATTGTTCTTTCAATTGATTGTATTCTTTTTGCTACATGTCCAAAGTATCTAATCCTATTTCTGTTTATTTTCGTTAAGAGCCTAGTATCTATCTTTAATTCATCGATAATATATGGACTTGTTACTTCGACGTTCTGTCCATGGTACTCGAAGAATTCTTCGATATACACCCATTTCAGAAGATTTATACGGTTGCGTCTGCTTTTTTGATGCACCAGGCGTTCGATTGCAACTGGGAAGTATATGGCATTAACCAACTTTAATTTTGTGGTTTTCGTTATGCGGGAGTCTTTTTCTACTTAATTTTGTCATGACGTAACTCTTCGCCTTCGTACTTCATTCTTCCAGCCTGTTCTAATTGCACCGAAGTAGTTAAATTGATATACTCTACTCGTACTTGATAACCGCCAATTTCCTTAGTTTCATCATTTTTAACTCTATCAATAATCATCAGTTTTGTTCTAGATCATTTTCGCTTATATCTTCCAGCTTTCTTATCATGTTTTGAAGCTGTTCTTTTTAAGGGGGCTAGTAATACTACATCGTCAACACATATTGTAGATTAGTAATTTTATGACCTCCTATTGTTACATCTCCATCTAATCTCCATCGAGTAGCATTATGTACTCACTATATACGTTAAACAAGTACATCCTTGTCTAACTCCAGCTTCAATTTTAAACGATCGTGACTTAATATTGTTCAGCGCTACAGTATTTGTATTATTTCTGTGTAAATTGAATTCGATTAAATGCACTTTCACGTAATAATCGCCCAAGTTTGCCGCACATTTGACCGAGTCAAATGATTTTGAAAACGTCAACAAAACACATATTATACGTTTCTAGTTGTAATTCCGGTGCTTTTTCAATGATTTGTCGTACATTCAAAATATGTTCTGTCATCCTTCGGCCAGGCATGAATCCCTGTGGGATTATGTACGCCTTAAGTCTTTCGTTGATGATATTTAAAAGAACTTTCCTGGGGCAATTAGTGCTGCAGATCTGTGTAATTCGTACACTTGGCGGGTGAGCCTTTTTTGAATAAAAGAATATGATTTTATGTCTACCTTCGCCGTCCAGTAATGCTTCCGGAATTTTTCTGCTAATCTTTAATTCTTTTTTTATCTTATCGTTATTTATTTTACATTATAGATTATTCATTTTAAAGTTTTCAAATTACTATTATTTTCTACTATTCCATTTGTCTTTCTGCGGTTATAGTTTTCCTTTTTTTCTTTAGGTATTTCAGTTCATTCGGCTCATATCGAGTAAAGGGTACCTTAGGTAATTCTTACTGTACCCGGGTTATTTTATTAATTTGGATGATCGAACAGAAATTCAAAAGCTTTCTTTTTTAACTTTGTTATCGATTTCCGCTCCCTACGATTTAGTAATTCAGAAGTACCGGATCAGTTCAAATGTTTCGGTCTATGCGTTTTAACATTTGTCCAGCGTTGAACATCATCTTGTATGCAAGCTCGATATATGTATATCAACGGCATTTAAATACGAGAAGAGGTTTTAATTTTTACGCGTAAATTGCATACAGCAGCGAGTGAAAATATGTGTGACCGTTACGCGTCGAAAGTCAGCGTCTTAATGAAAGTAGAGAGACATTTATGCACACTTTGTTCGAAACATCCGCTGGTCAATCGCTGAACGGCAGTCCGAATAAATTATTTACCTCCTCGGGGGAGGCTTCAAATATTAAAACATTCACTATTAAATATTTAATTACCCCCAATGCGGACCTTTTTTGCGGTACTATTCGTTCAGCCGGATTATTTTTGACCATTTCCGATAATCCAACTTTATTTCCTTTTTTTTTTGTATTTGTCGGGAGTTTTTCTTTTGCAATCTGGGCTATTAGTTCGAAATGTTCATTTTTTTTTTTAGCGAACCTATCTCTTTATTTATTTATTTATTAATTTAAATATCGGTATGCTCCATACAGGCGTTACCCAGAAATAACATACCACATTATTAATAAAATATCTAATATTAACGAAAACATTCTCGCACGCACAAAGTACTTAAAGAATATATTCATCCTCCGTGACCACCAATTACAAATCTTCTAGGTGTAAATATGAATAAGTGTACCTCCGTTGTATTTGATATTGCAAAACAGATTTTAACTAATTGCAAATACTTAATTCTGTTATCGAAGTGTATATCAATTGCTGCATATTCATTCAGTGAGTAATGTATTGTACAGATGGACTTCAGACCGAATCGGAGAACTTAACGCAATATTTGTACGTGCCTGAGTTTCAATAAACAAACGATTCTTCCTTTACTAATTAACCTCGGTACTTTGAAAAGTATTTTTGACAATAGATACTCATCTCTGATTCGCGCATTGCATATATCGTGTATAAACTTTAATTTAGCATGTTTCCGTCTCGTATGTAAAGTTCTAAAACGCGATAACTTATTCGAGATAATATGATTCGTATACTTTGGGTAAATTTTAACTATGTGGAAATAAAGACATCTTAAGAATTTCGACTGAACATTTTCAATAATTTTATTATATTTATCATGAAAGGGATCATCCCATATTACTGAGAAATATTCTGAGGGCGTACAAGTGCCTTATAAAGAATACGAATAATGTCTGTATTAATAAACATTGTTGAATTTCTAATAATGAACCCGGTAGTTTTATATGCGAGATTAGTGATGTGTTTAATGTGCTCTGAGAAATCTACCTTACTGACAATAATATACTCGAAGATCCCCGTACACAGATTTTTAATGCTAGATCCATTCATAATATAATTGTGCATGCATATGTTTTCTCTTACGGGGAAATTTTATATATTAACACATTTTGAATAAATGAAAAGCAAATTATTCCGCTGACTCCACTCTACTAGTTTATCTAAATCATTCTGTAATGTAATGCAGTCGTCAGATTCAAATGTAATTGGTAAATATATCTTTAAGTCGTTCGCAAATGATAGAAATTTTGATTTAAGCGAATCACCCACATCATTAATAAAAATTAAAAATTTCCACCTTCATTCCCGTTGTCTGCATCATTTATGTTTTGGTTTTTTTTTTCATCATCATAATATTCGAGAGCGTATTTTTGCTCTTATACTGAAGGTCGTTTTTTTTTTGTTTTTTTTTTTTTTCAAATCGGATTTCTATAATCATAAATTATAGTCTTTATTACTCAGAGTGTAATCTAATTTTTTGTTGTCCAGTCGGGACCACGCCTCTAATTTTTTTTTTTTGAAAATCTGTTCGCCATGATATAGTTTTGTTGCTCTTTCATTTCGTACCGGAAATCCGTTTTTTCCCACGTACTACGTTAATTTCAAAATTGCCAACTCTGAAACCAACAAAGTAATTCACATTCACCGCGATGTTAACTCTGTCGTTCCAAAGCGTGTACAAGTCGCTGAGGTGAGTGTAAAGGACACGTGGGAAGACTGAAAAAATGTTCCAACTTGATCAGCATAGTGAAACGGAACTATAAAATAACGACTGAATTAAAGACTGAATTAAATGTGATGCACAAAACCAAAAGTTGGAAACTTTTTAATTCATAGATACGAGTCTGACAATTGATGATTGCGGAATGCTGATGTCGGCTGATTGAATAATGATTAAAGCATAATTTTCCCGGTAATACATGTTGTCGACAGTTGAGACTAAACCAGCTGCCGGTAGTTTAACGTTCAAGTTGCGACATTATTTCAAATGAATAATTTTACCTGGAATTATTCTGAATTTATACGTCACGCAAGGCTGAATTTCTCCGAAACGAATTTACGAATTTGTATAATTCACTGAAATCGTCGCGTAATCATTATAATGTGAAAATATTTAAATTTCTCACCGGCCGCTGCTAATGTAAATGTTCGCATTATCAAGACATTAGCGCTCCGACAGTTACGTTTTTCTCTGCGTTTATACGTCGCAATCTGCGACGAACAAGTGTAACAAGTGTAAAGGGTAAAAAGGTCGGTCTCTATTTTCTTCTTAGTTTCCCCTTTTTCTTTTAACCAAACTGTTGCGTATACATGCAATTTATTTTCCGTTTTATGCAAAAGCCCCTCCCGTTCGAATGGAGGGCTCGTGTAATCGATAGAGCGCGCAATTATAACAATAAAATGTGCAGACGTTTACAAGGGCGTCGCCAGCCGATGTGTCAGGAGGGAGCAAGGAGAGTTGCCAGCCCCGCAAGATGATAGAAAGAGGATATGAGTTATAGGAAAAATAAAATTTATAAGTTGTAAAGGCTTAATATTTTATTAAACAAGAATAAAATCTTAATTAAAACATAATTTTCGTGGATTTCTGGCAAATTGTTCATGATTACGAGCCTATGAATACTCATCATGGCTGGTTGATTAAAAGTGGAAATTGCCGTATTTTTCTTCTCGATCGTATGTAATATTTCATACCAGGATCTTAACAGCTCAGAGGCGTCCTCTTCTTCAGGCGATGACTGGAAACGATATAATTTAATATGTAACTATATACTAAGCGAGCCGCTATCTCAGTATGTCTGAGTTTGTCCGAGTTTATGTCTGAGTTCTGTTTCGTTATTTCAGAAACCCCATCGAAATATTACGCTAAAGTTTAATAATTAAGCTGACTCGACTGCGCTAGTCGATGCGGCGACATTTATCACGTGCGTCCGTGACAAAACTCGATTTTTCCGTCATTTGAAATCTTCTCGGTTTTCTTGCTCGTATTCATTTGGTCTCGCCGAAAAATTTGCGAAAAATCCCATTTTGCTTGTTTTCGATTATTCAATTTCTTTCGGAAGCGCACGCCGCTCCAACGAGTTTTATTTATTCCGCGTTATTTCTCACCCCGTAAACTACGGAAAGTAAAAGCAAACAAGAAAAATGGAAAAACAAAAAAAGGTAAAAAAAGAACGAAAAGGAAGTGGGGAGCGATGTTTTGTAAGTTTTACGGCTAAGGGTCAGGGGCGCGAGGTTAAAAAGGTGAGCATTGGGTTGGGGGCGGCGGTCGGGATGCTCTGTAAGCGTGTCGGAAAGAGACGAAGTGACGGCTTACATATCGGCTTTCGCAAGATCGCGATCGATCGGTAATTAAGCAACTGCGTGTGCGAGCAGACGAACGAGGGCAGCGCTCAGGCACCGATCTGGCCCAGTTTCGTCTGTGTAAGGGTGAACGGCGACCAAAGCGAAGGGAGCGGAACGGCGGGAAATGTATCGGACTGAAATAATATGTATGTATAAATGTAAACAATGTGGTGCGCGCATATTAATGCACATATTTATGCTGGCATGTCCGTATAGAGATATTATTATTATACATAATTTAGAGATAATGTAAATCTGAGTGCACCCGGCATGTATAAAGTACGCGCTCCGACTGGCTGCCTCGGTGCTCTTCATAATACACACTGATAAAGATATGCCACCCACAGCGACGAATCGGTTTGGCGGCCCTCTATACAACCTCCTCGCGGGTTCTGGAAATGTAAAAGTTCCGGACCACCTTTGTTGCAGATTGAGAACACGCGTTCAAACACTGAATTGAATTATTATAGCTGCGACCGATCGACGTGCCCGGACAGCGCCGAGATACAGAGGTACACACCATAAACTAGAGGATAGCAACTCGGAGACGCTTCTAAAGTACTCCAACGATAATAGTGATGACGACGGCGATATCGCGATACCGAGATACCGCCGATAGTGGAGGCGACGATCGGCGACCTGCACACGAAAATAGAATTGCGTTCGCCGATTGCCGGCTTTTTAATCCATCCGCGCGCGAGATGGCTTTCCGACGCTGATAAACAGCCGTTCGTCTCCGCTGCTCTCCGAGCTGCATGCCACCGAGCAATCGCATCTGCCGCTCTCCTCTCCTTCCGTCGAAATATCGCCAATATGTCGTCGGCCAACAGCGTCTACTACACTTTCGTCGCGCTGCTACCGTCCGCCTGTCGTCGACGCAACGATAGCCGGCACCGCCGTAATAAAGTAAATGCGTCCTAATGGCTGATACCGCGTCCGTATACACTTATCGGCCGACATACGCTAGGTGTGCATTAAGCGCGCTACTGCCTTCCCAGACGAGCACGATACCGAATTGAATGACATCACCGTCAAAGCGACACGTTGCGCCATCGTTGATTAGTGCACCGCTCTCATTTGCCGGCCAGCCGCATTACAACTTCATTTCCGACGACCATCATCGACTGCCGCAGAACTTGCAACCTATACGCACCGCAAAGTGGCCTGCACCTCATTAATGGATTTTTATCGGTTCCGCTGTCGCGTCCTCGTCGAAACAAATAAATTATTTTACTGATAGATTGCCTTTTTTTCTTTCCTTTTTTTTTTTTTTGTTTTTGCACTGATAACTGCCACGGCGGCCCCGTGTCTCTACTTACTGATAAGAGAAGACGCTCTCGTTTGCGGAGCTTTCGTTTCGGCAAAACTTCAAAGTGCAAAAGTTGATCAATTATCAACCGCTACCCCCTCTACTGATCTCTCTACTTTCACGACAGTATTGCGTCTCTTCGAAATTCAAAACAAATCGGACCCGCTTATATCGTCTAATAATTCGGTGTTCCTTACGCGTTTATTTTTATTCTGCTCGCACTTCTTTTTCTAATATTCCATAAAAATTCGTTGATCCTAGTGAAGCATTGGAAAGTGTAATTAAATGGAAGTTTCATTAAACGGGGAGAAACGGCAAAAAAACCAGTGTGTTATTTGTGAATATGTTCACCTGCGGAATTAAAAATTGAAAGGAAGCCGGTTAAAAATGTGAAAATTACAATGGAGAATCGGAATTCGGTTTTCCGAAGTACCAGTTTCCGGTTCTTCTATTCCGTCGCGCGAGCCATTGCTGTAACCCTTTTTTCACTTCACTCGCATATGAGGTTGAGAAAATCTTTATATAGCGTCGACATTAGGCAGTCGGGGTTATCTCTATTTTTCGTTTTGTCAGTCATGATAAATGTCAGTACGCTCTGTGTGAAGAGACCTTCATGTCCGATTAATTCGACCATAGAGTCGCGTTTTAAATTTAAAATTTTTCGCCAGCTTACGACGTGTAATGAAACCTTCTTTAGTTGGTTACGTTCTTTTTTCTTCTTCGTTTTACGCAACTTAGCCGGATTTTATTAGCGTGGAAAAGACATTCTTTTTCGCGACATCCAATTGTCGATTATTAAACCCCTATTTCGTATCCATCTTGTCCAAGAGGCAACTTTGCAATACTGCAAATGCTCCTTCACTTTTACAAACTCTACAACAGATAAATGATTCTGTAGCGAGCGACTACGTCCATCTAGCACGGTAGTACAGGTGTTTTTCATTAATACAAAGACATTCAGAATGTAAACTTTCATGATATGTTTTTGAAAACTTTAAATTTTACCCTTCCGCCTACAGCTGTTCATTCCAAACTTTGGTTTAACTCTTACGCTTTTTCTTCTCTATTCACCCTGGTTTCTTGACTTTCCGTCTATCGGTAAAGTGATTGTCCCACACCCTTAGCAAGGCGTCGGTGATTGTGGAATTAAACTTTTCATAATGTACCAAGCCCAACGGCGCTAGTGAGCGTAGGGAGGCCAGTTCCTTTTTCTCGGCCGTCTTTACTTCTCCAGATTTCTCTGGTATAACCAATTAAATTTCAGATTGCATATATACACCTGCAAACGATTCAGATCTGCCGCTCTAATTTCTCTGCGATCTGTCGCCTGCGGTTTTGGGCACAGTTTGCTCCCTTCTTCGCTTTTCCGGTTTTTCTTCCATTACTGCTGTCTCCTTATTATGCATCCCTCCAACGACCACTTTATTCATGACCTCGATGAATGGTTGCTTGTTCGTCACTTCCAACCGAACAAACTCTTTCATTCGTCCGGTATTCCGGTTCCATACTAAAAATTCCATTCTCTTTTTTCCTTTTCCTGATCTTGTTTTTCTTTTTTTTCAAGCTACCTCTGATCGAGTAAAAATCTAAATCTCCTTCCCCTCTTTTTCTTTGTTCTCAAGTCAATTGATACATGTTGACGAACCGCAAAAAACAAAAAAAAACTTAAAATATTTCTTCAGTCTAGGGAGGGATCTTACTATTTTTTACTGATTGTTTGTCGCGCGACAATTACACTCCCTCGAAAATAGATATTTTAATAGTGACTTCCAAATTTATGAAAGTATTTAATTCGACAAAATAAAAGGATTTTTTTTTTACTTCTTTTTTCTGAGCTCCGACGACATCGACTAAAAAGAAATTAAGACCGTCGACTACTAAATTAAAAAGCTGTAAATCTCAAATGCATTTTTTTCTTTTTTGCTTCGAATCAGAACAAGTGCCCTGGTAAAATATTTCAGATAAAAAAAAAAAAAAAAAGTTATACGCACATATTAAGTATAACGCGATCTTTTTAAAATATAGACGGCGTTTTAAAGGAAGGAAAAATTTTACCCCCCCCCCAAAAAAAAATCTTCTATATAGTATTCAATCTTTCGGGCATTTCCTCTCTTGATCCCTCACATGGTCTTTCATCATGAAAGTCCGTTTTAATTTTGTGATTTTTCGACAAATAAAATATAAGCGTGATATGAGAAGGCCTGTCAGTTTCTAAATCTGGTCCTCCTTCTTAAAAAAAGCTAAGTTACCTTTCGTAAAAAAATACCGCTCTGATGTTTTTCGATTGCGTTTCGTACGCCTGTGGTGTACAAATTTTGCGACCCAGCCGTTTTATGTCGAAAAAAATGAAGGTAAAAAACGAAAAACAAAAAACTTTACAGAAAAAAGTGTTATATCGCTAAAGGAAAAAAAGCAATTTAGACACACACACAAAAAAAAAAAAAAAAAAAAAGAAAAGAAAAGAAAAGAAAGGAACAACCGCTTCGGTTTTTTTCTCGGAAACGAAACCTGTACGGCGGAAGGTGGCAATGAAAAAAAAAAAAAGTTCCAACGCGCCGTAACAATATTAACCAGCGAGGGGAGCGGATAGGGCCAAAATGACAAGCTCGGATGGCGTTTCTAATGCCATCGCAAGTAGCGATAATATTTTTGGATGGAGCGATAAAGTTTAACGGTATTGGCACGCGATAGACTAGGATGAAAAATGATGGCAGCGACCGACTAACCGGGCTCTGCTTGGGCAATTGCTGAAACAGGTAAGGTTCGCAGATCGCGCAATACTAAGTAGCCTTATTTATAACCAGCTTCTCATTCATTACACCTTCCCAGCATGCGATGGCCAGCCTGCACAGCTGAGCGTTACGTGCCGATCATTATTTGTCTATAGTCGGTTTCACAGACGCGTAGTACAGCTTAAGGTGTAGAGCAGTAGGTTTCTCGAAAACTAATGCCAACAATTAATAATAGGTAAGCGTTCGCGATACGCCCAACTACGGACCCTGACGCGTCGCATCTCCAGTCTAATCAACAACTTTGTTTGTTGTCAGAGACGGTTGTGTAAACAGAAAATATATTACACGTTGCATGTGTCCCGTCGGCGACATAGTCGTCCCCGACCTCCACTTTTTTGTTTCGTCCACCTATGATCGATTAGTCCTCCGTTCGGGGCACTGGTTTTCGGCTGCGACGGCGCCGCGCGCGCCGGTGATATAAAATCTGCCTAATGATACTGCGGCGGCGAAATCGATAGTACCGTTTTTTCTAACGAGTGTCGGACGAAATTGCTGCAGCGTCGGAATAGCGGCGATGGACAGCAACAGCGACGGACGGCAACGGCAGCAGCGGCGACAGAAGTTTACATTAAGAACGGCGCATAAGAGAATCGTGCTGTTTGCCGGCAAGGTTTCTTCATTAATAGAGATCGGGCGCCGTAAATCAGTTGGCTCGACAAATATCAAGATGGTATTTGCGAACCGGAGCGAACACATGCATTGTTATTAACTAATCATAGAAATCTCGCATTGTTGTTACATCTGTTGGCCGCGGCCCGGCCCGGCCCCATCCTCGCGCCCATATTGCTAGTCATCATCGTTATGGCGGCCGTTAGCCGGAGAAACCGGTAACGTTTCGGCCAGCGCAACCGGAGAAATGAGTGCGAGGATGCGAACGACTAATTAAAAGTAAGTCGCGTTGTCTTGGGCGGTCGGTCGCGAACGCGATGCGATTACCCCGATAAGTCGGCCGTGTGCGCGTGTGTGCGCGTTCGCACGATATGGGCGGTGGGTGGACAGGCTGAGAAAGCCAAAGTGGCCGGTAATAAGCGGATAATTTGTTTCATAATCGATAGTCGTCACGATCATACGAGAAGCGCCGTTATCCGCTATTGTACGATTTCGAAATGGGAATGAGTCGGCCATCGTTTAAACGGTCGATTGACTTCTTCTTCCCGCCAGATCTGGGCCCGCGTTTCAGATTTATTAAATGACTAGATAATTACACGGACAGTTTGAGCACTTTGAGCAGATGCGAGCGGCAGATAGTGCGCGCGAATTCGACTCCGCCGATCGGCGGGGCCCTTCATAATTGCCATCATTAGAAAAATGTGCTAAGAGAACAAAGCGGTCAACGAATTCGGCAAGTGTGCTCGATCTGTTTGTCGGCCACCAGTTGACTTCATCGCATAGGGCCAACTCTAAAATCAAATAAATGCCCTACTCCGAACTACACTATCGACATTCAAATCAAAACCACCGAGACTATCTGTCGGTGTCTCTCCGAAATTATCGCCATTCGTTACACGCTTTTTCTGTTTCCCGTTCGCCGTAACACAGGCTGAAAGAGTTACCCAATCCGAAACCAGCATATCCGAAAGAGATGTACACTCGATAGCGAAACCGCGCACCTAATCTTTCGATTTAGAAAGAAGCGTATTTTTCTATCTTCGCAAATTTCATCGAATAATCCTCCGTTCGAACTCCGAACGATTTTGATTTTTTGGGGTTTTTTTTGTTGTACTTTGTTACGTATGCGTATCCATAATCTTTCTTCTGTGTATTATTCGTTCAATCAAGACATCTGAGTAAACCAACTCTCGATGATTAATCGAAAGAAAATCTTATCTTTAGCCAACCACCTGACATCAAAAGCGGCGGTTCCAAAATTGCCACTGCCCATTTTGAATACTTTTTATTCGCGGGGCATCTAGCCTGTAAAAGTTGCGAAAATCGAATAATTTTCATACGCGTTAGTAGTACTCGTTGGCACAATCTTCTTCTTCGTCATAAGTCGACAAAATGCACGGAAAGAAGAAGAAAGATACGAGTGTCTCTCAGTATGTGAAATATTCTATTGCTCTTGCAATGTTTTTAATTCCGCGTTCACGTTAATTCGGTCAGCGTATCAGCATTACTGTAGATGAATCGCGCCGAAATTAATTATCATTCAAATCTTCTGGTGGTTAGAAATCTCTTCCGATTTAACAGAGTTCATGTATCAGCGTGACAAAATTAATACCGTCAAATCTGTTTCAATTTTCCGTAAAATTTTTCAATCTTAGTGCATTTGTTCACTGAAGTAAATATACCATTTTTTTCGATTCATTCCGAATATCTTTTATTATCCTTTAATTCACGAAAAATTCTTTATTACCATTACCGGTAAATTTCTCTGTAGGAATAGTTGTTGGAAATTTTGTGCTACCATCGCATCTCTTAGAGCACTTTTAACTAATCACCCTTGTCACTTATGACTATATTGTTATTGGATACATTAACGTTATATCGGCATACTGCGATGTCGAAGTGTTTATTACGACTAAAGCTGGTTAGGATATTAAAATATGAGCCTCATGCACTTTTCACAGAACGTCGGGAACTTTGAAGTTAAGGTTCAGAATGTGTTAAGTGGCACTCTGCTATCGGCAACCAGTTCTGCCGGCCGCGTTTAATTTCCCAAATTTTTCTATGAGGTACCAAATTCGTTTCCCGGCTGAGTACTGGAATCGAGATAACTGCCGAAAAAAAAGAAAAAAAAAAGCGATAACACTTCAACACTTCTCTTTTGGTGGCCAACCGTCTTAACCTAAATTACCGCGCTGTCTTATCCGTTCCAAATTTGATTATTGTTCTTTTATTTATGGTAGTGCGTCCAAGACACGTCTTTCCAAACTAGATGTAATTCAGAATTCTTGCCTTCGTCTCTGTCTTGGCGCTCTTAAATCCTCTCCAACCCCTGCTATTCTTGCTGAATCCAATTCGTCACCCCTATATCCATTCGTAGATCTTATTTAGGCTATCGTTTCCTTGTTAAACGTCTTCCTCTCGCATCCTCTACCCTTGTTCAGTCTTATCTTTCGATTTATAATAGCTGGCGCTTCACTCCCAGCAAAACCCCTATGCTGGCTTTTATTTCACATCGTCTCGGTTCATTTTGGCCGTATATTATCTCGTTCAATAATCTCCCTTATTTTTCCTTCGACTTCGCTGACATCTGTCATCCTCCTAAGGTATTTATCCTCCTCTCATTTGCAAAAAATCTCCCCCAAGCCGTAATTAAACAGGTATTTTACAGCACTATCAATTCCCTATTTCCCTCTCATGTTACCATTTACACGGATGGTTCGAGGGGGCCTGGTGGTGTTGGTGCTTCCTTCATCCTTCCTGATCTTAACCTCTCAGAATTTTTTCGCCTTCCTTATTTCTGTTCCATATTCATAAACGAATTATTAACTATCCTACGTTATATTATTTTCATTTCCTCGAATCAATTTTCCTCTAAGTTTTTAATTATTTCTGACTCTTTGAGCGCCCTTCAGACCATATCCTCTCCCCTTCCTGATCATTCGTGTGACTTTGTTATCCTCCGTATACGTTCACTCATTCACAATCTTTCCTATCTCCATTCAGTCAATATTGATCTGCTGTGGGTACCTGGCCACTCGGGCATATTTGGCAATGAAGCGGCTGATATTCTTTGGTACTCGAGCTGCCGCTGCTTCCTCTGGTCTTTTTTTTTAAAAAATCCCATCCGATAACCTTCTATCAATTTGTAAAAGTTTTCATATCCGATTTTGGTCGGACACCTATGTTTCCTCCTTTTCTAATAATTATTCATTTCATCTGTCAGTTTAGCCTACTTTTCCTGCATATTCATGGTTTCTTTTGCATCCCTCTCTTCGGCGTTCTGATGTTGCTTCCATTGTTCGCATGCGCTTTGGCCATTCTTTGCTGCCTTCCTCCAGATTTCGTTTCTCCTTGATTTCTTCTCCACACTATCTCCTCTCCATCCGGATGATGCAATTATTTGCGACGCCGATCATGTGTTCTTCCAGTGTTCATCCCTCTCCGTGGAGCGTTCTGCCTTATATTCTTATTTGCTTAAGCTTGGACTTTCTACCCCTTACTGTGCATCCTATATCCTGTCCTTTCCTTCCCCACTAATTATTCCTGCTATTTGTTCCTTTTTAGTTAAAATTTCTGACGAATCAAAATATAACCGACTTGTTTCTTTACCTTTTGTTTCTGGGTAAAGGTCCTTGGTTGACGAGCCCCAAAAAAAAAAAAAAAAAATACCGCGCTGTCTGGTTTTCGGCTATAAGCGAGTTTAATGAACATAATTATACGAATACTTTTCATCTCGGTATACTGTGTAAAGTAACGCAAGTCCCACATGTATCTTTTTGATAAGGTAACATGTATTGTGAAGTTAAGCTTTCCATAGTATTACCAAGTCTAGTAGACCTAAAGAGAATATTGGGGCCAGTTCCTTTTACTTTCCCAGATTTCTCTGATATAACCAATATTCGACTTCAGATAAATACCTGGGAACGACGTATGTAGATCCGGAAAGAGACAACTCCCGAAAACCCATGATACCTCCGATCTGATAGGCAAGCACCTTAACCACTAGACTACCGCGCTATCACATAATAGTACTTTAAGAACACGACATCTTAATATTAGACTAAATCTAAATGTTTTATTTAACGAAATTTAATTTTTTTACGGTTAAATATTATTATTCGATCAAACACCCGTAGCTACGCTTACATATGTACCGCTACCCGCGCTACCTTTACGCATAAGCTATTCCTAATTTTAATTTTAGTTTAAACGTTTAAAAAAATTGAACACGATTTTTTCCCAGCGATCGGATGTACAAATTTAGATGTAGTTTTATACGGTGCTGAACCAGAAGGGGAAAAAAAAGTTTGCATATTTTGAGACCGCATTTAAAAAAATAGTGACTGAAATTGCGGACAAATAAACATTTACCGTTCTTTACATTTTCTAAAAATTTCCATCCTTTCAAACAAGACGTTTCAGGCTTCTTTTAAGCGAAATCAAAATAAAATCTGATCATTGATTTCGGACATTTGAAGTAATTTCCGAAATTAGACTGATGTGTCTAAAAGTGCTCTTCATCGTCGTATGTACCTTTGTTTTCTATTTTGAACGACTACATGCTAAAATAGGCAACCGCAACCAAAAATAAAAAACGCTTTTTTAAATATTTTAATTAACCTATAACAATATACTAATCTAATTAAAGAATACAACTGGATACAAAAAAAAAAGAAGTAACTATTTGAGGAATTGAAGGATGTGGAAACGTAAGGAGAAAAAATTTACTCTGTATGGAATATTAAGTAAAAGAAAATTTAAGTATAAGAGAGATTGTTCGTGAAATAAAAGGCGCTCAAAAACACATAATCAGCGTCACAAAAAATGTTGGTATTTGGGGCCTTGATAAGTAACGAAAGTTTCTATTTAAAAGAATATAGTCATGGGAATGTTTGTTATTTATCGTATCTTTTACGAAGTTTGATTTTTTTGTTTAAATTTTAATGCGTAATTATTTTCCGTCTTCTAACAATATGTGGAAACTAAATGAGCGACTAAACCGTAATCCTTATACAGTGTGTGGCTTTCGAAAATACAAATCAATTTACTACAAAAATTATGAACTCGGTTTATGAATGATTTTTACGAGTTTTTCGTATGAATGTTTTAAACAATAAAATCGATTATCCAAATATCGATAAATTTTGAAGTGTTGGGGTACTTGAAAAACAACAAAATAGAGGCGCGGTGGCTGAAAGTGGTCTTGATTGCAATATGATGGAAAAAGAAGCCAAACAGATAGAGCGAAGAGCCGGAACAGAGTTTCGGCAGTCAAATCCGGTTTTTATAGGAGCTCATTAGGGAAGCGCTGGTCTGTTATTAGATGCGCAGATTTCTTGCGATCGATTGATTAATTGATTGATTGGCTGCTCAGGTTGATTGATCGATCGATGAACCAAATCGTACATCGCGTAATTATAGGTAATTACATCGATACCGCGGAACGATTAATATGTACCATCGTGTCGGCATCAGCTTTCTATTTATTATTCAGGCTATAAACTTTTCTCCCTGCCGAATCGACCTCGTTAGACACATAAAACCGTTCTCTCCTATTCACTATTATTGCAATATACCTATTTAATTCGAACAACAAACAACTTCCCCCTAACCACTACTGCATTTGATGATCAATTAATTGCCATCGATAGTCGAAGCAGCGATTTCACTCTAAGACTTCCAGAGAACTTAATCTCATTCTTTTTCTTTTTTAGTCGTACACTCTTTTGAACAACCTCATCGATCATTACGCTCATAATCGTAAGCGGTCTTATCAATGTTAAATCGATGTTTCTTCGAACTCTAAACAATAGCGGTTACGAGGACAGAACTGTAAAGTTGAAGAAGATTCTAATCACTGGCGCTTCGTAAAATTAAAAATGAGCTTCTCCTTAAACGCGTTTCTTTCTTGTGTTACCTCTTGAAGAACCGCTTAGGCAAATCGGCAACCATTTGCACTGTCATTTGTTAGTGAAAAAAAAAAATCTTTCGGCAAATACGAATTTTTCGACTGATAACGGTTACGACGAAAGCGTAGAAGTTGCAAAAAGTAATTTTAGCAAGTTAACATTTTTAAAAATTCTGATCATCGAGTAGATGAAGTTTAAAAAACGCAGTGTATATAAAAGGGTCGTTGAACAGTAGAGAGGAGTGGTCAAACTATTACAAAATCCTAAAAAATAAATAAGTCAGACACAATGAAAGTTACAGTCAACAACAACAAAAAAAAGGTAATAATAATAATAATAATAATAATAATAATAATAAAATGTACGTTTTGCGGTTATCTGAGGCAGTGAAATACTAATAGCAAAAAAACGAATGCTTCAACGAAAGCAAAAGTGAGATTCTTATCGATAGTGTAATAAAACACACACGCGTTAAATACGTTTAAAATATCATTTATTAAGTTGCCTTACAATCGGCAGGATATGCGTGACTCAAAAGGAGATTGAAAATCTGTTTTTGCGGAACAAATTGTGTATGACTGTTTTCGATTTTAATACTTCGCAACGGTGGCTTTTGTGTTTCTTGTTGGGTTTTTTTGTGGCTTTAAACAAGCTAAACTTATGGCGAGATAAAATTGCGTAATGTGAAGTATAAGACACAAGTAAAGTAAAGTAAGCTTCATATATGCTTGATAAAGTAATCATGGATTGTGAAGTTAAACTTTTCATAATTGTACTAAGCCTAATGGATCTGATGAGAATACTGGGGCCAGTTTCTTTCCACTTGGGATTCGCCGCTGTTACTTTCCCAGATTTCTCTGGTACCCAATTATTTCAATCTGGGTAAACTTGGGAGCTACTTAGATCCGGGACGAGACAAGTCTCGATAACCTATGACACTTCTAGTTTGGTAGCCAAGCACCTTTACCATTAGGCTACCATGCTGCTAAAGTTAAGCGTAGCAGGATGTCAAATACAAAATACTTAAGCAGCATTAAAGATTGAGCTGTTACAGGCAAGGAGTGAATATATGTACACATATGTATACATATACACACACATATATATACATATATATATATATATATATATATATATGTATATATAGACAGAGAGAGAGAGAGAGAAAGAAAGAAAAGATTCTTGTTTAGTAGTGAGGAACCTATTATTTAAATAAATACATAAATAAAATATAATTTTTCTAAAACGCGCTTCAACTTGCAATGGATCCCTAGGAATCGTTCTTTGTTGAAGACTTGTGGCACATGCCAGCTTACGGTTAAGTGAGAAAATCTCTTCTCAAGCATTCAGAAAATTAATCGATGTGCCTCCTAAAGTAAAGACAAATCGTAGCCCAATTAAACACCTCAAAATATTTTACTTAGAAAGATTGATTAGCGTGTAAGAAGAAAACGATGCGATTACTTATATAACCGACAACTTCCACAGGGACGCTAAAACTATTTTTTAATCGTATAGCACTGAACTAAAAGTTTATGTCGTCACCAATAATATACATAATCTATTGGAATAAACAGAGACAAATATGCATATGCACAAAACATCGAATATACTAACTAATTATTTATAAATTCCCGACTTGTTTCGGATTTTAAAATCCATAATCATGGCGGTAGTAATTTGTAATAAACGAGACAATTATTTCACATTTATATCGCCTAAATTATGCTCCGTTAAATAATAAAAGTTACAATATAGAATAGAACAAAATAAATTGCAGTAATAACAACTGTAATATTAATATAAGCAATTTATTAAATACTAAATACAAAAAAACCAACTCGGAAACATAAAGAAAATATAAATAATAAATAGACAAAATTTACATATTTCAGCCTAAGCGTATGTAAAATAATAAACATTTTTAAAAGGCTGTTATATTAATTTACCGGATACAAAATTAATAATAATATTTACGATAATCTGGCATAAACCATTTTTTAACAGATAATAACAAATCAATAAAATAACCCGAAAATTGGAAGGCCCTTGATAGTATCTTCGGCAGTGGTCACGTCCGTATTACTTTTTTCCTTGAATGATCTCCTTCCTCCGCCACTAGATCCTACCAAACCTCTCGATGCTCCTAAATGGTCTCTATTCAAAGTCGACTGGGACAAATTTCGGTCAATTGTTGATTCATCTCTCTCCAACACTGATTCTTTTCCGAATCCTATGCGTCAATACGATTCCTTCTACGACTCTATTTCCTCCGTGCTAACCGCCTCTTCTACACCGGTTCGTCCCTCTAAAAGACACCTTCTTGCTTCCTCGCTTTGGTAGAACGATGATTGTTCGGAGGCCATCAGCGACAGTACCTCTTATTTTAAGCTCTTCTGGGCGTGTTCCACTTTTGAAAACTTCTTATCTTATAAGAAGGCTAATGCCAAGGCCAGACTTATTCTTAAAAAGGTCAAAAAGAAAATTCATGAAAAAACTTTTTTGTTCCTCATTTTCTAGATCCACTCCTATTTCCCGGATTTGGAGAATGGCTAAAGTTTTTCAAGCTCCTCATTCTGTACGTCCTTCATATTATAACCTTTTTTCGGAAAAGCTTACTTTTTTCATTGATTCGATTGCTCCCGCTTATGTTCCAACTTTCGAAGAAACACTTACTCCTACAGACGTCCGTACAGCTCTAACACATATTCTTTCTTCTGACTTTAGCAACGGTGAACTCCATGCTTCTTTGGCTAATTCCTCCAATTCTATCCCCGGATTAGACGGAATTTCATACCTTGCTCTTAAAAATCTCTTAAACTCTGCACTTAATACTCTTCTGTTAATCTGTAATCGTTTCCTATATACTGGTTCGACTCCGCCTCTCTCTGTAATTCCTTTATGGTTATCCCGATTCCGAAGAAATATCATTGGCTTCTTGCTTAAGAAAACTTTTTGTATACATTATCAATAAA
This sequence comes from Icerya purchasi, assembly GCA_039619475.1. Classification (NCBI taxonomy): domain Eukaryota; kingdom Metazoa; phylum Arthropoda; class Insecta; order Hemiptera; family Monophlebidae; genus Icerya; species Icerya purchasi. Next base: position 308,223,827 of record CM077116.1, read on the forward strand.
CGTCTGGTCTGGTGGCTAGAACATCATTATATACTCCCTGACAATATGTTTGGTTTCCGTCCGGGCCTAAACTTCATGGACTGTTTATCTTTATTCCTTTCTGACATTTATAAATCTCTTATCCTCAAAAAAATTCACTGCTGCTGCGTTCTTTGATGCCACCTCTGCCTTTGATAATGTTCATTTACCCTCCTTACATAACAAAATGCTCTCCATTAATATTTCTCTCCACATCACCTCCCTAGTTATTAATCGTTTCCGTAACAGGACAGTTCACCTTTCTACTCACTTTTTTGATGATTCCAAGGTGGTTTACCGAGGCCTCCCACAGGGATCATGTCTTAGCCCTACTTTTTTCAATATATATTTTCACAGTCTCGCTATCCTCTGAATTTCCTCCACGTCGTTATTCTATGCTGATGCTATTCTTAGCCACTTCTCGTCGGATAGTATCTCATCGGTAAACGCGGAGCTTAATAATTCTCTTGTCGTTTTGGTAAGTCGTTATCCTCCCTGCATATTTCTATCTCAACCGAAAAATCTGCCTCTATGCTTTTCACATTCCGTACTTATAACCGTTTTTTTAGTTAATCGTTCCTTGCGCCACCTTCCCATCCATTTAGTCAATTCCTTCTCTTATCTCGGTGCCATACTTAATAGTACCTTATCCTATCGGGAGCATATCAGTTATCTGTATACGTCCGCTCTCAAAAGGCTCAATATACTAAAAGCTCTTTCGCCCCGTAAATGGGGCGGTGATCCTTATATTTTACATATGTTATATAGATCGATAATCCTTTCTAAATTTGACTACAGCGCATTCCTGTACGCTAGTGCTCCCAAACAATTTCTTCGTAAACTTGATCGTATCCAAAACTCATTTCTATTTGTATCGATGCACTTAATTCCTCTCCAGTTCCAGCCACTTTGGCAGAGACTGGATTCCTTCCTCTTTTCATTCGAAGACTATTAGTAGATGATAGATTTCTAATTAAACGCCTCCCTATTACTAATTCTAAAATCCTAAGTTCTTAACAATTTATTTCCGATAACTGGCGTTTCTCTCCTCGCAAAATTCCCATATTATCCTCGATCTCTTCCCGGCTTATGCTCTTCTTGCCTTTTGTCCTCCCTTTCACCAAACCAACTTACTTCACTTATAATTTCTTTGAATTCATGCACTCTCCGAAATTATTTATTCTCCCCTCGGACATTAAATCTCTTCCTCATCCTGCCGTTCAAAATGAATTCAATCACGTGTTATCCTCATACTTTCCTTCCCATACAATTATCTACACAGATGGTTCGAAGTCTAATGCTGGCACTGAGGCTGCGTTCATTATCTTCGCGCTTACCTATTCCGAATCCTTTCGGTTGTCCTCCTTTTCCTTTATTTTTCCTGCCGAATCCATGGCTATCTTGCAGGCAGTTCTTTTTATATCTCAATAAACATCATGTCTAGATTCCTCCTATCCTCGGACTCGAAAAATGTTTTATTGTCTATCTCCTCTCCCTTTCCTACTCATGTCACTGATCCCATTATTCTCCAAATTTGCTCCTTAATTTCTAATTTATTTGCATCCCGTTTTACCGTAATCGATCTGAAATGGATTCCTGGTCATTTCGGCATTCTGAGCAACGAGTTGGTTGACTCGTTGGCACGTTCGGCGGCGATCAATGGTCCATTCATTAGTAGATTTCCTGTTCAAAATTTCTACTGTATCTCTTATCGTTCCCATCATGATTTCTGGATCGAATTCTATCCTTCATTCTTTACCAATCCTCGATCTTATTACCTTTCTATACAGCCCTTTCCTTCCTCTCTTCCCTGGTTTAATCTTTTCCCCTACCTTAGCCGTTCGATTATTTCCTCCATAGTTCGCCTGCGGTTCAATCATAGTCTGCTTCCGGCTTCTCTTTTCCGATTTTCTTTTGTTTAATCACCTTTGTGTCCTTATCACCCTCCAGAGCTTAATTATACCTGCAATGCAAATTACATCATGTTCGAATGCCCTTTTATTTCCTCCGAACGTGCTACCCTGTATTTTAATCTTCTGCGCCTTGGCCTTCCCACTAGTTATAGTGCCTACGCCATTCTTGCATTTCCCTCTCTCAATATAGTTCTTTTGTTAGCCTTCTTTATCTCCTCAATTTCTAATCCTTTCCTTATATCACGTACAATTCATTGCGTTGGGTAAGTTCCTGTTGACGTGCCCAAAAAAAAAAAAAAAAAAAAAAACTTACTTCGCAATGGATATATATATATGTGTGTGTGTGGGTAAACTCTGCCCTTCGGGCCTCGCAAGAGAGCAAACCTCCTTGATGCACAATCTTTTTTCTTCTTAAATTCTTTTAGAAAAATTGCTTTCAGTTGACTACGTTTTTCCTCTCCGTCTTTTATTTTAAAAAGAAAATCTTAACAATTGTACAACACAGCATTCGCGACCTTTGTTATCTTATATAACGTAACAGAACATCAATAAGTGTATTGTATCGCGGCATAAGAATGATATAGTCACTAATATACGAATATACGTGTAACAAATAGTCAACCGTAAAGGTACAAAATAACTAATTTATAAATAATATAAATTTATACTTTAATATTCTAATAATTAACGACCTATTAAATTTATTTCATCAAATTCGTTTTAATATTTAGTATTTACTTTACTAAACTTTCAATTTCAATTGTTTTATTTGTACACATATACATACATTATCGGGCAATTTATACGTTTTGTTATTAATAATACACTTTTTTCGTTGATTTGTGCGGCTATAAAACGTAAAGCCAAAGATTTTTGTTGTTTTGATTCGTGATCAGCTTCCATCCGAACTCCTTCTTTCTTTCCAGTTTACATTCTGACGCCGATTTCTTTCCCTCAATTTTTATTTTGAGTTTTTCTTTTTTAATTTCACTACGCTCCAGTTGCATTTATATATATATATATATATATATATATATATATATATATATATATATATTTTATAATTATTTGATAGACTGAATGAATATGAATGAAATTATGCATATGTTTAATTACTTTTTTAACGTTGAGTATACTCCTCATTCAACTGCAACAAAAAATCTTAGTACAGGGAAAATGTGAACTAATTATTTTAAAAACTCTTGCGAAAAACTTATAGTACAGAAATCATAGAACTACAAATATTGAAAAATTGATAAATGGTTCTGCTACTGGTGAAAATCTTATATAAATAAATGAATAAAAGATTTATTGAACATAAATCATAAGTATGCTGTTATATAATATCAAGTTATTTTATTATTTGAAGAGTAATATTTTTTTCTTTTCAATTTTGAAAAATATAAGAAATGAACACAACAGGAACTTATATAATTATTTCTTATTGTTCGCTTTTTAAATTTTATTATTACTATTTATTTATTTGCGCTTCATTTTTATAACGACAAATATGTTTTGTTTTTTTTGTTTCTGAATTTTATATTTCAGCTGTAAGCTGATTCTTGTATATTTGACAAAAATATGCTCATCGATAGTGGTATGCTGTGCCTGTAATTGATATTTGCGTAGAAGAGTGCATTTGGTATAATTCTTAAGCATTCCCTTCTTTTGAAGTTTAATCAATATTAGACGCCAAACCAGACACGTATGAAATTATTGGTATTAATAAAGTGTTTCGTATGTTACAGACTTATTTAGTGTGTTGGTTTACCGATTTTGTTGAAAAATTGAAATCCGACCAAGCTTTATTAATAGCTAGTCCGCATAAATGTTAATTCCCTACCTTACGCTTAAATATTTAATATCGATTTTGGAATATAACAGTCAGTTTTAAAGTGTATCTCTGATTTGCGGCTATTCTTTTGATAAATAAAATCGTTTTTGTTCTGTTTGAATTTATTTTGATTTTTCATGTGCTAAGGTATTTTTTAATTCATTTTTTGCTACCTTTTTGGAATTGTGTTAATTCTATACAATGAGAAATATGGAAAGCACTATCATCGACATATAGTGCTAATAATCTACTTAACTAAGTTTGCGAAAGTCACACTCATATAGAAAGTAAAAATAAGTGAAGTAACTTCCGTAGGATATACCAACAGCAGTTTTAGTAAGTATGACATAGTATTGTTGACACCAACAGAGGGATACTGTAATTTTTACGCTAAATATCGATAGCGCGCCTTTTTTTTCAGCCAATCAAGTTATTCTAAATGAAAATATTGATTTTCCTTCGAGTACCTTAATAATTCAACCGTTAAAAACTTCTTTTTGTAACCATGTTAAACTATTTCATCAATTAAGGTCGTTTATTATCTCCATCTTGTGATTTTCTCAACATCGACATCGAATGTAAAAGTTTTTTATTCCCTTCTAGGGTCGGCAGTTTTGAATAGTACTTTTGATGTCATTTTCTTTGAGATCATACCGCTTTTATAGGAAAAATGGAAATGTACTAAAACACAGTTCATTATTATTATTATTATTATTATTATTATTACAAGTTTTTTTGTAATAAACAAAAAGTGAATTTTATATCAAATACGGTATTATATCACTTGGGTGCTAAGTGGACATCGATTTTGCAACGAGCTGCAAGTTACTTATGTAATGTTACGCTGATGTTTTAAAAATATTTCAATCTGCATCCGAAATTGAAATAAACGTTTCGGCGCCATTTCGGATTGAAGATAGTTTTGTGGCGAAACGTAACGAAACCTGATCGAAAATTAAACCAACCATTTCTACGAAAACTCAACGTTTACCGCTTTTCTTCTTACAATTACGACGAGTAGTGTATTTTGGAGCAAAGTAGCTGCCATTATCGTAATAAAAATTTTCTTAAACCCAGTCCGATTATTTTTTGTTTCGGTTTTGGTATTCTTCTATATTTGTATGTGTGTGTGATAAACGTGTCACTTTTGAAACATCGCTTATAGCGGAAATAATAAAAGTCGGTTACGAACAAATTCGAAATACGAAAACTTGCCGTTATATCGCTAGTTTCTGGGTTGCCTTGTTTTTTTTTTTTTTGCAAGAAGACCAAGACGCGAGTGTTGAAAATTACTGAAAAAACTTAACTAGTCCGCAAAAAAAAAAAAGTCAAAAAAAAATCAGTCCCAGTTAGACGTTAACAAATAAATAGATATTTAAAAGAAATAGGGAAAAAATAGGGCACTATTGATTGTATTTTAACGGATTTTCCTTATTGGAAAATCCTAATAAGTACGATTAATTCGATTTCCTACATCGAACAAGTAAGAGTAACACACTGAAAAGACAGTATTGGCCCATATTGTTTCTGTACGTCGTTTACAATCTAAAATCCGGATAAATCGCCGGAATTGATAATATTTGATTATGTATCGGTTGTGTTTACACTGACAGTGTATGCGGGAAAGCAACGGTCTAAAAGATAAGACAATCGGTTGTTTTGACTTTAAAAATGACCCGAATTTACGCTCAGCGACTCACAGTTCCGAGAATACCTAACCGGTCATGAAAAAAGATAAATTTTTGCTTGTTTACGAACTTGCGAAGAACAAAGCGGCGAAAAGGGTACATTCACCGCGCTATTGTTATGGTATTTACTCGAGTGACCTTATTTAGTTTATATGAAAAGTTGTTGCCCGATGACTCATGTGTATGACTGTTCACGATAGCGTAAATAAATTTACCCCTCCGAAGGGAGAGAAAAAAAGAAATGAAACGAAATGAAATTTAAAAAAAAAAAAAAGCGAAAATAATAAAATTAACAAAGAAAATTAATTTTTTTTATCTATTTCGGCTGGCCATTTGCTCGATAATTTTCCGTACGGTCGCTGATTAGTGTACTGTTTGAATTCTAACACTATTAATCAATTATGCTTTGCGGTAACTGACTGACAAAAAGAATATAAACTTGTCTTAAAAAACAAAATAACTTTTTTCTCCTACCTATATTATCGCGTCCTAATATTCGTTGTCGGTGATTGTTTTCCTCGGTTTCACCTGGTTTTAGTTTTTCGTAAGCTGGTGTTTTAATTACGAGATAGTGTAGGCCGAATCTAATGGGGGTTAAGGAAGGCTATATAGCCCCGGGCCGCAACCACTCCCTAATGGCCCCGCGCTCTTGATCATAAAAAAAAAAAATTTTCCACGTGCAAAATTTAAATTTGTTTTCTCAAAATATTCAATACTGTAAAAACGCAAGATTTCAAATTTTACGTTTTTTATCCTAAAACGAGGTCAGTTAATTTTAATATTAAAAATTAATAAAATTATGTGCTTTTAAAACTTTCTCTATTTTTCTCAATAAACTAAATGCTAGATGAAATGAATATTTCTAAAAATTTCCTAAGATAAATCTAATTTATTGTGTTAAAAGAAAATTAATCGAGTCCTTTAACGTACGTATTGAATAATAAATGAACATTCGACAAATCGATTAATAACAATTCTCCAATCAGATACTCGTGCAGTCGTTATAAATTTTTCTATGTAAAAACGTTTTGCGATCTGAAATATTCCGAATTTTGACAATATTTTATTTTTTACTTTTATTGAAAGTCGATACGTACTACTTTGAACTGTATAAAAATTATTTAAAATAAAAGCCTAGTTTTAATCGATTGCTGATTTTATAAATATATATTCGAAAAATTTAAAAAATCATAATGCGTTTCGTTCTCTTTTTTCTGATTACATAAACAATCGTGGAATTTTAAACATGCATGTTTAATTTGTATAAAGAAAAAAACACGATTGAAAATATTGTATAAGTGTATCAAAATTAGCTCGAAAACCGCTGTAACGACAGCATTATAAATAGAGTTTTTATTTTTATTAAAAGAACGATTATTTTTTGCCGGCCCACAATGTTTAATTTATATACAATATATAAATATTTTTTTTTTGTAGAAAAAGAAAACCTAATGTTATTAATAAAAAATTACAAATATTGACATATATATACATCTTTATATGTATATATGTATAAAATTTCTTTATTTTAAAATTCAGTTTATCTAGTATTCTCAGTGTGTTAGGGTAAGAAAGTTGATTTTTTAAAGAGTGCACAATTTTAATTTTATTAGTCATTCATACGTATGCAGTAGGTTTTTTCTTTTTACTTATTTGCACATGTATGATAATGAATTTTTTCATAATTTTTTCTTCAAAGGGGGCCCTCATTCAAGATTGTGTGCGGACCCCGTATATCCTTAATCTGTCCTTGATTGCTAGCGGCGGAAACACAAAAAAAAAAAAGGCATGTCACGTTTAAAGCTACCATACGATTGTAATTCTCGATCGGGACAGCCGAAAGCGAAGAACCCACTGAGTGGGGGACTATGCCAAGAAATGGACAATGACTGCGCTGAAAGAAAACAAAACGATTAGCATTAGAGTAGTTATCTTTTCGGATTTAACGGGCGATATTAAAAAGAATGGCAAATAAAAGCAAATTGGAAAAGACGATCGGTATTTGTAATTTTTTTTTTTTCATTCTTTGATGTTCCCGTCCAAGGAAAATGGGATATGACTATGCGTTGTAAGGTTTGGCGAGGAAAAACTTGAAATTCTTTACACGAACGTTTCACGATTTGGAAATAACGTAGATTGCGGAGCTCCGGTGGGGGCGCTGTCAGGCTATAATCGGACTGATTGCGATAGGCAATTCCGCGTCCGCGCAATAAAATTCCTGCATTACATCCGCAATAATATTGGTAACCAAAATTGACAGTCGGATGCTAAGATTACCTTCTGTTCACGATAGAGGATCTCGGACCGAAATGGTTGAAAATTGCTGACGTCCCCCAGCCGTTGTCGGTATTTGTTGACTGTTATCAAGGGACATTAGGCACTCTCTAGTGTCTGCGTCGCATAGTGCCCAGATATCTTTCTTGCTGAAAATTGTGTCTATAGAATACTAAGCGGGACAGTCAGCTGTCGCCTGAGTAGCTGCCTCATCATCTGAGATGCCGTGTAAGAACCTAACAAATGAAATGGCGAAATTTAAGATAGATTTAGCGCTTGGAATCTGTTGAATAGAAAAATGTCGCTTTAATAACTCCGTAAAGTAGCCCGCACTAAACGCGAATTATGGTGACAAATTTTTCAACGTACGAAATATATGATAAAAAACAGGGCTCCCAGTGAGAACCATCGCTTTCACGGCGTGATTAAAAAAAAACAATCCGAGTTCCCGGAGTTTTTTTTTATCATATCCTTTTGAGGAATTTTTTTCTAGGTTAAACTTGAAGGATATCGCGAAGTAAAAATAAAAATATTTCTGAGCGAAAGCGCATCCCTCATTATCCAACTAAGAAGGGAGATCATCGCGAGCGCGGCTTACATTTTAGAATCAACAACTTACATTTCTGTTAGAGAAATCAATATATTTTATTCGGAATACGGTTTACTTTTTATATCGATTAATTGATAAAATTGTAAAATAGTCTCATCTGTGGAATTTTTACGAAAGTATAAATCTGAAAAATATTTTTAAAAAAAATTAAATATTACTTTTATATATTTCGGAAGAGGAAAATTAGTGCCCCGAAAAAAAAGGTGTATCATTTCTGAAGATAAATCACTGCCGTCATCTAACCTTTTAACAAATATTCATCATAGGCAAATCACTTGTATCACTTTTCTACATATTTCTGATGAGAGAATATTTTCCTAATTGATTTTATTGTAATTAGGAAGGCTAGTTTCAGTGGAAACGTGTGTACGTGTGTGTATTTCTGTTTTCGTAAAATTCAGCCTAATCCAACTTAAATGGATTTTCGTGACATGGCTTAATGTCTTTTTCCGCAGTTCGTAGAAAATTCCGGTTTCCAAGAGGATAATTTGAAATTAAATTTAATTCTAACAACATTCGTAGCTCCGGAATTTTTAGGATTAATGCGAATACGCATCAAAAAAGGTAAAAAATTACCATTTTTTGAACTTTATTTTAAAAAAAAATTTACGGGCTCACCCAGTTCGAAATCATCATTATCAAGATAATTCGTGATCTAAATTTTTGTTCAAAATCGATGAAAATGACAAAATATTTCGTTGGTCGTTGGATTATTATTTTTAGTTAAAATTGAAAATATAGTAGTAAAACTATAATAATATAAACAGATAGCCGCGGAAATGATTAATTGCAATTTTATTTTCATTCGTAATTTCCGCATTAAACAAAAATTCTTTTCGTTAAAATCCGCGACTTTTATTTGTTTCCGAGTATTCGATTATATTATTACCATTTTTATTCCGCATTTTCAGTATTGCCAAATATTTTCATTTACCGTAAATAATGTTGTGTTAATGTGAAATTTTTAACTTTTTTTTTTTTTTTTTTTTTTTGAAATTTACGTTATACTGCAAGCATTACATAATTCATTATCGGTCTATTAAATATATTTTCTTCAAATGTTTGATGCTCAATGCGTGATTTTCATTGCGCAATCGTCAGGAAATCCACCTGACATATGTTCAAAAAAAAATTAAAATAACCGTTCTGGAAATTCTACTGAAGAACATTGGAAGTGTAAACAGATAAAAATATTTAAAATGCGTAAAAGTTTTCGATCACTTACAAAAATATATTAAAGGTTTGTACGAAAAATAAATATTTAAAAAATTCGCGCAAATAGCGGCGTGATTTTTTTTTATCTACGTTTCGGAACAGCGAACCTATCACTGTAATTATGTGTTTAACATGTTTAATTTATCTGTTCCGCTATACATTATCTCTGTCAGTATCCATTCCATTCCATTCCCGATAAAATTAAATAACTTCGATTTTTTTCATTCCTAAAGATTCAAACACACACATACACATGCATATATATATATTTAATAGAAACAAACTAAAAAACCGAGATGTATCGTATTCAGAAATTAATGAAAACCGGCTAAAAGCACTTTCGCTCTTATGTACTTATTATTATGATCAACTGATATATGATGGAAGAAGTAACGAAAGAATAAAATTCTGAATGGGGACTAATTAAAAATTGCAAACTAAAGCAAAATAAAGCAAATATCTACTGAGAACCGTGAATCAAAATCGAGGTTTACAAGAAATACATTTTTAAACGGCCACACACACAGAATCTGCATGGATGATAATGCCCAACCGCCAAATCACCGTAAAGCATAAAATCTAACGGGTACGACACATACAGATTTTTACATTACCGGATGTAATAAAGTGAAACATCGACGGATCGACTAATTCTTTCGAAGCACTCTATACAAAATTAGTTTAATACTACGATCCGTGTAGCATTTATAAATAATTTATTTCTCAATGATAGTACAACTTGACGGTATTAAGAATAATACCGCTAGATTATTTCTTATCAAATTCGCTCCTCATTTTGGGAAGGATCCCATGAGTAAGCTGAAAAAGTAAGAGCACGAGTTCAGTTTTTCGTCGGTTTTAAGAATCGCTACCCTATAGATTTCGTTCGGTATCCTGGTGTGATGGATTTGCGATAGAACACGACCTGGCCGCTTTACGTGACTAAGATCATAGCGCACTTATCCTGTGCACGCTGTTGTTTCGATCTAGAGTAATCGGAATTAGTCGAAGGTACGTATTAACATGTCTTGTATTCGAGATTGCGATATGTATCATCGTGAAAAGTTAAATGACCGGAAAATTCAGCGAAACGATCGCAAAAATGAACTGAACTAATTAAGCGCTTAACGTTATGTAACGTTTCTGGTAGCGCGGTGGCAGACATGTTCAGAAAGAAATTTCGATTTGCTGCATCTGATAACGGGCAGCGCTAGGGAAGCGGCGCAGTTGGGGCGGGAAGAGGAGCGCGGAAAGTAATAACTGGTACGTGTAGGAAGAGGCGGCAGTAATGTTTTGTTGGAAACTATTCAGAGAACGAACGCAAGTTATGTTGGCCGACAACTGCTTACATTCGTGCTCGGTACAATACTAAATTACCTAGATGAATCATCTAGCGGACGACAATTATCTGGCTGGGGAATAACTAATTTATTATATTATGTTATGTTATATTATATTAGTGTTCTTTTTTTGGTTTCATTTTTTAATTTTAATTTTCTTTTTAGCATTACCATTGTTAATCTGTCTCCGTCTATCCGTGTACACATCGGTCTATTCACTTTGTTCATTAGGAATGTCTGTTCTGTCGGCTAGAGAAAGGATTTTATGTACGCAGATAGAAATGTAAATTTGTCATGACGGCGCCGTGACCCGGCATCGCTATATCAGATTTAATAAATCTCTCATTAAAGATATGCGGCCGAATCTGAATCCGAATATACCTGTCTATCTCTCTCTGCTCCATCTGCCGTCTATCCGTACGTCTTTCAGCGCAAGAGCTTCATTTGCTACCAGAATTCGTTCAGGTGTTCGCTGCTCGTTAGACTATAATCACACTTGTACATTTCTTCTATCTAGCCCGATACCTTTTTTCTTTCCTCTGCCTATTACATTTACATAGCGGACAAACGCGCGCTTTTCCTTCAGTCTGATAATAATAATAATAATAATAATAATAATAATAATAATAATAATAATGATGGGAAAGGGGAATGTTATAGGTCGCTTATCTTACAAACGATCAACCTGGTATGTACTTTCCAAATCCTTGCACTCAACAGACACGTTCGCCGAATGATAATATTCGGTTTATTGAAATTAAATATATTTCTTACAAACAAAGACTGAGAAATGTCCCGGCTGCCTACTGCTATTCAACTACATTCCAACGATCGCCAGAAAACTTACTAGAAAAAACAGTCTCGCGTTAGTTCCAATTGGAATCATCAGCAGCGCGGCTGGGCTACGATGAGAAGCTTATTTCGAACTAGAATTTTCATGTAACGGAAAGGGATCGCTGAAATAGTGACAGCTAACCGCTGCCGGAGATGTACGCGAATCTCCGGTATTAGGAAAGTAGAAAAGAATTTTCCGGGCAAATCGCTGGATGCATAACGGCGGTCGTGCACGCACTAAAATGAATCTAATAGCCGACCCGACCCGTTCGAGTATTGAACGACTGATGATTTTAACGCGGAACACGTTTATGCAGTGTGCGTGATTTTTTTCCACATTGCTATTTTGCGTCACGAATCTCCAGCGTAACATTTCGGGTCACGCCGGGCAGCGACAAGATCCTTTCAAAAATCGATTTACTAAATCGCGTAAAAAGTCGTAAAACCGACATATGTATAAAGCAATTTTGGATGAACATTTAGTACAATAAAAACGATCATGAATTGAAGTCGTTCACGCTGCTCAGCTGATTTAATGTTCAAACAATTATGTATTACATATTGCCTACGGACACGTTGTTTAATAGGATTCGTTGTTCAAACGTGTATTTTAATCTATGCGCTTTTTCAGAACTTTTTTCTTGCATTAATCTCGAATTAATGTATACTTTCATTATTAACAATCGACCTTTTCGACTATCTGCCGATTTTTTACGCGGAAATTTCTTCATTTGTTCAGCAACATTTGATAAGAGAATTTCGTTTTCTTTTATTGTGCTTCTGCATACGTATATATTTTAAGTTAACTAAAAATTGTATATTGTTATCTATCGAAAGAAGAGAAAAAATTTATTTTATTTAGAAAAAGCGGATGCTTTGGCACGGGTTGCTTCCCGCTCCCGCTTTTACTTTAAAAAGATCCCTAGTACTGATCTATTGTCCTTAAGTAAGGAATTTCACTTTAAATTTTAGTCGGATATGAACCCTTCCTCCTTTACCAATGATAGTAAACCTCTCAATTCAACCTAACCTTCCTACTAATTCTTGATTCTCAGAATTACTTTCTTTTCCACGTTCTGTCATTGTCCCTATTATTTGCCTACACTTCAATCACACTCTATTGCACTCTTTCCGTTATCGTTTCTCTTTGGTTTGCTCTCCTTATTGTCCTCTACTTCTCCTAATGAAGCAGTTGTTTGTGATACCGCACTGGAGTTAATTTCGTCCTTAACGGAGATAACGTAAGAAGTGCCACATCGAATTCTCCAAGTCCCGGCAAATTTGCAGCAGTCTACCGAATTTCGAAACAAAAATTTGAATAAAAGCTCGTAGAAAATTTTATTTATTAATTACTTATTTTTACTTTTGGGCTCGTCAACTATGGACATTAACAAAAAAGGCGAGAGTACCGTCGCCTATATTTTCCACGTGCAGCAGCGGGGATCCTGCGCTGGAGACTCCGTCACGCTAATTGGCTTGCGCACACATTTTTCGGATCCCTACTGGCAACAAAAAGTTTGTCCCTAGTGTCGCAGCCAATGAGCTTCGATTCTTACATGTTTGGTTTTCGTAGATCTACATTTCGATTAGCGTTGAATTCGGAGGAAACGTTCTCTAAAAAAGTTAGCGCTTGCTTTTGCCGTTCAATATTTTCGGCCGCGCGAAACCTGTGCACCGGCTAAACCGAAAATAGGGCGGGAAAAGCAAATGAAAAGGAGGCAAAATTCTCGGAGTCAAAATTCGCGAAAGAGGTCACTGGCGATTGTGCAACGGCCGGGCCGAGTGCGAGATGAGAAATAATTGATTCGTCGAGTGATTGATAAGGGACCAGGTATTTTTTCGGCGGCACGCAGCGGCATCGGCGAACTTTGCGCTTATTCTCACGAAACGCATCATCAGTCATAAAGATCGGTTCCAACTGGCCCAATCTGAACGGTAATCGAGATTTTAAGGTGTGTACGCGCGCGATTAATGGCGTCGCTGGTATCTGCGCGACCATGTGTAATCGCGATACTTTTGTTACTGCTATCGACGTACCTATCGATCCTCCGATCTGAAACTATTATTCCCGACAGCCACCAGGCGGTAGTGTGAAAGTGACCAGCGAAGATAATGCAGTGTGTATCTGACCGATTGCGGAGGAGACGTTTGACAATGATGAAACAAACAGATTACGCAGGCTTCGATCTTTCGATAGCGCAGCGCTTGCAAAGTTCCGTTCGCATGCTGCGAACACGTTACGTGTACTTTTGCCCGATGCTGCAGAGGTTGCACGCATTTTTACCCGAGCCCCGTCGTTGTACCGTCGCCACATATAGACCGAACGCGCTTGAACCAGCGATATCGGGCACGACATTCTAATGGTATCGAATCAACCTGTGCGCCATGGCCGAACCATCTTCGTAGCCCTACTCCGGATGGTTTTCACCGATGTTATCGCTCATTGCTTCCCGATATATCGGACTTTACCGTTTTCTCAGCCGGTTCATTACTACCGAAGATGTGACCGAATTAGTCAAGATCGTAAAAGCGCTACCACCATCAGCTGGACATGCGGAAATGAATTCGTTTAGCAATTATGTCGCTGCGGCAAGTCGTGCTCTGCACACATACGCCTTCCATTTACGGAACCAACTGTTCTTGCCAGTACACGCACCCTGCCGATATTGTAAATTTATCATCGAATGGAATCGTTCAATTTATTGTTAAACGAAAATCGATATTTTTGCGATGTTTTTGCGGTATTCGTGCGTAATTAGTGCGCGTCGCTTGTCGAGTTGTTGGACCCGCTGTGTTTATAGACTGTTCAGAAAGCTCCGAATTGTTGTCCCTATTACTAGGCATAAAATAGGGTGCTTATTTGAAGATGTAAGAATCACCATTAACGGTTTCTCCCCCTTTTGAAAGAAAAAAACAAACGATAATAATAAAATGTTACTCTAAAAAACGATCTCTGGCTTGATTTGAATTCTTTAAAATAAAAAAAAAATAAAAAAACAATAATAAGAAAAGCAGAAAACTCTACAGGCAGCTCTGGAAAAATATCATTAACGTCTAGTTCCTTTTAAACAAATAAAATTGACAAGAGGCGGATATTAAAATACAAAAAGGAGAAACCAAATGAAACCCGACAGAATATTTATAATACTTACCATTACCCTGAAATAAATCCATCAAAGGAATCTAAGTGAATTCTTTGAGTACCGAAAAGCCATTGCTTCCGAAACAATGTTCTAGCAGCTCAATGAACAGGGCTATCGTTGAGGATCGGACTAAAAGTTTTAACTAGGCTCGACTTTCGACAAATAAGATTAAGTACAATATTCTTGAAGCGAAAATATATAAACAGAAACGTATAACTACTATAAATTAGGCATACCAGAACATCTAAAAAAAGCACAGAAACTCTAATTGAGCTAGAGGAAACACTTTTAAAATCAAATATTAAGATATTCGGGCTTTCTGAAATTCGGAAACTAAATAAAAAAAAATTATTATTACTCAGAAAGGTAACACACACACTCCGTTCTATAAGCAACGACATAGGACAAACAAGAGTAGGATTTATGATTCAAACAGAAAAATAAAATAACTGCGATCAGAAGGATTATAGAATAGCATTTGTAAGGACAATATGCCCCCACTTCATCAGCCGTGTAATCAACGAAATAAAATTATCGAATAATAACTGAAAGTTAATGATGGACGATTAGTAAAAAACAGATGAAAGAATAAAAGGAGAAAACAGTACAGCTGACAAATACGGATATGGTAAACAAAACCAAAATGGGGGCAAGAAGACTAATTCGATTTTGTCAGGAATTTAATTTAAAAATAATGAACACTTTCTTTTTAAAAATATTAGCGAAAAGATGTGATTATTCCCTGACTCAGAATATTATAAAAACACCGACTAACTATTATATCCGAAAAACAAAAAAATGATTATTCCGTAATTAACTGTGAAATATGGACATGAGCGATTTTAAATACCGCACAGATCGAAGATATCTGTAACATTAAAAGTTGATAAACAAAATAGAAATAAGAAAATAAATATTAATAAAAGGGAATTCGAAAAATGACTGAGAAATATATATACTTACGCTAATCGCAGGGTTGATACGTAAGTCCATAGTAACAGCTCCGATGCTTTTAATAAGGAAAAAAGAAACATATTCACGAAAGAACCATAACAAATAAGGTAGAACAACTGCGTGTAAATAAAATTTTCACTGCTAAAGATCAGAATTAAAACTTATACGAACAAAAATTAACTTAATTGACGATATCCAAACTTATACGAACAACAATGAACTTAATTGACAATATCCAAACTTATACGAACAACAATGAGAAGAAAAGATCAAATTAATAGAAATAAGTTGATGAAAAAATTAACAGAAGGAAATAAAAGTGTAATATTATTTAAAAAACAATTAAGCATAGGTTCATATACTAAATCACTAATATAATACGAATAAATCCGATTGATGTTAAGATGATAGGTATGAAATATATATCAAACTATTCCAAAAATCTATGTAAAAATGAGGATATATACGGAATTATTACAATTGAAGAAAATTCTCTAACATAGCCGAATTCTCGAGAGATAAAGATCAATAATTAAAAAACTAAAACATAATAAAATTATAATATGATCAATTGTAAAGTAGCCCGATCCAAAACTTCCTGTTCTATCGTTGTTTGAAATCTAGTACAGACCGTATTATTGTTTCCGTAAGCTCTGAGAATATTTTCGATATGTTTGAACTTAACATGACAAATACAAGTTTTGTGCGAATCGGCAAACAGGTAAACTCCGTTTTGAAGTCGCTAACAAAAATTTACCCGGCTATTAAGTTCAAATATATCGATAATATTCTCAAAACTTATAGAACCAATAATAAATAACAGAACAAGCGAGTTTTAGATCGGACTGCTGTACAATCGATCATACTACTATATGTCAGGTAATAGACAAATTTTACCGTATAAATCGCTTATATAGATTATAATTTAAAACATTGCTTTACGTTAATATATCCATGGGAAATTAAGGGCTTCGGAGAATTTTATTTTGATAATTTACGAAATACTTAATACGATGAGTATTTCGAGGTCGAAAAGGAAGTGCAACAAGAAGACCCCCTTTCATCAATTCTTTTCCATCGCGCGCTGAAGTGAATTTAAAAAATTTAGACTGAAATAATAGAGGAGAAAATACTAACGGATATGAAACCTCTAACTTACGATTTTCAGGTGATGTTCTTGTTTTCAGTTCACCGAAAATACCGAAAATTTGACAATAAATATAAAAAAGCCGAAAATATTAACGAAAGACATGTAACATACTAAAATAAGTGTAGACGATAAGAAAATAGAAAAGGTAAAAGAAATTAACTGAGTCAACAACTGCTTTCGAAAACACATTTAAAAAGGAGATTAATACAAGCAGATCGAAAATTTGGTTAAAGTGTTAAATGAATTTTCAAAAGACCATATTTAGTAATTATTGCAAAAGTTTAATTTTCGATACGTGTATTATACCGACTCTAACATACGGTCACCAAATATGAACTTTAAATACAAAAACAATCAAAAGTCACACAGAATACAACTGAACAATCTATACTGAATATTAAAAATTGAGCTCATAATACTATGATATAATATATATAAATGAATGTATGTCTGTAAGTTTGTTTGTCCCGTATGCATTTCTGTACCGCTAGACGGATCATGCTAAAATTTTCATCAGGGTGTATTCGTGTTATCCAAACGAAGGTTTTAAGTTATGGCTGAATTTTTTAATCCCTCTCCTTCACAAAAAATATGGGTACAGAAATGCATACGGGACGAATAAAAAAGAAAACCATTTTTATAAAATTTTAAATAAAATGATTACTATGGTAGATATAAATTAAACGTAAAAATTCAAATAATTACTATGGTAAATAATAAACTCTAGATAACATTTTATAGAATTTCTGGCGTAATTAAATACACCGTGTTCTGTTATTTCACTTTTTGCGTTACAGAAATCATCAAACCCCCATGACATGATCTAAACATACAAGTGACGCTCCTAGCCTAGCTGCTGTACTCATTGCGAAATTTTTTTAAAAAATAGTAATATTTTCTATTAGTTTTTATGGAGAAATAAAAAATTCCGCAACAGAATTTTATTCATACTAAAATTTTAAATAGTTACTCAACTACAAGATCATAAATTTAAAGTATAATAGAGTTTGAATTTTCTACAGAATACAGAATATGAATATATGCCTATACTTTATTAATGCTATACTCAATAATTTTTATTTTAAATTTTGAGTTTTTTTTTATCTAGAATCAAACGAAGTTCATCCTTATACGAAACACAGACAACTTTGGTGACACCGGACTCACATCTGGCGAACTGCTTCAACTTTATTCCTATTTGTAGTAACAGCGTTCTAGAATATGTTTTTTATGAACGGTAATAATGCTGGTTGTTTACAATTCCGCAAAACGATCTTCTACCACGATCATTTTGCCCTTTTCGGAATTAACATAATACAAGCTCTCCTATGACACATCCCTACATACACACGCCTACAAACATATTGCAAAAATTGGTGTGTACATTTGCTGGTATGCACTACTATAATTCAACTCGGAAGTAATAGATGAAGTTCCCGGAAAAAAACACGACCTGACTGCGGTTAAAGCATACACAGATTCTATAGCAATTCTGTTCGATTAGAATCGATCATGCACACGTAATTGTTCGATTACAATATCTGGGGATGGCGATGTTTATCTCACCTCAGATCCCTCTGAGGTTGCGCATAAACTAAAAATCGTTCAATCTTGTATATCGCACTGCATCTAACGGTGGAGAAAGAAAGGGGAAATAATATAATGAAGATAGCCAAACGAAACAAACACAAGAGTTTTACTGTTGAATAATTTCCATTTTTAAGCGAAAATGTACAAAAGGAAATAGCGATATACGCGCAAAGACCAATAAATAACATCGGCTGTTTTTGTTTTTGTTCATTTAGAACGCGACAGATAATAGTGCAACTAAAACGATAATCACGATGATAACACGTTTTTCTCGGAACCGTTATGTGTGTCAATATGTATGCCGATAATGTTTACAAACTTGCGAATATTAACGATGTTTGTTAATAAACTCCGAATTATTATGCGCCGTCGACCTTTTCCATTGTTATTTTATCTTCGATGTGTTATTTATTCGTTGGACGACCATGAAAATTTCCCGGAATCGTCCACGACGTTTCCTTTTTTTCAGGACGGATGTTGTTAAAAGCCTAAGGGCTATACATCACACGAGATAGTAGCCCCGTGGTTGCGTTGCCGAAAGCGCTACCATGACTACCGTGCTTTGCTCGAGCCGCTAGGAAAATTGCAAAACAAAGGCGCCAGTCGACCATTTGGGTAAGAAAAAAGTTGTTAAAAAAAAGGTATCTATGCGCGCATCCTTTTACTTTAGATCGTTCCAGAAGAGGTTTGTATAATGATTTAAGAAAATATCCTTTCAAATTTTTCAACTTTGTACCAAAATGTCAATATCGTCGTTTGATTAATTGTTTGCCTAAAAGTAATTTGAAAAAATACGGATTATACACATATACCGGTAAGTCCAATGGGAAAAAAGATTTTGTCACGTTAAGGTAAAATAAATTAATAACGACAGACCATTGTATGTATCGAAAAATTGAAAATTACACTTTTAAACACAAAATATATTCACAATTGAAATTATAGTGAAATTATAATGAAATTATAAAAATTATAGAAATTATAGAAATAGCCGTATTCCAATTATTCCACTTCACAGAATTGGTGGAGAGAATACTATCCACATTTTTGATTAAGCTTTTATTTCGAATTAACTGCTCGTGGAAATGAGCGCTGTTTTGTTCTACTTCCGCTTGCTTTCGGATTACTATATTTCATTTTATTAATGTCCTCTAAGGAATGTCCTCTACGGAGCCACGCATATCTTATCGAACCAGTCAGCTCGGTGTCGCTTCGTTAATTGACGAGAAATAAAATAATGGTACGATCCAAAAAAATCGATTGGGCGTCTGATCTAGAAACGAATTTGTCGAAAACAAGAAACCGACGAAGGGTACAGTGCGTGCCTACTGGTCGCAAATGCAGATGTATTTTGGACGTTCGACTGATAGAGCACGAACAGGCCGTTCTCATTATTCAACTTAGACCACATGTTCGTGACCTATCGATAGAAAACTTAAATCATTATTATTTCTTTCATTTAACATTCAAAACCCAGTGCGACCGCTTGAATTAAATAAGTAAGCATCAACGATTGATCTCTGTGTAACTTAACTTACATATAAATAGATCGACCGAATCACGCGTAAACATTTTCGGAGGCACGTTTATTTTAACTACACGTTTTTCGTTGCCTCTTCCTCTTAACGTTCCAAACGCATTAAGACTGTTTCGAATTAAGAAAAATAAGCATCGACATTCATCTGCAACTTAACTATATTAATAAATCTCTGCTTAATCGTTCGGGGTTTTTTCGTATATTTCTATTAATATTTTAAACCGATTCACACGGGAATTAAACAATAACCGATAACGTAGAAAAGCCTTATTACGCGGTAATGCTCCTTTATTAATTTATTAATAAATTATTTCTTCTTCCATTTGTGTTTCCTTTCTTTCCTTTTGTTTCTTCTTTTTGCTTTTTTTCCAATACGACTACGGCCCAATATTAATATGATTTTTTCACATTTTATTAAGAAAATTACAAAATTCCATTCGGAATATTAATATCCGTGACAAAATAATGACCGCTTGTTTAAACGACCGAAAAAAGAGAACCAAATAATGATTTCATATCCGAGTCACTCGTTAATTGCGAAGGAAAATTAAAAGACTTTTCCGATATTCCGATAATCTTAGAACTTAGCTTCGTAGGTATTTAGATTGCCTATTCTAGACGAATATGAGCGGCATTTTATCTCGTTTTCGTGATAAATAAAGATGTTAACTATTCGACGTTTTCATCATAAATAAAGATGTTAACTATTCGACGTTTTCATCATAAATAAAGATGTTAACTATTCGACGTTTTCATCTCGTCTTTATTTGTCGCCTTCGGCTTGATACTTATTTACTTCTCTGTTAGTATTTATCGTATATCCAGGTTGTATTAAAGCTTTCGTTGGTTTACCATTCCAGTAACCAAAAGATATAGGGTGATGTTGCAGCTGCGAAAAAATTCCGCCATTGAAGGGGAAGTTTTTCCCAATCGGCTTTTACCGTCTTGTTTATGTGCACCGCGAGGAGGCGTCTGCGGATAAAGTTGGTGCATTGCGAAATTTACCATTCATTTTTTTTATCGAGTCCCAACTTTATACGCGTTGACTGTGACAGGTGAATCGTCGCACGGTTGTGCAATTAAATTAACCTAAACAATCTGAATCGTTCGGTGGTCATCGTTACAGATGAGACTCGTCTCCGATATAATCGCAACATTCAGTTCCAGAGATGTTAGATCTGAGAGCGACTTGGATTCATAAAAAAAAAAACAAACCTGTCTGGTGTATCAAGGAGCTTAACTAGCGCGCTAAATACTGACGGGGTTTTCTTTTTTCCACTTAACAACCTCAACTGAGTGCATGTTTTAACACCATCAGCGATATAAGTTGAATGAAAAAATCCGCGCGCAGATTAAAATTTAATCGGTCGGTCAATACTTGATTAATTTTTTTTTTTCGCAATTCAGGATGAAATTTTGTCAGAGTTTAGAGGTTGCCTTTTCCCGCTTCAAAACGTAACAGCGCCAGGCGGTAGTTTTGAAACATGTCTCGGCGGGACAGATTTCCAACTTGAATTCGAATTTCGCGTTGCATACGGCTTGACTAGCGGCTGCGCTATGAAATATTTGTTGCCCCTTACAAGCTGCCGCTCCAAAGTTAGTCTAAGAATAAATGTTCAAAAATAGAAAATGTACAGTATAGCGGCACTATTGTGCAACACTTTCGGACCCCTCTGTGGACAGTCTCGAGAAAAACCGGCGGCGCCCATTCCTGTTGTTTACTATTATCTATTTATGTCCAAGGAACACCTGCTTACTATTAATGAATCGCGGAGTCTTTAAACGTGTCTCATACCGTTCCAGATAAAAATAAAAGCCGACGACCCCCTTCATTTGGAACTCGTCAGGATACAAATACACGGCTTACAGGTATTTCGGCAAAAGTGTATATTTCTACCGTCCTTTACCGAGAAGTATCTTAAATTGTCACTTCGTTTCCTTCAAAAAAAACACTGTTCCACCAGCTGACAAGTCGAATCAAATTCCGTATCGGATGAACGGCTAGTTATAATATTTCGTAGAGCGAGTATAATTTCACTTTCCTGAGGGCACTCGTGTTAAACTGTTCCATTTCTTTTTGAATATGGGCAAGAGCTTATTGTGATTACCACCGAAAAATTATGTAGTGCTTGAGAGAGAAAAAAAAAGAAGAAGAAGAAGAAGAATCAAGTATTGATACATATAAAAAACTTCCGTGTTTCCTTCACCATCGATCATACACATTAGCCGCACGAACATTTTGAAATGCTGATAGACGGAATGTCTACGGAGAGATCATTTTTTGCTTGCGGAAATTATCTATTCGACCGATCCATCGGCAAAATGCTGTGATTTCAAGGATTTTGTAGATATCTACAGAGAATATCCGGGCAAAGAGGGTTTTCCTGGTTTTTACGAAATGTGAGAGACGTTGTGCGGGGATTCTGCTGGTCGTTTCAGTTCTGATCATTCTACCACATCCTCTTCATAAAGCCGTTAGTTTCGAAATGTTAAAACACGAAATATGTGCTAGCGATATTTTTCCGAGGGAAATATCGTTACCAGTAGAAAAATGGGAAATTTTTCTTATTTAATTTTTTTTTATTCTTTTCTTTTTCTTTTTTTTTTTTTGAGGCCTGAATAATATAGTTCATTAGGCCAGCAGACTAACGTTTTAATCAGATTTTGAATGCACGGAAAAACTATTCGAATATCTAGAAGAAGAAATTTGATTTAGCTGAAAGAGAAACGACCCATATTACTAAAGATGGACGCGGTGAATCTTATCCTTCTTCTACCCGTCGAAATACATTTATTACACATATGAGACTACATCTACACTGACATGTGTTCGTAATGTGGCATTGCATATTTTTCTAAAAAGTTTGTAATGACGTTTGTATAAAAGATACATTCTTCCTTTCTGAATAGCAATGATTTGCAAAATAGAGTATATACATATCACAAAACGTAAATGGCAGCTAAGCCTGGAATAAACATGTAAAAAATCGCACGATAAGCTAATGAAAAAAATGAGGGCATAGAAAGAATTAGCTATACGTTAAAAATTGTCATCGATAATAAAAAACAACCAGGACGAAATAATGACGATTAAGACGGCGGTGTAATAAATTCGTTTAATTAATTTCAAAGTTTTACGTTAAACGGAGGAATTATTGCTCCATTGGTCAGTTCAAACTTCTGCAGCTGATTAGTTATTAAGAAATTACAAACATCTCCACCAATTCGCGATAATCGTAAATAAGCAGCGCCCGCATAGCTAGTGCGTTCCAATTATCCAATCAGGAACGTATCAAGAGATTAAATTTAGGACACAGCCCCGTATGCAGTGTTGATCCCTGCCCCGAGTTGCATTTTTTTCTTCTTCAAATATCGCATCGTTTATTATACCATATTTTGAAATAAACAGCTGGTCTGTCCCATTCTCATTCGTGCTGTAGCTTAAAATACAGCCTTTTTTCCAAGCTTCTATTTTCGCAAAAAAATAAACCGATCGCGGTATATTTAAACCTTTCGAATACACGTTATTCCCTTAATTTCACCCTTTTTGCGTGGCCTATTCTCTTCGTTCTTCCACCGTAATTCTCTGTTCGCCAATATCGCGTACTAAATTTTTCCGGTTGATTTTTGTTACGAACGGTGTTACATCTCTGTCACCTCAAGGATTTTATCAGTCAGTTCGCAGCTCTTAAATAATATTCCTCGATGCACTTGCACTCTAGTAGTTTCAACATTCGCCCGATTGTTTAATAATTATCCGTCTCATCTGGCATTCGAGATTACCGATCAGGTTACGCTTAATTGTAGCAGGCAGTCTAAACACATACGCTGTAAATATGTTTTTCCTTCTATTGTTTAACGAACTTGCGGAGCTTTTAATGTAGCATACATTTCCGTGAATAATACATGCGCTCTAGATATTTACTTAAAATGAATGTGCCGATACATTCAGTTATTTTATATTAGAGTTTAAAAGTTCTCTCGTACCTGTATTTATTTTTCTATAATAATTCTTTCCCGTCTACCCCCCCCCCCCGTTTAAAAACATATTTCTAATGTTATTAACAGAGTATTGCTCGTTTAACTAACCGTTATTTTTATAAAGTGTTCCGATCAAGTAAATTTTTCTGGTTTATTATTAATAATTATAATACACTTCTAGCAATTTGAAAATCTATTCATGTTCATTACTTTCGTTTTTTTTTTTGTTGTTTTCTCAATAATTTACCGCAAATTTTTATTACCAGTCTCATCGAGCTTAAATCAATTTCATCTTAAAATTTCGACCTAAAAACAATTTTAATTTGCAGATGTCTTTGAAACTTTTAACGTCGTGTTGTAAATTTTAAATCTTCAAGTTCGCCAATAAATCACCGTTCAGTAAAAGAAATAGTAAAATTAGTTACGATTTTACTCGGGCGCGACTCGATAATTCAAAAACAAAAAAAAACACTCGTAAACGTATGTTGTCTATTTATACAATTTGTCCTCTGCAATCCTTCGTGCTATCCAATACATTTCTTCCAACAACGGCTCCAATAAATTTCTGATAGTCTCGGATTCCAAAGGTGTTCTACTGTCCATCGCCTCTCCTCTTCCTCGTCATTCCTCAAATTTCATAATCCTCCTGATTCGTTCCCTTGTCACTAGATTGTATAGCGTTCGTTCCACTCAAATTGATTTCTTATGGTCCCCCAGTCATGTTGGCATTTGGGCAATGAATTGGTTGATTCATTAGCTCGACCTACCGTTCAGACTGGTCAATTTATATCCAAATGTTATTCTTACAAACTTAACGTTCTATAATCATAGGCGATGGAACGATATTTATCCTCTTTTATCCTCGAATCCTGAATCCTTCTATCTCAGTATCCAAACCCATCCTCCTCCGTACCATTGGTACTATGACTTCCTTATCTCTCTCGCTTTCTTATCTCTTCCATTTGCAGCCTTCGCCTCTAGATCATAGTCGTCTTCCGGCATCCTCTTTTCGCTTTTCTATGTCCTCTTCTTCTTTCTGTTCCTTCCATCTGAATGACTCTGATCTACTCTGCGACACAAATCACATCTTCTTCGAATGCGCGTCTATATCTATAGAACGCTTTTACATCTACAGTTTGAAACTCGGTTTGCCTACTCCATACAGTGCTTCTTTTATTCTTTTACTTCCATCCCCGGCAATCATTCCTATTATAGCGTCCTTCATTGCTTCTATCTCCAGTAATATTCAATTCTAATTCGTTTCTTTTTTTTTTCCACTAACACAACTTAATGCTGGGTAATGCCGTCGACTGGCGATCCCGAAAAAAAAAAAATACACAATTTACGAAAAATCATTGTTTCCGAGACTAATTAATATCCGATTCGTTCGAATAAAAACTTTATTTACCCGCCAAATAGTAAGAATAGTAGACTGGAAATTTTCTATGTGCTTCGCTATCGATATTTTTACTTTTGATAAATTGTACGAAATGAAATGAACGTTCCGCTATTATCGCTCTCTCTCTCTCTCTCTCTCTCTCTCTATATATATATATGTATATATATATATATATATATATATATATATATATATATATATATATGTATATATATATATATATATATATATATACACACACACACATATATATATATATATAAAGAGAATTTTATTTTATGCGCGCGTATTCTGGTTTTAAACATCATTGTAGTGTAAGTTTAACTCTATCAATAATTTTATCTGTTTACTGTTGAATTCTATTTGTGAAGGGTTGGCAGAAAAAAAAAAGGTAAAAAAAGTCAAAAAAAAAGGTAAAAAAAGTCAAAAAAAAAGAAAGCCTATGTCGTAGACATGAAAATAATACGCTTACACACAGTAGCTTTAAATAAAGAAAACGCTTCGCCATCGAGTAAACAATTTTTTGAAAACGGCAATTGTAAATATAACGTATATTTACAATAGCGTCGGAGTCATTTGGTGTGATAAAACTTAAGCGTATATTTCGTGATTTTGTTCGGAAGTATTAGCGATAAGTATCTCTTTCTTTGTATTCTCTGATAATAGAAGAGACATTTTCAACCGGTTATTGTTATTAAATAATCCGGGCAGCGAAATAAACAGCCGTCTGCTACTTGTTGACTGGCAACAGCTAATATATTCTCGTTTGCTATTTTTAGAATAATGCACGGAGAAATCCTAACCAGACCTCGTTCGCAAGTACAAAAAAAAATTAAATAAAACTAACTACGCAAAGCGAGACGCGCAGCGATAACGGCTTCATCCTCTGAACATGGAAAAAAAAACCAGAAAAGGACCCCTGATAAACGTTAATTAAATGTGCTACGTACACACACATTCTGTTTGTCGAAATAATGTGATTAATTATATTAAAAACATAAGCATAACGAACATCTGAAGAACGAAATATTAAAAATTAGTAAAGACTTTATTATTTTATTTTATTCGCGCACTAGGTCAGTACACAGCAGACACACACGGCACTGAACTTGTAGCGCGATAAATAAAATAATCACAATACCAGTCGCAAGTGTAGTCTTGCGGCTGTACACACTCGTACTGCATATAACAATTGCTTAGTACACAACTTATATCGGTACAACTAAAATGTACGAATAGGGAGGTTGGCCACCAACCGAATAGTTGAGGAGATAATGAATGGATGAACGCGTGTTTCATTTTATTGATTTTTAAAACCGATAGATTTTCTGCACCTCCTATTAACATTCTGATTAACAATTTTTTTTTTTTTTTTTTTTTTTTTGGTCCAGCTTTCGCCTTTTGGTCAGTCTATAGATCGATGATAAATAATTTAAGCACGTTAACGATGCTGGAAGCCTAAAAATCTGGTATAAAATATATCGCGTATTTGGAGCACTTTTTGTAAGCATTGACAACTGTCGAATGTTAAAATGCCTAAACACTCCCCCCACCCTCCCGGATGTTTCAGGAACTGCGCGCAATAACGACAAAGTAAACGGCCAGGTAAACTAAACTGAAAACTAATGTAGAGTGAACCTGAAGAATTATTCGGTCGCTTTGCTCGGCCATTTTATAACGATTTACTTTTAAAGGAAAGTTACACGTTTAAACGTTTACATTTCACCGCGTGTTTGAAATTTTAATTATTTCTTTTTGCCGAAATGCTCGTCGCAAGAACTGCTCTCGATATCGTCAACGAAATAACCGGAGGAGTTTATTAAAAATTCATCGGTCACCTGACACTCGAAACTACCGGACACCCGAGGTCTCTAAAATTCTCTTCGCTCCATGAAATTTACAGCGATCGCATTAGCCGTTCTAGCCCACTCGTTTTTTTCGCATTTCTGTGTACGTCGGAGGTCGTGCGTGTGCGTTTTTGAAAGGAATTCATTGTCAAATTTGATTCGGCGGAAGGTCAAAAAAAGTTATAACCGTTAAATTGTAAAATTTACGGTGTTACCAAACCATTAAATTGCGTTCTTCACTCGATGGGGTTTTCCAACCAACGCAGCCGAACGTCGCAATCTAAAACTCCGATATAAACGAAAGACAGGTAAATGGTCTGTTTTGTTCTACCGGATACCATTGTTGGCGGAAATTTTTTTTACGAAATTTATTCGTTGTTTTTTTGCTTCGTTTTTTTTTTTAATAAGATATTTTTAAACTCTTCAATGATCAACATCGTGCAAATGGAATTTTTTTCTGTATTTATCAATGTGCGACAACGCAATTAGAGATTGCCTAACCAAGTACACTACACGCGAACATTTCTTATTTAATGTATGTTTCTTTTTATCGACACGATAAGCAGTCGCAAAAAAATTTAATTTTACTTATTCGTCACTTTTATGCACAGTCAAAATAAGCAACCTACCACGTGGCCTAGTTGGTTTTAGTTAATTGGGTTTCGTGTAGACATGATATCTCGCGGTCAAGCATTGACACTTCAGAAATTTCACTCGTGCTCGGTTAATGCTCATAGTTGACACTCCCCCAAAACCAAAAAAGTAAATAAATAAATAAATAAAATAAAATAGCATTCAAAAATATGGTGAGAGAGAGAATTGGAGTGTGTGTCTATCCTGTTGTTAGTCAGAGGTGAAGAGAGGCTCCATAATCGCAGAGTATCTTCTGCGGTCAATTCCGATAGACGTGGTGAGAGAGAGAATTAGAGTGTGTCTATCTTGTTGTCGGTCAAAGGTGAATAGAGTCCATGATCGCAGAGCATCTTCTGTGCGGTCGATTTCGGTAGGTAGCGGATAAGAAAGAGGGATATCCGATCGAGATACTGAAAAAAAGTTAGCGAGTTGGTTTTCGAATAAATTCGCTACCAGTTTTTAAGGAACGAGCCCTAATAAATAAAATAGATAAATAACGTATTTAAATTTAAAACAATAACGGGCATAAGCGCATTAATTAAAACTTCGACGACCAAAATACAAAATTTTCCAAATAAACGAAAAAGTTCGAAAAACAAATAAAAAAGGAAATAACAATATTCGAGATGTAAACGTTCGAGACCACATCGTAAAAAGTAAGTCAAACGTTTCATGAATAAAATGCATCAAATTTTCAGCTATTGATCGAGATGATTACTAGCCGCGTGCGTAAAGGTTACATGTTGTTTTTTTTTTTTATATAAATAAATAAGTTGCCGATCTCAAAGGGCAAGTATATGCCTGTCGCGTTAGTGTCCGACACTCTTATTATCGTGTATTCAAATTGAACACATTACAAACCTATTCATGCTTATTATATAAATCGAAAAGAAATAAATCCAAATTAATAAATATATAAATAAATTAAAATGGATTGTACAGTAACATGAAACCTTTTTAAAATCTGTGCGCTAAATGCCCGGGTTTCATTTCGTATATCAGCGAAGGGACACCTCATACTTGTGCTTTAATTAAAGACGCCGTTTATTTATTTTATAAATCCGGCTGATTGTTAAAAATTAACCGAATATAATATTACACTGTAACTCGTTTTTCGTTTTTTTTTTTTTTTTTTCCAGTCTAATCTAAAAACAATTTCCCTTTCGGAATACTTCACATTTTTCTTAACTACTGTTTGCTAAACTGTAGTAGGTGTTGCGAATGATGAAAAAGTGTCTCCAAAATAGCCAACATCAATTATCTACCGGGGCCTCCCTAAAAAAAAAAAACAACAAAAAAAAAACAACAAAAAAAACCGCTATGCCTAATAGTTTACCAGTTAATTCTTTCGATAACAATTATAAATAGTGTTGTCGTTTTTACACACGTCGCCTAAAGGCACTTTTTCTTCGTTGCTCGCTCGATATTCTAGGAGGATATTCGAACAATGGAGTTTTGCGGAGGGCAAAGGTGAGAAAACGCCGCTGGAGAAAAGACTAGCAGCAGCGGAAACAACAATAGTGAAGGGGAAGCAGAGAGACAAAAACAGTTTGTCGAATGCGAGAATAAGCAGACTGTGTAGCTGGCCGATAATATTCAAAACAGTATGTAAACAAAATGTATTAACGCCTATCTGTAGATTGATCTGGAAAGAGAGCAAAAGGCGAACTTGGTCGAGTGAATCATCACGACGCAAACAATCGTCCGTGTCAATCGGTTCGAACTGAATGGAAAGGGTCGACAACTAAGATGACACGACTGTGACAAGCACGACCAGTTGAGAGATTGTCTGGCACGCTGCGTGATCGTCGAAGAAAAACATCTTAAGTTACTTGTTTCATCTTTTACAGGTAACCCGAGTTTGTTCAATTTTTTTTTTCCCTTCACAGAAACAGGTGCGATACTGAGTTCGAGCGGCGACCGACGACAGCGAAAAGTAGTTCATCGTGAAACGATTTAAAATGCTCCGAGCAAACAAAGCCGTTTAATTTATAGTAGCGGCATTTGAATCGGTCAAAGGTTTCTCCACTGCTAAAAGCCAGGCTATAACCGCGAGCAATTTACAGTTTTTATACAAATAAACAATTGCAAACCTACGCAACTATTATAAGATGTACCTGTACGAATTGACTATCCTAGTTCACTTGCCTATCTGAAATGAACGGATCCGACTATTACCCTTTCCAAATAACGCGAACAGTTCCCTCGGTACTTTCGGCAAACTTTTCCGATTAATTAATACCTACTTCGTGAGGGGATTGTTTTATTTACATCTAGTTTTTAATATTTTTAATAGCGGTCCACACGGATATGTAATTGTTTGAAGCGCGAAAAAAAATAAAAGTAATATTTGCGTCGTCAAATATATAGAAAGACCTATATATGAAAATTAAATAATTAGGTAGTACATAATTCCGAGGTAAAAGACTTAAGGAACAATAAGGTTTTCCAATAATATTCGTGCATTTTAATTAGCTACTGCTGCTGCTCGGCCCTTCCTAAAGTTGATGGCACATGATTAACATGCATACCAACAGTCCAGGGAATTATGTTTGAAATATGCCCGTTCGAAATTGAAACAATTACAATGAAAAAAAAAAGGCTTGCTAAAGCGAAACCTAGATATTTGATTAAACCGCTTCGTGCGAATTGGTCTCATAGAAATGTAAACTATCTCCGAAACAAAGACACTTTCAAAAGAACACGTATAGTAAATCTCGCTCTTAAAAACAGTAGTAAAAACAATATAGTCAAATAAAACGTTTCGGGGTTAATACCTAACTCTGATGATTGTTACGACGATGAATCTTCTTGAAAGGTATTATTTATGGTTTTTGCTTGTTTTATTATCTTGTTTTTTTTTGTTTTTTTTTTATTTATACCTATAAAAACTATCATGCTTAAAAAATCGCACGGATATTTTAATTGGTTAATTTATTTAAACCTCTAGCAACAGCTTCAGTGCGTGTTCTTCTTTTCGGAAATAAATAATAACGATTTATGAATATTCAAAAGAAAATCGAATTGAAAATTTACACATGCGGAAAGCATTGTTATATGCTGCTGTATTTACCGGTAAACCTTTGTAATACCAAGGATGAGCTAATAGGAGATGAATGAAGCTTATTCACAGACCCACACTTTTTTTTTGCGGTTTATTGTTACACATATAAATTTGTCCTCGATTCTTTGGACGACCCTTCGTCATGGAGACACCTTCCGACAGATACTTTCGAGAAAACAAAAGTTACGAAATGGTTTTTCATTTTTCATAACGATTTTTTACATTGTTTCTGTTATATTACCCCCGTACGCAAAAAAAAAAAAAAAAAAAAGATTAACTATACTGTCGCTGGGGGTTATTAGGGAAATCTGTTAGCCAGCTAACGCAGCGTTCAGGTAGTCGGGTTTCGTTCAGGTAAGAATCCTGTAAATTAAGAATATCGAAAAATTCCTCTTGCGCCTGGTTTATGTCTAAAGTTGAAAAGGGAGCTCAGAAAAAAAAAAAAACAAACAAATCTGTTACATTTTCAACTCTATAGTGGTACATGTTTGCACGATGAGAAAAGTCGAGAAATACATTTTAAAAAACTGGTAAAATGATCTTTCCGTTTAAGAATAACGTATTTAATTGAATGGACTCCACGTCATTCGCATTAATTCACGCACATATTGTCGTTATATGCTGCAATTTACACGCACCGGTATATTCAAATTTACATATGTGATCTAAGATTATCATCCGGACTAATTACTTACATATTCAGCAAATAGAAAAAATTACACGGTCTCCTGTTATCGGAAATTGAATTTCTTGTTCATTTAACGTGGTGCAGAATATCGAATGAACTGTAGCAAAGTTTGAAGTAACATTTCGGATTTATTCCTGTCTAAATTCAAAATATTGTCCTCACCCGGTACCAGTGATGATAATAACGGCAATTACTAAAAATAATTTTAGCTCTGTGTTTTAGTGGAAGAAGACAGATTTACACATAATCGCAACATATAGGAGAGTTAGTTGTTCTCTGCGACACACCGCCAATATGATAAACTGGATCGCGTGGGTTGTTTCGAAAATAACACCGCAAATTACAGATAAATTTTCTTCATCGGTGCAGCAGGGATTAACTGGCCTAACATATAGTAAATTATGAATATTTATCGTCGTTGCTCGCATCGAGCGAACGTGGAATTTCCACGTACACCATTCACGCTTCGAAGCGCATATTCGTACGAATTCATTTAGCTCTGTGCGACATTATGTTTACATTAAGGGATTATGCTCGGCTACAGAGACATTCATGCAGTCAAAATGCGGCGACATAAAATCGTTGCGTCTTAAAAGACATCATCACGGTGAATAAACATAACCGGTAACAAAAAGTCGTCCCAAAGATCGTAGTAAAAGAAATAAACGGATATGCCGCGGGACAAGATAATACAGAATGAATAGGCAGAAGGAAACGGTACTGACCATTTGCATCTGCAGCTGATTAAACCGATGTTGCAATACTAGCTTAAGTCGCTGTTCCATCCTGTCCAAATTCTTTACCACACTAGCACGGAACTTAAATATTCTACGAGTTCTTGGTCGAAGAAAGTTTCTCATTTTCGTCAGTTCCCTATCGAAAGACCAGTGTCTTCTCCGCTTCTAACTTTTCGGGGTATAATCGATTAATAAATCTCTTGCAAAGGATACTCCATCACTGCAATAACCCGGTTGAATATATAGTAATTTCATAACTTTGCCGCTTTATTCCATCTTAGACCACATACAGATTAACGAATACGTTCCCCGCTTGCTTCTTGTAGTCCTTAATGTGCTCGCATACATCGCACGCAGTAAATGTACCGACAACAATTAATCATATCTTTGCCTATGTATAGCATGTACTAAAATTACCAGCGCACATTCATAATATCTCCGGACCTGCTACCGTAAACAAAATTTTTATAATCACCATAATTAACTTCGAAAGCTTTAGGCACAACGAAATTATATATTCGCAGCACACCTTCATTCTGATTTTATTTCGGGCCGATTTTGAAAGTGAGTATGTAAACGCAGATTTGAAACAATTTCAATTTTTGATGTAACGTTGTCTCGAATGTGAATTTTATAAAAGAAGTTAATGAGGGAAATAAAAAGAAATTACTCGTACTTCACTCGAAGACCCGTCAAAAAATCATTCCAGGCCCGCTTTTATGATGTCGTAGGGCCAGCTAGTTAAGAAATATCGTCAATCGAAGATAATTTAAGTAGCGGCTAATGAAATTCATTGGACAAAGAGACCACCGTGTCACCCCGATGATCTAATTTATTCGGTTGAAGAAACATTTATCATCAGCGACGATGCATAGGCGAAGTATTGTTATTACTATTGTCGTTGTTTTCTTCCGAAACAATAACTAGATTACGATAGTGTACCGCATACCATGTAGAGAGCGTGTACCCATTTCGAGTATGGGAAATGAATCGTAAGTCTGTAACGATTTCTTTCAATATCAGGTGTCTGCTCGTTTGACCTTTACCAGAGGCCGACACCTGAAAATCCGTCAAAGATGTTTATCGTGTCGAACTTCACGCGTAAATATCGGAAATATCTTCGATCTCCATTTTGTACTTGAAGTTTCTGACAGTGTGACAACCATAAATAATACAACAGCAGTGAACTGCGAGGTTATTTCTTATACACGACTAAAGCATTTCAAAGTAACCCTAGAAAAAGAAAAAAAAAACGAAATCTTTCCATTCATAATTCTTTCCGATTGCTGTGTGGAAAAAGAATATCTGTCTCCACGCAGTTAAAAATGCATTACAATTATTTTCCCCTTGCCGGTGTATAGTATTTTGTTGTTTTTTTTTTTTTACGTTGAGAAAGAAGATACATATCGAATCTAAGAAATATTTACTTAATAAAAGTCAAAAATATAAGCGGAAAAACATACACGTCTATTTATACAATGAATACACTTATATAGATGTATGTTATAGATAACTATACTTTAAGACTGCTTCGAACGCCACTAGTTATTGCGATTAACGATGACTGTTTTTTTTGTTGTTTTTTTTTATGTTGACGCATACTTTTAAAGAAAATAAAGATGAAAAAAATGAACAATTGTTTAAGGTCTTTTATTAACCTAAAAATACACTAATCTACCACGTTGAAAGGTGTAAATTAAAAAAAATAAATAAACGATCAACTACCTAGCATTAGACGTTTTTCAGCCGAACTAGTCTCGAACGAAATCTGGAAAATTTTTATGAAAATTACCTTCCCTCGCAAAAATTGGCTGCGTGTGCCAAAAGAGGATGACTCTTTCCGCCGAAGTGTATCTTTGCGAGTGATTTGTTTTTACTTTTTGCGATGAAAAAATCAAATACGGCCGTCGGAACTCGTTAGTTTTTTTACACGATACTACTGCAATGGTTTTAATAATCGGAAACATTTTTTATTCTTAAATTCGAAGTGAAACGTACACTTGTGTATATACGTATATATATATATATATATATACATATAAATACATATATATATATATATATATATACAATGGTGGATCTATGGTGCGGAAAGGGAATAAGGGACATCCTTCCCCAAAGAACCAAAACCACGATGAAAAAATTTGTTACAACAGACTATAAAAGATTTGCATAAATGTTATACCTATGGATATTTAATTATAACTAATATTTAATACTGTTTTCTAGTAAAACTATTAATGTTACGTTTTTATTCTATCTTTTTTTATTTATTTTTAATTTTTATTTCACAATTTTAATTAAAAATAGTTCAATGAGAAATATATGTATTTAAAAAAGTTGCTCACGGACAAAGAATTCGGATCGGATTACTAACAAAAAAAAAAAAAAATAAAGTCTAATGAAAATACCATCTTTCTTACTATTTCTAAACTACTATGTTAGCTGGAATTTTATAATTTCGTTTTATTTTTCACCCCTAAAAGTAAAACAAAATCTAAATTGTAATAATTATGTATTTTTAAAGTAATTCCGCTAGGAGAATGTTTCTCCATTTCTGTTGTTTTTTCGATCGGCTGTTCTGCAGTATCTCATTTTTAATTTGATCTGATACAGATGGTCTATACGTTAATTGTACGTTTGTTCATTCATTATCCGGTGTTTTTTGTAAGCTGGCAAATCTGTTATTTCATTGCCGCTAAGAAAATCTTTAACTTTCGAAACAGCGGTCATTTATTTATTTAAAAAATAAAAAAAAAAAAAAAAAGGGTAATAAAGCTATTATTAAATTGGCTTGTTCT
This sequence comes from Icerya purchasi, assembly GCA_039619475.1. Lineage (NCBI taxonomy): Eukaryota > Metazoa > Arthropoda > Insecta > Hemiptera > Monophlebidae > Icerya > Icerya purchasi. Next base: position 308,259,077 of record CM077116.1, read on the forward strand.
TTGCTAAAATACATTTAAAATCGATATAGATATATTGTAAATCGACTCGAACTTTTTATATTAATTCCTCAACATCGGATACTTCATCGAGAGTTAGCGTACGGAAAAAAATTTATAACCGACCAGAATTAAAAAATACTCGTGACAAAAGTATGGCGAAAAACTAAAAACACTTGCAGTTTCTTGATTAGCTAAGAACCAGATTTTACTTTTGGGAGAGAAGATCAAATTATTAGTAAGAGATGAAACGCGTTTTATTTACAACACTGCAGCATCGAAAGTTCAAAAACATTATTATATTGCGTTTCATGTCCAATAAAAGTGAAAACTAATTTGCTTTTTTCGAAAAAAAATACCGATTTCAAATTTGTTCTATAAATTTTTAAAAAATTTCACTAAAAAGTAAAAAATAAATATTTAATAGAAGATAATTCAGAGTAACACAAAACTTTCAAAGTCAGACGTCCAATCTAATTTGCAGTGGTCGCGATATATGATCAGTTATTCAGAGGGCATCGGTCATTTCTTATTTTGTTGTAAATCATTTTACAGACGCAAAGACATATTTTTCAGAATTTAATTTGTCGCTTCTTCCTCCTTATAATATTCAGTATTTGCTTCGTTATGAGGACCAGGCCAAAGCCTTCATTTAGGCTCATAGTCAATTGCAACATTGTAATTTAGAGTGTAGTAGTTTAAAGTTTTTTTTTTTTTTTCTTTTATCACATATGTATAAAATAAGAAAGTTAGTTTCAGTTTTGAGTTCATTAGTAGTGAAAATAGCCACACGGCTTAGATGCCGAGTCAAAAAAAAAGAAGAAATCTATGTTTATCCGTGGTAATTAACATTGATAATATTTTGTTACCCATGTTCATCGCTTCATTAAATTCAACATTTTAGCTCTTATTTTATTTTATTTATTTATTGTATTTACAAGTCGCTTTTGGACTACAAGGTCATTAGCGACTACGGTTTTACAGATAATTATAACATTTTATATTGAATATTTGAAAATGCGCGAAACAAAAAAAAATCAAAAAGTCAGCTGAAGGCTGAGGAAGTTAGATCAGTTGGAATACTAAGATGTCTTTGAGGAAGGCTACGATTTTTTTACACTTCTCGGCGTCCGAAAACATCTCTGGAAGGCCGTTGGTAATACCCGCTTGTTGTCTGGCCTGCTGGTAGTGATTACACTCGATCAAAAGATGCCTCACCGATATAGGCATGTTGCAGCGTACTTTTTGAAATTTTAAGGATCATATTTTCCTGGTATTCTGTTGTGCGCAAAGACATCGGCTAAAAAAGGAAAACAAAAAAAATCAACTCCGCAGTTACTGTAGAACGAGCCATCAAACTTTTTAAAATTTTTTAGCTAATTTTTCTAAAAATTCGTCGTCTTTTCAATCTACACCTCCCCATGATAATATTTTTAATTAATCTATTTTGTTATATTAAAAAAAAAAAAAAAAAATCTGTAAAAATATCTCTTTTTTTCTCATTATTTAACGGCTCCCCTCGGTAAATAATTACCGGTACTTATTGTTATTGATATGGAATCTCATCGCTGTCTCGGTACACTTTCGAATTAACAGAAAATCATTAAAATCGGTTCACATAATAAAGTACTAACAAACAATAAATAACAAAAATGAAAGAAACATCTTTTATTTGAAATCTGTAAATTGAAGCTTAAAATCAACAAGAAAATTTTAAACAAACAGAAACAAAAAAAAAAACAAAAAAAACATTTAGAATTTAGCTAACAGTTGTTTGTTACGCATTTTTGAGACCTATTAGATTTTTAAGAAACAATTCTGAAAATTTCTGGTATTTGAACCAAATAGAATCAAATGACCCTTCGTATGATTCCTAAATAATGTTTACAAAAATTTTGTTCGATGATAAATTTTACACATTTAAAATAATCTGTTTTTTCAAAAAATATTCAATACCTCACGAAATAGCATATCTATTGAATGCCTACAAAAGATCCGATTTCACGTTAACGGAAAATAGAAATAATTCAAATTCCCGATTATCTACATCCCAGTCCGCTTGGAAAAAAAGTAATTGTTGACTCCGTTCGCCAACATCTCTACTTGTATGCAAGAATAATGTTAGACAAGTGTCGTTACACATATAAACGAAAACAAGAATTAAATCAAAATATTTATTCTTCGTTAACCAGAAAATTTGTGACGTTTCAGGACAGGTCCAGATCTGTGGGGGGGGCTATAGCTCTGAGCCCCATTCTCTAGGGGACCAGCACTCTCAAAAAGAAAAAAAATGAATTTTCCACGTGCAAAATTTAAGTTTCTTTTCCCAAAATACTCAATACCGTAAAAATGCAAGATTTTAAATTTTCGTTTTTTACCCTAAAAAAATTCAGTTGATTTTTGATTGTTATACATAAAAAAAGAATATATGAATTTATTAATTATACTTTTTCTCTGTGAAACTATCTCTTTTTCTTCAAATAAAGTAAATGCTACATAAAATGAATATTTATAAAAATTTTCTACGATAAATCTAATTTCTTATGTTAAAAAAAAAAAAGGAATGAGTCCCCTTTAACGTACGTATTGTATAATAAATAAACATTCGACAAATCGATTTATAACAATTCTCTATTCAAATATTGATACTCATGCAATCGTTGTGTAAATTTTCTATGTAAAAACGTTTTACGATCTGAAATATTCTTAATTTTAACAATACTCTATTTTTTACTTTTATCAAAAGTTAATACCTTTTTATTAATGAACTATATAAAAATTATTTAAAATAAAAGTGAGTTATAATCAATTGGGGTGATTTTATAAATATATTTACATTTTGAAAAATTTAATAAATCGTACGGCGTTTTATTCACTTTTTTCTGATCACATAAAAAATTATGGACTTTTAAACATGCATGTTTAATTTATACGAAAAAAAGAACACGATCAAAAACATCACACATGAGTGTATCACAATTAGCTTAAAAACCGCTGTAGCGACAATAGATAATGCATTATTATTTAAAAAACGATTATTTTTTCTCTATCCGCAATATTTAATTATATATAAATATTTTTTTGATAGAAAAAGAAAACAGTGTTATGAATAAAAAATTACAAACATTAACATATATATATATATATATATATATGTTAATGTTACGCGCGCAATAGATTTCTTTTTTTTTGCTTCTTTGTTTGCACATATATGATAATGAATTTTTTCACCATTTTTTTCTTCAAATGAAAGCCCCTCATTCAAGATTAGCCACGGGTCCCGTAAATCATTAATCCGCTCCTGCCTCTTCACCGCTAGCGAGACCATACATCTTATTACTAATCAAGTGCAACAGTAATCTTGCTGAGTTCTCATGTGCGACGTGTTAAAAGTTTTTACCATGTCATTCTATATTTTTCGTTAATTTTAAAGATAATTTTTTGATCCTTAATACACATATACGTTTATATTAGAACCTACCAACTATTTTTAAACGAATTATTTTTCTCTAATAAAACTTTTGGTTTCCAAGGGTTCCAAAAATAATAAAAACGCGCATTAAAAATTCTAGATGTAAAGACTAAACGCCAAAAAAATCATGTAAGCACAGTGCTATGAATACAAATAAATTGCGAAGGCAGGCAAAAAATAAAACAAATAAACAACTGTAAATGAAGTACCGAAAACAGAAATATATAAACTCGCAAAATAAACGATTAAACCGAGCCATTTCTCGAAGTCCTGTATAAAATCACGGTTAGTAAGAAACGCTCGCGGGTTTGTGACTAAATTATTTCTGTTTTTCAGTACTTTACTTATGTTTATTTATTTTCTTAACATGGATATGTTTTTGCTTTACATAAAGAAAAACCGAGACAAAAAATATGTTATTATTAAATTACGATGCTATATAATCAATATTTTTTTAAATTATCGAAAATTTTATCGGAACTAAAAATTTTTTACTTTATTTCTCGTTTTTTTTTTTTTTTTGAAATTAGTGTAGAGCGATAAAGTTTTTCTTTTTTTCCTTTTCCATCTATATATTTCAAACGAGAAATATAGCCTAATATTTGAAATACAAAAGAAAATTATAATCCTCAAAAAACACATATTTTAATGTTTCTGTGAATAGGACCGAAAATGCCGCTAAATTTTTTTTATTTTTTTGATCAGCTTTCGTTGTTTATTGTATATACCCGTTGCAGAAAAATGAACTGCCCCTTTATGTCTCTTTTTTAAATTAAATTTTTATTAAATAATTGTTTTTTCAGCAGGTAGTTTTTACATCTAGAACTTTTTACGCGCATTTTTATTATTTCTGAATTTTTTATTTAATCCATAGAAAAATCTAAAATTTTGTAAAAATTTAATCAACCGAGCCATTTTTTATACTTTCGAAAATACATGAAAAAGGAAAAAGGTTAAAAATTCTTAAAAAGTGACATTTTATTAAAGTAATTTATACAAATAAATAAATAAATAAATATATAAAAACAAGTAAGAATTCCGCGCACTTAATCACAGCGTTTTTGAAATTTTCAATATTTTATTATTTCTTTTTATTACCCAGCTTTAAGAAAGATGTTAAAAACATGTTGCGATTCGAAATTCAAATTACAAGAGAAAAAATTTTTAACATTGATTTTTACGCTGTATACGAAATTTTTTCCTCGGCACAAAACAATCGATCGGAATGCACAGTTTGTATTCAAAGCGTTGCACCCTTGAAGATTTGAAGAAATCATTTTGCTCTTTTAATTCAACACATCTTTGTAAACGGTGATGCCGAGTGGCTAGAACATCTGTAAAATCAACAGTTCATATTCGAAATGTTGCATGCTTGAAGCTTTGAAGAAATCATTTTTCTTTTGTAATTCAATACACATCTTTGAAAACTGTGATGCCGAGTGGCTAGAGCGTCCGTAAAATCGAACATTTAGGTTAACGCTAAAAATATATCGTGATAGATGCAATTTATCCGACGAATAAATTTCGTGCGAAAAATATATACATATATATAATGGAATTGCAGATTCGAAGAAAACAAGAAAACAAAAAAGCGAATTTGGAAAATAGCGTCGTCATTTCACAGTACTTATTTTAACACTGCTGTGAATAACTTTTGACCGTGTGAACTGATATTATTCGAACGATCCCCCCCTTGTTTAAGAAAGTGCATTTTGATCACTCCTATACTACTCTTTCTTTGCTTAATATAATCAAATAAAGATCAGCCAAAAAATTTTCGTACAAGGAAAATATGAAGACCCCAAAATTTCGAAATTAAAAAGGCGATAAACGCAAATGGCTCGAAGCATTACCAACGTTAGTTTCCGAAATGTACTTTTGAATAAAGGTAATTTTGTAATCCGAAAGGCCCCCATTACGGATGGAATTTAAGCATTATACTTTTTAATCAATACCCAGAGCTAGTACCGAAATTAGCGTAATTTTAGATTAGTTCGATGCATTTTATCACTGAAAAATATTTATCGTAAAAATTAAAAATGAACACATAGTTTTGTCTTTTTTTTACCGAACTTAACGTTGTCAAAATTTATTCTGAATAAAAATACACTAAAAAGGAAACAAAATAAATGTGGATATTACAATCATTTTTAAACAAAATTAAGAGTTTCAGTAATTCAAAGTGCGGCAATAAGTAAAAACGGCATTAAAAATATTTCTGATCTTTTCATTACTTTGTATGATTGTGTTGTTACACTCATTTAACGTGGTTTCGAAATATTGTTGTAATTTGTGATTTCCGTGTCAATCCTAAGAAGTATTAACGTTTAAATCCCTTACGCCCTATATTGCCCCGAAAGAAATTATTTTTTATTCCTCAGTGCGCTTGTATTAAATTTTTAGCTCAAGTTGCGGTATTTGTATACTATATATTTTTTTAAGATGAAAAAAAAAAAAAAAAGAAGCTATTTCCCCCTATTTCCTTTAAATGAAATTACAAATTCGAAATATGTTACTTAGTTTAAATTTATTTTTCGTATCTTTCTAATTTTTGTTCGTTTACTCTTTTGAATGTTGTTAAATAAACAAGCTCTCCTTTGGTATTTCTGAAAGCAGTTTTATTTCATTTCACATATGCGCCGAATGACCTCGTTTATTTTGAAAGACCTTTATAGATCAAAAAAATGGAAGTAGACCCTAAAACTAGCACGAGAATACGGTGCTTGAATAAGGTCTGTATTCGAACAGAGGCGTAATTTTCCGCAGGCAACCGTAATATTCGGGGTTCAACGTACAATAGTCTGCGTAGATTATCGATGCAGATTTCCTCTTCTTCATCATTCGCGGTCGCTTCTCCGGTGATTATCAAACGCGCATTTCCTTCTTATTGTTGCATTTTTCTCGGAGCCGTAACAATTAAATCGTACCGAAATTGGCGCACTACTTTTTATTTTTCGGAACTATCCGTTGACCGCCTGGATACGGCATTGAACAAGAGCTAGAGCATGGTAAAATACATAGACGACAGGATGTTGTTTCGAATAATGATAATCGAAAGAACAAGAAAAAGAAGAAGAAGAAGAAGAAGAAAGAGAAGAAAGGAAGAGAAGATAGTGATAAGACACGTTATTACGAACGTTATTTCCGCTTCATCTGGAACGGGACACGCGCGGTGGTCGCGGTCGACGCTCTCCTGTATATCGCAGACCAATCCGGATGGGTGTTAACCTTAATTATAAAAATCATCTTAATTTTATGCTCACTTCCTTTAGTGTGTTCTATTGTTCGGGTGCACTAAGTAAGCTAACGAAAAATAGGTTGGGTCGGTCCGGTATTAATGTATGCCTTTTTTTTTCCCATTATTCTCTCTATCACGTTACGCGTTGAATAGCGCGATCATTTATTGACGACTACTGGGATATTTGGTTCACCTGCGTTGTTCGCAGCGCAAATCTCGGAAGAGTATTTAAAAAAACACCAGGTCAGAGCAAAAAAGTTTTTTTTTTTTTTTTTTTTTTTTTTAAATCCGGTTAACATACGAGAAATTTCCAAATTTTAAAGAAGGAAAAAAATACCCCCTATTAGGGCGTATATCTTCGAAAAAATACGGTTCTCCGACATGAAATTTATATACTGCATTAACCAGCGGCCTTCCTGAGAAGCGATTTTAATTGATTATTCGAAAAGGAAAAAGGAATTTATTAGGGTGCTTGGCATTTCGCAAATCATATTAGGAATTTTCATTTTATTTATCGCAATTGAATATGAGACGAATAAATAATGAAATACAAAATGTGGGATCGTATCCACACCCGGAGGACAATGCCAGCTAGTACCGCTAGTATTACTATAAATATACGAGTGTCGTTTGCTGAGAAAAATGACCTGTGAGGCGAAAAAATAGGTTTTGAGTTAAAGACAGATTCTGATGCTTGAAAATGTGTAGAATAAAATGCAACATATAGTTTTTTCGCAATGAAAATTATAGTAGGCGTAATTATTAATAGCAATGAAAAATTGAACGCGTTGCTCATACACAATTCGGCGTCATGAAGGAAAAAATAATATATCGCATTTGAAAGTCTTCCTAACAATTTCGTTAGGTGTAAAATTTCGCAAGCGAGACATATTCCGATTTTTTATTTTTGCCTTTTTTTTTGAAAATTGTTATTTTCCCGAGTAATCGTACAACCGATGACATGCTTCTGAGTAGACTCTGCCCGCGTAATCGGGTCGTCGTTCGGTCAGAGACGAACGTCACGAAATTTCATATACTGCAGAAGGAAAAGCACGAGTGAAAAGTGACGCGAGCCGTACGTACTTGGGAGATTTATGGCGGGAAAATAAGGCGACGTTGGTCGAGCGGTGGCCATTTTTAATGTAGGGTCCAGCAGCGGGGCCCGGTTCATTTGTTTTTCGCTCGCGTTACTGTTACTGTTCCCGTTACTGTTACTATTATCATTGAGTTTTTTCTTCAGATAAATTATCAGCAGGATGCACAGGCTGGTGTTTTTGAATAGAGCGATATATTTTTCAGCGCCAGCAACCGGTTTCGATATGTTCCAATAATGTCTCTGGCCAACGGAGAACTGGCTTCTCTGCCGGTTTTGCATTCCTAATAAAGCAAGCGCCTGCTGGCTTTTCGCAACGGAACCAAATAGCGACTGTCAGCCAGAGCCGGCAAATGTGTACCAGAAATCGACGTAGAATAAATAAAACGTTATGATATCTGTAACAACGTTCGTAACATTTAACGATATAATTCAGCGATGGCGCAATGTTCAAAAATTCATCTAATGGCCATGCTAATGTTTGTCGCCGTCCGCTTTACCGCTACACCTACGGTCGTCGAATTTATGGAGATGCTGCGCCACGCAGATCGTTTTCAGTTCATATTACGCGCAATCAATTACCGCGATCCGATTTATAGTGACTTTTATTCGAAAATAAAACCTTGTCCCCTCACCCCGCCGCGTCCAGCCGCAATTTCGGACAAACCTATTCCGAAATAAACGGTCAGAGTCCCAGAAATAAATTGCCTCTCCACTACACATACTTTGTAATCGCCCGTGCAACATCTCTCGCGTTATTACTAGCCGGTTTTTTTTTTTAGCTTCTGACCCTTTTTGCTTTTCTTCCAGAACGATTTTTGAAATCGTCATCTGAATAACCCTCTATTCGTAATTCAGTAAAATTACGGCTACATCGTTTTTTTTTTTTAACCTTTTTTTAATAACAGTTATTTTTACCGATTTCAAAAAAAAATAAAATATATACATAGTTATGAAAAGTATTTTGTTTCGTGTTTTCTTTATAATCTTTCGTTCGCGCATAACCTGTACCCACGCGGACCGACGATTTTAATGATTCTCTTTGTTCATCCGAAAGTTTACCGGTCAGTGATGGTTCCATATAAGCATATCGATTAGCAGCATCGGGGAGCACACAGGTACGCACAATAGTCATTGACATAGACGTTAAAAGAAGGCACTGTTTCCAGATAAGATTTTAGTAATGTGTGATTGACGCTTTAAATATTACTTGCGTTACCATGAAGAAGATTCGAATAAAAAAAATCGAATTCACAACATAGCACTATTTCTCATCGCTAACGGAGATATATATTATCTTTATTAATATTACCGCGCATTGACCTTGTGCACTAATTCCAATGATATCCTTTTTTTGTTAAGTGATAGAGACCCCCCTATAAGTAAATCGGTAAAATCGGGATATGAATGCTGATAGTAGTCCCACTACAATAAACATTAAAAAAAAAAAAAGGGTGTCTCCTTAAGCGGGAATGATTTTCTTTGCCCAATAAAACCAAACAAAAATTATCATAATATTTGGGGGGGGGGGGGAGATGAACAACTAAAATTCCAAAATGAAATGGGCGATGAACGGGAGTGACTTTTACAGTATTATAACAGTAGGTTCCGAAAAAAATATAGATTCGAATAAGGATATTGTTTACAAGCTCATCACCGACAGAGAATTTGAACATTATATTCTTAAACCACTACACTCAGATATAAAACCGAAAATAGCACCATTTTAAGTTGATCTATCCGCTTATTACCAATTAAAAATATTTACCCGAAAAATTGTAAAATTGAAATGATCAAAAAAAAAAAAAAAAAAAAAGCGATTTCAAAATTTACTTTAAAAATTTAATAAAAATGCGTTAAAAAATGAAAAATAATTATACAATGAAATGTATCTTAAAGGAAAAATATTATTCTTAAACAACATTAATAGCCCTTATTTATAGCGTGTCATGCACCAAATTCAAATGCAATAATTAAAACCCCGCATTAAATACTCCGAATGTTTCATGATTGTGCTGTTAGACTTATTTAATATGATTGATTCGAAACATCTTTTGCAGTTTGAATACCGAGACTCTAATTAAGGTGTAAATCTATTATCGTAATATACACTCTAATAATATATTTTACTGTATAAGGTGCAATTTTTTTTTTACTTTTTATCGCATTTTTATTAAATCCGTAACAATAAATATTGTGTCGATACTTTTTGTTATCTATTTTATTACTGACTTCAAACAAAAGAAAAAAAAGGAGATTAAACTTTTGTGGCGTAGGTTGTTTTTTTTTAATGCTTTTTCGCATTTGCCTTACGTTGGACTAGAAAATGCTATTTATTTCAATAGCAACTGCTATATTGTTATTTTTTAACCATTTTATATACAGTTAGTATAGCAGTTTGATGTTCATCTCTAAAAAATGTGAAATATAATCCGAATTTCACGGGGGAAAAAAAATATTCCAAGAAAAAGACGTGTTTAGAAGTTCCGTTAAATATTTATTTCACCACAATAAACTCTATATACAATGAAAATTATAGAAATTATATATTTTAAACTTTTTGGGCATTGCTTAAAGGAACACATTAGAGAACCAGATAAAATTGGAAAAGTTAAAATAACGATGCCACAACAAATTCAATGTACCAGATGGTATACTCGAGGAGAGTATTATAAACCAATCAGAGATACTTTATTAAATATCTCGAAATAATAATAAATAATGCAAAAATTCGCTGCGAAACTTCAGGGCAGAGAGAAATGCGGGACCAACCCCATTTAGAGAAAAACATGAGCAGAGAAGAAAAGGGGCAATATTGACGATTTTTCCCGATTCCCGTGCATTTCGTGTCAATAATCAGTCACACAGAGATTTTCTAAATCATTAAGAATTTTCAGAAATAATGAGGAAAATATTTTCCTGCAAAAATACGTCGTCAGATTGCTATAGGGATGGGGAAGATTTTTCTTCAGTTTCCATCGATAAATTTACGGCACTAATAATATAAATCTAATAAAATCCGTGAAACAGTTTTAAAACAAATAAAATTAATGCAGCAAATTAATTCTTTCGTTTTCCAGCAATAATTATAAAATATACACCGCAATTATCTTTGTTATCGTATGAAGTATTTATTTAATTGCTTAATTTAAAACTAAAATATACGTTCGCACGAGTTTCAAACTTCTTTTCCGTTTTAACGTACTAATAATACTAAACAATGAACAAAAGCAAGAAGAAATTTTAAGTGATAACAATCAGATGTAAAACAAATTTCACCGACATGTTTCGGAACCAAACGAGCAACGAACACATTTGGCTCCGAACATTTTTTTTTTTTTTTTTTTTTTGGGCTTGGCCGACTAAGGGCAGCTACCCAGGACAAATGGAGTAGATTAAAGATTAAATTTTAATCCGGTCAGAGATCGATGACAGAAAAGAGACAAGAATAGGAACCACATTGGATGACGGCAAAGCTAAGATATAGGAAGCACTATATGGAGTAGGATAATTCAGCTTTAACAGCTGAACGTACAGGATATTACGCTCGGAGGAAAGACTGGAACATTCAAACAGCACGTGGTCAGGATCACAGACAAAGGAACAGTCGCCAGAGTGCAAAGGACAATAAGGGGATGGGAAAAGAGCAAAACGATGCCGAGAGGATGGGAGCAAAGTATGATTGAACCTTAGACGGCAGATGGTAATGATGAAAAAACGTTTAAGAGTAGGAAAATGATAGAACCAAGAACAAGAAGGAGGTCTAGGCTGAATAAAAAGGTAAAATGAGTTAGGATTGGAAAAGGAGCAAGGATACACATCCGACCAAAGTCTGACATGCATTCTTTTGGAGAGGGGAAGTATGTTGTGACCAGGAATCTTTTTAACAAAATGTGGAGAGTGCAACGCTAAGCGTGCTAACGAGTCCACCGTCTCGTTACCATCAATACCCGCATGACTTGGAACCCAAAGCAGGTCGATGGAAATGGAATGGGAAAGGGAAAGACTATAGATGAGAGAACGTATACGGAAGACAATAAAATCAAGGGAATATGAGGGAAAGGGAGGCTCCGAACATGTCAGTCTGTTTCTTTAATGATTAATTCAATTTGTCTGTGATATATATATATATATATATATATATAAATAAAAATGCTACGTCATTCTTAGAACGTGGTACACTACCTTTTTTGTCCCATAATCATGTTCCGCTACTTTTTTGTTTCATGATTATCTTCCATTAATTAATGTAAAATAACAAAGGTTGAATGTTGCGTTGTACAATTGTTAAGATTTACGAGTTTTCTATAGGTGGTTAAAGAGTTTGCCCCATTGCAAGGCCCGAAGGGCTGAGTTTTATATATACATATACATATGTGTATATATATATATATATTAATTACAACGTAATCCTTAGGCTACCCCCCATTAAAACAAATATATCAATTTTATGTAACGAAAAATGTCCCAAAAAAATATATTTTATGTAACGTTTGTTATATTTTAAAGGATTTTTGTGATTATGTTATTATATTCATACGGACCAATTTAGAATTACGTTGAAAATTTTGATCATTTTATACAAAGTATAGAAGAGAAAGAGACAGAAATATGAGCAAGAGGAGTCGAGGGGCACAGCCCCCTTTGTGAAGCCAAAATGACCGAGTTTATAAAAAAATACCGTTAGTCGTTAACAGTTAAGTTTTTCTGCATATTTAATACATACATATATATATATATATATGTATGTGTATTAAATATGCAGAAAAACTTATCTGTTAACGACTAACGGTATTTTTTGCGCGAAATTTCTGGTAGCAGTAAATGGATGTTTTATAGGGACGGAGAAATAAATCTGGTCATCCATGTTTCTCACCAGCACAAATGAAAATGGTTAGTGGATGATATCTGAAAAACACCGCAGGTAATTCGTAGAAAGGTCTGAGTAAAAACCCTCGCTTGCTGCCGCCGAAATAATGGAGCCACCAAGAAATTCGAACTGCAGAAAAAATTACATTGAGATATTTATACCCGGAGCATGTCCGGTCCTGCCAGATAAAACCTGAACTAGGGGGACATACTTATGATATCGAACAAATTCCAGTCTTTGTTGTCAGTATCTTTTTTTTTTAAATAGCGATTTTTGTGATGGTCTGTGGCTTCGCAAACGATGTTGTTGAAATTTCCATTGAACTTGTGCGATCACTCATAGGTTACTCACAAATAATATTTATATATGGTGCTTATCATTTTTTATAATACTATTAAAAAAATAAAATTGATTTACCGAAAATGTGTAATGATAAAAAGAAAAAATTCTTTTCGTGGCAGCTTTAAAGGCCTAAAAATAATAATCTAATATCGTAATTTTGTCCGTTTTCTTTGTTTTTTTTTTTTTTTTTTATCGATATTATCGTACAGGAAAATATGGTTAAAAGAAAAAGGAAACGAATGAAAACAAGCAACTTGTGGGGCATACAATCGAGCGTGCCACAAATCGTCCAAAAAAAAAAACAAAAAACAAATACAAAACTAATAATCGATACGAAAACGGAGTATATCCTCAATGAGGCCGCAGTGCCTTAATATCCCTCAAGGCGGATTCGTGACTACCGCATACACATTTGTTGAAATAATTCGCAGAAAGAGTTGCTAATTATTGTAGAAACTTTGCTCTGCCTTAGCGTAATAGCTAGGCTCGAACGCTTTTATTAATCATTAAAGTGGTCTGCAGGTAGGGAAAAAACATCAGACTTATAGGTCAATGCAGTAATAATCTGTACGTCTAAATCCAGCAACGGTATTCTCGTATAACTTTGCGTGTCTTTCTGAAAAATTTTTTTTGTTTTTGTTTTCTTGTTTATTAAAAATCAATTTACTAAATAGCAACAGTACTGAAGAGGGGAAAAAAGAAAAACGAGGAAATAAAAATCAGATAATTTGCGGTTAAACTTTCGCCGAAAACTAAAAAAAAAAAAAGAAAAAAAAAACAGGATTAAATGGCTCATTTTCGAATTGCGATGAGAATTCCATCGATTTTTTTGTTCTATTTCCGTGATAACTGCAATCGGTTATTTTGACCATGTTACTTGCGCAGATTATTATTCGCCACGTGTATGAGCCTGTTTTTAATGAGTACTAGTTGAAATTTAGTTAAAGTTATAATTATATGTATATTTATTTCATGTATGTATATTGTGGTAGGTGTAAAATTCATTTTAGCGCTAGTACACACGGAGTTTTCTATAATTATATGATTAACGCATTGAATTAAAAAATAGGGTGAAATTAAAAATTTTACCGACAGCGTGAAATTCGACAAACACAATAAGGCAATAATAAGAAATACGCTAAATTTTTGGTGCCGTTAGATTTGTTAGCTAAAACACTTGTTTAACCCTTGCGCGCGTTTATTAAATTCTGCAAAAATGTAAGAGATCGTACCCTATTACAAATTGACCGCATTGGAATGTTTCTTTTTTTGTTTTGTTTTTTTCTCGAATACGCCAGAAAAAAACTCCGTTGTTGTACCAACAAGCAAGCTGAACACCTACGGTATGCACCATTTACCGTACATTAGAAAAAAACCTGATTTAGACCAACACCAATAACGAACGAAAATGACTAGAGGAAATCGAAAACGTGATGAGGGGAAGAAAGAATGATTGATTCCAAGTAGCTCTATGAAATAATGATATTGCAGAGAAGGGAATGCGAGAAAGCAAGGATGTAGACAATGCAGACTAGAATTGGATTAGCGCAAGGGGGAACGAGAGAATAGAAATGGGCACGTATCTGGAATGGCAGGCTAAAAATAAGAATTGAAATCCTCGGGCAGGGAATTTATTCAGAATTTGTCGAAGGTAACGTCATTGCCCTCTATGCCGGGGTGAATGAGAGTCCAAGGAAAAGTCAATAAGGATGGAATGAAACGAAAATAGAGGTTGGTATTGGCGGAACGAATTAAAAGAATGGTACTGTTGGAAGGATATGATGAACTTTTAAACTTCTAGAATCGGAAATTGTGAGGAATTTGCCGATTTCACGTTTATTGTAGAGAAAATGGAGAAGAGGGGTGAGAGCGATCGACTGGTTAGAAGTTGACATAAAAGTAACAAAACCTTAAATTAATTACTATCGAAATGAGATTTTTCTGGATTTTCTGATTTAATACAAAAATAATCGCTAGCTTGTTTGTTACGCTTGTCTATCTTTCACTGCCTCTCGCCATCTCTTACATATAGCTCGCATAAATGATGAAAATTAAAATAAAAGTATGACTATTAATTTATTTAATTGCAGACATATCAGCTCAGCACACGAGTGATAATAATTTTCGACGTTTTCAGTCGGTTCCCCACTTGAACAAAACACCATCAGAGCTATAATCACCTAACGCTAAAGTCTCGCTCGATTTAAATATTAAAACTAAAAATAAAAAAAAAAAACAATCCCGAATGTAAGGTAAATTTTATTTAATAAATGCCCGTTTTCATGTTTCGTTGTTTTTTAGAGATTTTAATAATTAGCTAAAACTTTAAAATTATACGCATATAAATAGAAAAATGTAAAATATAGCGAGAAATCTGTTTGTCCTAATTTTCTAAAAAATTATGAAGCGTACAAATAAGTATAATTATAGAAAAACTATAGAAAAAAGTACATACTTTAGAAACGTGTGTTGCGCAGTTGTACACTTATTTTTGTATAATTTAGAAAACATTTTCTTCGCTATGCGAAAATCGTCACATGTCTTTTTCGGCTCACTATAACAATTCCCGATTGCTATGCGAATCATATAATAAATAAACGTACTCGCGGCATTATACACGTAATGACCCCCGCCCTAAAAATATAACGCTATTAAAAGTAAAATAAAAACTGCGCAAAGATCCCTGAAAATATATCAGTTATAAAAAGTTTCTTATTTACTTATATACGGCTGGATTTCTTTGCCACACAAACAACTACCTAGAGGCGCGCGAAATTTTACGATTTCAATTGAACGAACAGAGACCGCTTGATGTTCGGCAGAAGAGAAGGGATCTAATTTTTTTTTTAGGTTGCCAGAAAAGATTTGTCGTCTGTGAATTTGATAGAGAGGCAGTCCGAATCAGTTGCCCGAAACTATTTGAAATCTGCGTATCACTTATTTTACCTCTGTTTGTATTTTTCATCTCTCCGTGGACTTGAGAAAAGTGAAATTATTTCCAATTGCCTTTTGCAGAACCTTCGTAGAAGATTAATAAATATTTCGGTGAGATACAGTACACAACCAGTCCACGCCGCTGAAGAGTAGTAGGCTGGCACTAGCGCTACGGTTACTAATTTGTAATAGGCATAAAGACAGAAAGGGTCTTTGCGACGGAATAAGTCGACTACCGGAATCGGTAGACAGCGAATCAAGGATTTTTTGTAAGAAGAGGTCATGTTCGTACATTTGTCTACATGTTCGATTTACCTCGGAGTAGCGTGTTCCATCATCGGCAAACAAGCCTTAGTGGAATTATGTAGCGACGTGCATATGGACACTATTGCGACAGCAGAGTGTTCGAACGACTTGAGTGAAAATTAGAAAGTACAGATTAGCGACGGACTACCGATTGAACCGCTGCAAGTCTGAAATCGAAACAAAACGCTGTTGAGAGAAGTCCCGTTACAGAGACAGAACTGAGGGTTGAATATACTAAGGCGCGCATACTTGTAGCGTTGTTGGCAGTTTTGCGATGGGCGGTGTGGCGAAAGAGAGAGAGAGAGAGAGAGAGAGAGAGAGAGAGAGAGAGTAAGCGAGTCAGAGAGGCAAGATAGAGAGAGATGGAAGGAGCGGGCAGATTCGGGTGCGGCTGTGGCACACGCTCAGATCTTCAATTGCAGATGCATTACAACGACGGAGGTGTACAGAGATAAATGCAGAGAAAAAGGTGTAGAATAGTTGGAAAGAGGCCGGCTGAGATTGCAGCTGTCGCGTGCCTGAGCGACTACTACAATGTGTGCTAAACAACCGGCACCAGCTGATAGCTATATTTATGCAGTGCTTTACGCGGTCCGCACATAATGTCCCATTATGCCTATGCGCGGTGCCAGTATTGTCTGCACGCCTGTACCGCCTCTCTCGCTCATATTTATACCTATATAGAGCTACGCAAGCTGTACATCTATATAGGTATGGTGCGCGATCGACACTTGGTAATATATGACGATCATGCAGAATGTCACCAGCTAGCCGAGAATTCGATAGAGGCTGGAACCGCCTTTGGCTCGTGTGCCGTGAAGACGACGAACGATGTCTTCCGAACAAAAGTGACATCGACTGCGGAGATGCGAAAGAAAGATGAGGCAAGACGTCGGCTACGCAGGGAAACAAGTTGGTCAACTTAGCACCCGGAAGTAACTGGAAATAACCAGCGGAATAATGAAAATGTTCTTGTCGAATTCTTCGAAAACTTAACTTGCCCTACTTCTGCTCGCCGATTCGCTTCCGCTTCCGCACCGATTCACCTTCTGCCGGTCGAACGAGAAAAAGCCCACCAGTGCCCTATCGGGTTTCTTGAAAATCGTTTCCTTGCAGCATTCGGCAGCTGCCCGCAGTCTGATTTGCTTTTCCACATCCAGTTTTCCTTTCCTCTAGAAGCTTTACTCGAAGCGCTTCAACAAAAGAAAATAACTCTTTCCTTCTTAAAATTGCTCGGTTGTTTTTCCTTTTTCTTTCTTTATGCTTTACCCTTGTTATTATTAATACTGTCATCATTATTATCATTACCGACTTCCATAAAGAAGGAGGTTAGACGTTGGTCGCGTGTGTGTTTTTTTCCCTTTTTTGTTTCTTTTTATGTTTATTCGCTCATAATATGATACCGATGTAGACCAATTTTAATGATTCTTTGTTCATTCGAAAGTGTAGCAGTCAGCGGTAGTACCGTATGGATATGCATCGGTGATTATCGGTGAATACAGATACTCGGTAGACCTTCAAATAAAAGAGGGGTCCCTTTAGATCATTTTTTTTTTTTTGTATTAATATAACAGACACGGTTGGCCTAAAATGTTATCAATATTAAGCATAGAAACGTAATTTATAACGATTAAAATAGTATCAATCATAATTTTATTTATTTATTTTAAATGCTGGTATGGAGCATATAGGTGTTAGCCCAATTACATGGAACATATTACCCAGAAGTAACGTCAAATTATTAATAAAATATCTATAACAATAACGGTTCTTAATATGACGTATAAATATATTGGTACACAAAAATATTCTCGCATGCACAGAACGCTTAAAGAATATATTCATCCTCCGTGACCACCAATTACAAATCTTCTAGGTGTAAATATGAATAAGTGTACCTCCGTTGTATTTGATATTGCAAAACAGATTTTAACTAATTGCAAATACTTAATTCTGTTATCGAAGTGTATATCAATTGCTGCATATTCATTCAGTGAGTAATGTATTGTACAGATGGACTTCAGACCGAATCGGAGAACTTAACGCAATATTTGTACGTGCCTGAGTTTCAATAAACAAACGATTCTTCCTTTACTAATTAACCTCGGTACTTTGAAAAGTATTTTTGACAATAGATACTCATCTCTGATTCGCGCATTGCATATATCGTGTATAAACTTTAATTTAGCATGACAAATAATTTTCGGAAACAACTGTGTTTTTAAAAAGATATTTATTCGCTTGATAATATGATTCGTATACTTTGGGTAAATTTTAACTATGTGGAAATAAAGACATCTTAAGAATTTCGACTGAACATTTTCAATAATTTTATTATACTTATCATGAAAGGGATCATCCCATATTACTGAAAAATATTCTGAGGGCGTACAAGTGCCTTATAAAGAATACGAATAATGTCTGTATTATTAAACATTGTTGAATTTCTAATAATGAACCCGGTAGTTTTATATGCGAGATTAGTGATGTGTTTAATGTGCTCTGAGAAATCTACCTTACTGTCAATAATATACTCCAAGATCCCGTACACAGATTTTTAATGCTAGATCCATTCATAATATAATTGTGCATGCATATGTTTTCTCTTACGGGGAAATTTTATATATTAACACATTTTGAATAAATGAAAAGCAAATTATTCCGCTGACTCCACTCTACTAGTTTATCTAAATCATTCTGTAATGTAATGCGGTCGTCAGATTCAGATGTAATTGGTAAATATATTTTTAAATCGTCCCCAAATAATAATAATAGAAATCTTGATTTAAGCGTATCACCCACATCATTAATATAAATTAAAAATAGTAGCGGACCTAAATTCAAACCTTGCGGCACTCCCGAAGTGGGCGTAGCATTAAAAGAATTGTAACCATTGTAATGGACGTAATATTTACGCGAGTAGAGGTATGACCTTATTATCTGCACAAAATGTTCAGATAAACCATAATTTTTTTACTTGTTCAATAACAAGGAATGGCTTACTTTATCAAATGCTTTGGAGAAATCCGTGTAAACGCAATCAACCTCACATCCACTATCCATCCGTTCAATACTTTGGCTGATATATGATGACAAATTAGTTACTGCAGTAGATTTATACCTCACGAAACCATGTTGTTCAGGAATGATTCTACTAATTATAAAGATATAAATTCTTGAATATATTATAGACTCTAATATCTTAGCCGGAGTCGATAATTAATCAATGTTCTTGGAGTAACTTTACCTATTTTAAATGACTCTGGCCAAATTCTGGAGGTAACGATTAAATTGCACCAATGCATTAGTGTGGTCTCTATAAATTATATGTACAAAGTTTGAATATTAGCGGAGGCAATGAGTCAGGTCCATATGTTCACTTGGGTTTTAAGCGCTTAACAGCATCATGATATATTCATGACAAGTAACTGGGTTTAATTTTAAATAATAATTTTGATCACTATCCCTGGATGAGATATCGGTTATTTCATTATTCTCTGAGTGCGCTGACTCAAAATATTCAGCAAAAGCAATGATAATGGTTTTATGCGAGTTAAAGATACCTATATTAGATTTCAGTATGTTGGGCACTACAGGCGTATTTTTATTACGTGCTACATAACTCCAAAATCTGTTAGCATTTGAATAAATACTATGCTCGACATTCGTACAGTATACGGAAAAAACCCTCTACTTTATTAATTTCTTAACATCAGATTTAATACCACTAAATTTTAAATAATCCCATCTAGCACCTGTTTTTTAATAAATTTTCCTACACTTATCCTTATAGCTGAGTTTATTAATTACGTCCCGCGTAAACCATACACGATATCTAGATCTCACCCTTTCTTTCTTCGGTAACGTAGTGTCAAGTGTGTCATATATTTTTTTGTAGAAGTACTCAGATGCCTCATTTGGGTCATTAATTTTAAAGAAATCAATCCAATCAATCCGACTAATTTCATTATAAAGTACACTTAAATTAGATTTCTCAAAATTATACATTTTTTTAATACTCAAAATAGTAATCTTCTTTATATAGTCGGCATCTCGAAATTCTTATATCTAAAACTGGCTGATACTTATTTTCAGGAAGTAACCTATCTATGGAATTTTCGATCTCGATATTAAGCGAAAGATAGCTTAATACAATGACTAAAGTTTTAGCCTGAAAATTTAATATTTTGCTCAGCGTTTTTAAATTATTCAGTGCAAGGAAATCTGTAAATCTCATGACGCCAGTATTATCCGGATGATCGAAACCGATATTCTCGTTATATTGAAATCACCTACTCTATTAACACGTTACAGTTTTTATATTTGTTAAGTATTGTGTCGTGTACAGGCCCCGATAAAAACTATATCATACGTTAAAGTTTTCATGGACGGCGGTATATAAACACATGCTATTATTATTGAAAACGATCTCGTCAGATTAACTACTCTAGGCCATGTAGTTTTAATGCCGGCAATATAAGAGGAAATGATGCAACATCAACACAAAAATTATTTTTCATTGCTACTCCACCTGCTCATTTCATTAGTCTATCCTGCCGAAATATTTGATCACTGCAATTAAATTCTTTTAGTTTTGTATTAATCTCCCTTATGTTTTGATAATAGACATTTAAATTCATTTGATTCCTGCGAGGTTTAAATATATCGAAGGGATTATTCATATGATGTGATCACGGAGGACCATTAGCAACACACCTAATGCGAATTTTGTAAGCGAAATTGATGAAACGATATACAATGATGTTATTTATTAAGGAACTGTCCGGCGCAAGTTAATTACCCTGTAAGACGTAAGTGACATATATGTATATACGACTATAAGAACATACGTAAAGAAGGAAGATGCACAGAGCCTGGAAAAAATCCTATCAATGTAGTATACATAAGAAAATAGATACATTAAGTTATCAATAAATAGTCACTTATGCGTATAATTCAATGCATTCTGTAAATCGAATTCGCCCCGTACTCGTAGAACCGGAGTTCCACCAGTTTTTCTCATTAAAATATTACCATTTTTAATCCACACATATTTGAAATTAAGTCTAAAGTAACTGCTTATTGAATGACGTTAAATTTTCTCGAATGTAAACGAGACTTTCACTATCCGAACCCTGTACCACTTGTTTATGTTGAACCGGAATCCCCTTAATACAGTTTTCAGTTCATCAGCTACTTTCCGCTTAATCTTCATTAATACTACCGGTATTTTAGTCGGCACACGACACTAAGGACACGATGTATTGGATTTCATCAGCTCGTAACTCAACTCCAACAGCCCTAGCAGCGTTAATTGCAATAACCGACAATTGCTCACCTTATGAGAGCTAAATTCCGTGCAATTCAATATTTTTTCTTCTGCCATATTGTTCCAGTTCATTAATTCTTATTTGTAAATTACGAATTGTTTCTTCCTTTGCTTTACTGTTCATTAATAGTAATTCTAACTTCTCTTCTAGACTCTGAAAACGACTTTCCCTCAATAATATTACATCTGTTTGCTTCAAAGAAATAACATCTTTTGCAAAATACTCTTACAATAAAGACATTCCCAAGTACTTTTAACGTTTTCATTAGTTTTTTTTAAATTCTCTAAAGTAAATCCTGCACAGATGTAATCAAATAGCTTACAGTACATTCGTATTCAGGTAAAGATTCGCCACATCTATCGCAGTCCATTTCGATTTATATATAAGTAATATTATTCAGAGTATTCGTATCTTACCGAAAAAGAGCGATAACAGTCTATCGAGATGAACATTATTGTTTCAACAAAGCCGAATATTTATCACTGAACGAACAAAGAAATACACAACTAACCCAACGTAGAGCCGAATTTTAAACGGCCGTAGCGACATTTACAAGCTCACTGGTTTTAAAAAAGTTGATTTTTAGCAAAAAATTAAAGTATTGTACCAAAAATTAAGATATAAAATGTTTTTTTTTTGTTTTTTTCTAAAAAGAGACACCGACTTCGAAATTTACTATAAAAATTTAATAAAAATGCACAAAAAAAAAAAAAAAAATATATATATATATATGTATATATATATAATTATTTGATAAGAATGTCACAGTGAAATACCTTAAAGTGGATATTACGATAATTCTTATACAAAATATTAATACTTACTAAAGTCAGCACGGAAGTCACAAATTACAATAATAATTAAAATGTGCATTGTATAATCATTAAACCGTTTCTAGATATTTTAATTTGTGATTTTCGTGCCCACTCTAATAAATATTAATGTGATATATTACCACCTTTAGCTGTATCATTCTGAAATATGTTATTTTTTATCAATTAATTATTTTTTACTTCTTAGGGCATTTTTATTATTCTTATTACTACTACTACTATTATTATTATTATTATTATTATTATTATTATTATTATTATTATTATTATTATTATTATTATTATTATTATTATTATTATTATTATTATTATTATTATTATTATTATTATTATTATTATTATTATTATTATTATTATTATTATTATTATTATTATTATTATTATTATTATTATTATTATTATTATTATTATTATTATTATTATTATTATTATTATTATTATTATTATTATTATTATTATTATTATTATTATTATTATTATTATTATTATTATTATTATTATTATTATTATTATTATTATTATTATTATTATTATTATTATTATTATTATTATTATTATTATTATTATTATTATTATTATTATTATTATTATTATTATTATTATTATTATTATTATTATTATTATTATTATTATTATTATTATTATTATTATTATTATTATTATTATTATTATTATTATTATTATTATTATTATTATTATTATTATTATTATTATTATTATTATTATTATTATTATTATTATTATTATTATTATTATTATTATTATTATTATTATTATTATTATTATTATTATTATTATTATTATTATTATTATTATTATTATATTATTATTATTATTATTATTATTATTATTATTATTATTATTATTATTATTATTATTATTATTATTATTATTATTATTATTATTATTATTATTATTATTATTATTATTATTATTATTATTATTATTATTATTATTATTATTATTATTATTATTATTATTATTATTATTATTATTATTATTATTATTATTATTATTATTATTATTATTATTATTATTATTATTATTATTATTATTATTATTATTATTATTATTATTATTATTATTATTATTATTATTATTATTATTATTATTATTATTATTATTATTATTATTATTATTATTATTATTATTATTATTATTATTATTATTATTATTATTATTATTATTATTATTATTATTATTATTATTATTATTATTATTATTATTATTATTATTATTATTATTATTATTATTATTATTATTATTATTATTATTATTATTATTATTATTATTATTATTATTATTATTATTATTATTATTATTATTATTATTATTATTATTATTATTATTATTATTATTATTATTATTATTATTATTATTATTATTATTATTATTATTATTATTATTATTATTATTATTATTATTATTATTATTATTATTATTATTATTATTATTATTATTATTATTATTATTATTATTATTATTATTATTATTATTATTATTATTATTATTATTATTATTATTATTATTATTATTATTATTATTATTATTATTATTATTATTATTATTATTATTATTATTATTATTATTATTATTATTATTATTATTATTATTATTATTATTATTATTATTATTATTATTATTATTATTATTATTATTATTATTATTATTATTATTATTATTATTATTATTATTATTATTATTATTATTATTATTATTATTATTATTATTATTATTATTATTATTATTATTATTATTATTATTATTATTATTATTATTATTATTATTATTATTATTATTATTATTATTATTATTATTATTATTATTATTATTATTATTATTATTATTATTATTATTATTATTATTATTATTATTATTATTATTATTATTATTATTATTATTATTATTATTATTATTATTATTATTATTATTATTATTATTATTATTATTATATTATTATTATTATTATTATTATTATTATTATTATTATTATTATTATTATTATTATTATTATTATTATTATTATTATTATTATTATTATT